>OY992508.1:25004073-25604073 GCA_963921215.1 Scoparia ambigualis
CTACCTCACAAGAAAATATTGATAAAGTGGAAAAACTTATATTGGAAGACGGCCGAGTGAAGGTAAAATCTATAGCTCAAGTAACCAATCTCTCTATTGGTACCGTACATGACATTATACATGACCATCTTAATATGTCAAAAGTAAGTGCAAGATGGGTTCCGCGAATGCTGACGCTTCTTCAAAAGGATATGCGTGTGGCTTGCTGTTCAGATTTTATCGACCTGTGTGGTGAAAATCTCGATGAGGTGCTGCAAAAAATAGTTACTGGAGATGAAACCTGGGTTCATCATTATGACCCAGAGAGCAAACAGGAGTCCATGCAGTGGCACATTAAGGGTTCAGCTCATCCCAAGAAGTTCAAGGTAATCCCGTCAGCTGGCAAGGTCATGGCCACAATATTTTGGGATTGTGAAGGAGTTTTGCTTATCGATTATAAAGAAAAAGGTGTAAATATCACAGGGCAGTACTACGCTAACGTTATACGTCAATTAAGAGATGCGATCAAAGAAAAGAGGCGAGGAAAGTTAACCAAAGGTGTTCTGCTTCTGCATGACAACGCCCCTGTCCATACTGCTCATATTGCCAAGGCAGCTATTGTTGAATGTGGGTTTGAAACTGTTACTCATCCACCCTATAGTCCGGACTTAGCCCCAAGCGACTTCTTTTTGTTCCCCAATCTTAAAAAGGATCTGCGTGGAAATAAATTTTCTGACGATGAAGCGTTGAAGACGGCCGTGGAGGAGCATTTTTACACCAAAGATAAAAAATATTTTTATGAGGGATTAAAAAAAATAATTGATCGATCTTATAAGTGTATGAACATAGGGGGGGAGTATATTGAAAAATAAAAATATCAAACTTTTCGTACTTGTTTGTTTTTATCCACATACCGAGAATATTTTAAACGCCCCTCGTAGTATCTAGAGTTTTAAAATTTTTTACCCTGCAACCCGCCCCTCTCCCCTCTCCTCCCCTCTCCCCGCAATCCCACCCCTCGGGGTATCAGCACCGCATTCGCAAAATCTGATCATTATTTTGCTGAAATGCCTACAGTTATTACCCGACGGTAGGAATAGCATGGTAGTAATAGTTAAAGTTTTTTTTTGTTGGCGCAATGGTGTTACCTTATCTTTTATCCCTACAAAAATTGCCCAACTATAATAAAATAACACCAGGCCCGTGGTAGGCTATCCGTTGGTTAAATTGCGCAAGTTAGAATCATTGAGCCTATTTTGAATTTAAGTTGGCAAGTAAACTAACCACCTGCCAACAGTTGGCGAATGGAAGCCAACGGCAAATGCTATTAGGGTGCTTCAAGCAAAAATTAAGCTGATCACGCTCGCCTTCTTGCTGTGGCTGAGAAGGAGTCAGGATGTTGGCTGCAGGCTAATCCTGCAGGCTACCATCGACAAACATCGGTACTCTCCTGAGTATCCAAATGTTGACAATTATTGTTGGCCTGCGCTTGGGCGCCCGCGTCAACCAACCATGCCGCTGCAGCTGCGGCCAGCCCATTGATGAGCTCGGCCATCACTAGCTGTCCTGCTTCCGAAGTGCCTGTCGTCTGTCGCGCCACGTCTCGTTAAATGACATCATCCGTCGGGCCCTTGCCTCCGCAGACGTACCGGCAATCTTACAGCTAAACGGTATGTTTCGGAGCCATAGCAAGAGGCCAGACGGAATGTCTCTAATTCCATGGAAGCTAGGGAGGTCACTGGTGTGGGACGCGACTTGTGTAGACACACTGGCTCCCTCGCACATCCGTGCAACCTCCTGCGAGGCGGGCGTGGCAGCAGCCACAACGGAAAAAAATAACTCACCACGCTCTGGTCCAATGAGGATCTGTTTGTTTAATAGACTGTCATCTTACGACAACAACCTGGACAAACGGCTTGACGTGCCTTCCGGAGGAGCTCGAGATGGGGTTTTTCTGCTCACCTACCCATTGACCCGTCATTGCGAAAGTTGCTTAATTACTCAGCTGCCGTAAAGCCATGCAGACACAATAGAATTTTAATTGTTTGTAACCTTATAGAAGCCATCGCGATGTTTACGCCTTAGCCGCTGCGCCATCGAGCTTCTCAAAAAAGATTTTTAAAGGAAAAATTCAATGACATACCACTGTAATTACTTAAATTTAATCAGTGAGCTGTAATTAGGACCTAATCTGCATTTCTGATTTAAGTCAACGTCTTTAGAGAATACGTTCTTACTCAGTAATATACTATTCTATCCGTTTGTGTATTTAAGCATTACGCAATCTCTGCCAGATTTTAATCGTAAGATGTAACTGAATGCGAACTCGAGATAAAACAAGTGTAATGCTTAAGGCGCTCTTATGAAAATGTTGCGATAAAACAACTGAACCAAGAACTAAGCTTTTAGACGGTTTATTTGAGTGATTTGAATGAGTGGTTATAAAAATGATGAATCATAAATGATATTACCCTGAAACCCTTTGAGTTTCAGAAAAATGTGGGACTTTCCATACGCAATTACCACAGTATATTTAGCTTTTAATTATACTGTGGAACTACTGACGTCTCGTACGGACTTTTTGAGTTTAAAAAGTGATATTGCACTGATTTCTTTCTAATAAAATACTTAACGGGATATTAATACTTACACTTTTATTTTGCGTTAAAATTCGTCAAAGCACTAATAATAGAAAAAAAAACAAAACTGCAAACATGGCACTTCACTTTCCAATGGCCAAGAAGACGGGAAAGTGAAGACGACAAGACGTTATGATGTAAACAAAAGACATCAAAAAATATAAAATAGTTATTAAACAAAAGGACGTGTGTATATTCTAAAAATGAATGTAGCAAGTCCTTCTCTCTAGTTATAATCATGATCATGTGGAAATGTGAACAGAGAATATCTGTGCAGCGAGGCGCGAAGTTCGTATAATGCTTGTCGTTTCAACATCTGCTCGGCCGAACATGCTTATTACATTATTTTTAGGTATACTTTTGTAAAATAAACATGAGAGTTACTTTTAGTTCCTTGCTGGAGCTGTCTTATAAAGCGATATTCCAAATTAACGGCAGCATTTATTCATTCAATGGAATTAATGAATGGAATAATAATTTGGAAGTTTGCTATTTATATCTTTCTATAAGAAACTTACAAGTGAAAGCTTTTCTACTTATACCCACCTCAAAATCAACGTGGTACGGAGTGTCAGTCTGACCAAAATCTAATTTTTTCTGTATATGGGATGGCTGTTTACATTACGAGTAAGTACTCGTAATGACATATCGATAATAAAAAGAGTTGTTAAGAGAAAATTGTCTTCCACACGCTGGGTAATTGACCTGCTTCTGTACCTATGATCCCCCAAAGAGCAACAACAGTGAGCTGTATGACAGCCTCCTTTATTTATTTTCTTATTTTTCTCTCTTCTTTCTTCTCACCCAGTATGAGGAAGTGGCCTGCTCTGTACCTATTAGTGCCCGCCCTAAAACGTAGCGACGCGACAGCAACCTGGTACAGCGTGTCAGCTTCCAGTCCGCTCAGTCAAGCAAGCAAATAAATGAAGGTTTGACTGCCTCATTTATTTATTTGATTTATTATTGATCTATTGCGATTCACCCAATATGCGAAAGATAATTGGCCTGGGTTCTGTATTTGGCCCGGTGTCTGCTGCGTGTCAAATTCCAGCCCGGTCAGTATGATCGCCGCCTTCATTTACTTCATTTATTTTTAATCTGTTGCTACGCACCCTTTATCATAATTCGATGCAACTCACCTAGTGTGCGGAAGACAATTTGCCTGCTTCTGTACTTGTGCTTGCCCCAAAGCGCAGCGCAGCGACCGATGCGACAGTGACCTGGTACTGCGTGTCAGCTTCCAGCCCGCTCACTAGGACCGCCTCCTTTATTTATTTTCTTCTTTTTGTCCCTTTATTAACGCCGCCGAGGTCGGCCCAGAAAGAGGTGATGAGACGATCTAGATTTAGACAGCGTCTAGACGCAGATGAGACTGACTGGCATGTGGTGGCTCAGGATAGAGACGTATGGCGGGATTTGGGGAAGGCCTTTGCCAGCAGTGGAATAGTATGGGCTAGCAAAAAAAATAGTTGGTTGCTACTCACCCAGTGTGCGGAAGACAATTGGCCTGCTTCTGTACTTGTGACCGCCCCAAAGCGCGGCGACAGTGACCTGATACTGAGTGTCAGCTTCCAGCCCGCTCAGTATGACCGCGTCCGAATTGCCCGCCACCTCCAACACCACTCTGTAACTAACGAGCAATCAGTCAATTTCGATGTTTTCTATTGGCAAGTAGGGGGGAGAAGGAAAAGTGAAGAGGGAAATGAAATTCTAGTCTAATAGTTCAAATTGCTACAGAGTGAGGTGCGCTATCGATCTATAGTACTAAATTGCTGTAAAAAAGTGGTGTATCATATTTGCTTTGGCGTGACGTGGCGTGGTTGTGAATACTTTGTACCAGTTTGTGACGAGAAAAGAGAAATGGTTAATTATATTTTATTATCGGGTTTTATTGTAAAAAGGCAAATCTAGGCGGAAATAGCTTACGTGAACTCTTATTCAATGTCAAATTGTTTTATTTGGATAAAGGATATCTTTGAACAGACTTGATTTGTTGGACCCTTAACATCGTTAATGAAGAAGAACATGGCATATTTGGGCAGAACAGCACATTTGATGGCGCCCAACACGGTACTTTTAGTAAAATACAATACTACCCCCTAAGTAATGTTTAACAACGAAGATAAAAACATTTACTAGAGACTATGCACCTGTTATTTTATCTAACATAACTATGAGGAGGGTAAGGCATTATTTCACATCATAATTATTTCACTTGATGGTGTTAGGTACATCGCTTTAAATATTGTGCGTAGTGGTACATCCCTACAGAGACGCCATGATTGATTACTGGTGTCTGAGCGGCCGACGACAGACGCTGTACCGTATTTATAATGTTTATTGTGCAATTAATAAATGATGTACACCTGAAGAAAATAGTATCATTGAGAAGACCCGAACCTCAACAAAGCATAACATAACAGATGGTACGAGTAAGGCTGAAGATAAAAGCGCACTTCACGCGGAAGCTTTACCTGTATGCTTTGACATAGTACTAGATTTCTTTTTGTTCTTTTAACTCACTCTTCCTTATGATGTAATCATCAGACATCATCAGCCTATCATTGTTCCACTGCTAGGCACAGGCACATGTACATAAGCACATTTTTTTAAAAATTTTCTACGGGTAAGCCATTGGCATTCATCTCACCTGATGGTAAGTGACGATAAGGCCGGAGGTGAAAGCGCGCTTCACCCGGAATCCTCAACCACTGAGGAACTGGCTATCTTATCTCAAACTGCCGGAACACAACAATGCTATAAACATCGTTGTTATGGCGACAGACTTAGATTAGATGGTGGTAGCTAGCCAGGCGGACTTAACAGCCCTACCACCAACCAAACCGAGCACACAAAGATGCTGGGAATCGAACCCGGGACCTCTGGGTCTGAAACCGGTGGCTTAGCCACTAGACCACAGAGGCAATTAACACATGGAGAGATTGGGCCATACCCAACACGCTGGCCTAATGCGGGTAGGCGGGTTATAATAAGATGTACTAGTAACAAGTTAAGGGGCCTTAGGCGATGAAAACGGAAAAAATTGGCTGTATTCTGTTAGCTGTTATTCAAAATATATTAAATATTTTGCACAGAAATTTTCAATGTGTATTACAGAGCGTATGGTGTGAGGGGATGAAGAAGCCAAAACACGATTGGAAACATTTGGCTTGATAGAAAAAAATCTTGAAGTTACCTCTAAAATTTCAAATAAATGCACATTACGACCGTCTTTTACAATAATAGTTCTAATAAAACCATAAACACATAACCTTTTCGATTTCTTGACTGATTTGGATTTTCAAAAAAACTAAATATTTTTATTAACTTTTTGATAAAAATGTGAATGACGCTTACGTATTACCGCAGACCCCGCCCCGCTCAACATCCAAATTTACTCTGACCGCCTAACCCCCCTTCATATTCGTTTTGAAACGACTGACGAACCTTTTTCACATCAAAATGAATGACAATGTTAATTAACCAAGAGCTTTAAACGAAAGTTTTTGAACAACATCACTTCTATTATAATTAAGCCGGTTTAGGCGCAGAATGTCCAATTCGCAAAATGTCCAGCGGTCGCAAAAAGTTCAAGTCGTCATTATTTATTTAATTTGTCCGGCACAATAAAACGGTATCCACGAGTTATTTTTATTGTGCCGGACAAATTAAATAAATAATGACGAATTGAACTTTTTGCGACCGCTGGACATTTTGCGAATTGGACATTCTGCGCCTAAACGATTAAGCCTAATGTCTTTCAGTTCGTTTTTGTTCTAATTACGATATTTTTTTAAATGATTGAAAGATCTGATAGGTCGATGAGGGCAGAATGCAGTGGCAATCCATCATTGATTATGAATTTCGATTAGGTACATTTGTACTCGATAAAATAGATTCGAATCTACAACCTTGAGGTAAAAAACTATCAAATTGATACAAACTGACTGTAAACTAAATCGATTTCTATAAATTAAGGTTCATTGGTCCCTTTGTGTATATAAACCGAACTTTATAATGCTCAACAATATAATATATTAACGTAACAAAATAGATTCTCCATCATTTTCGTCTACAAGAAATGTTGTATGATTTTTTTATATCGCTATATGAAATCCTGTAGGTAAAACTTGACCTTTTTGCAATATTACTATCTACAAAACACAGTGAAGTGTCTATTTCATCAGAGGGTCTTTTGTACGAGCCTTACCTAAAAATCCTATGAATTCTTTAAGAAATGAACAATTTTTACTAAGTGTTTATTATTTCTTCTCTAAGGACCCTTTAGTTAAAGTTACCTGCGTCATACTGACTGCGTTTATTTAAATGAAAATAATTTCGATATATATGTTTTAATAGCGACTGCACATGTGCTCAGCGTGACAGGTAGTGAGCCCATCACCGCTCTATGCGGTTGGGTGTATGTGCAGTCTTTAGTCCGTTAGTCGCCTTTTACGACACCCGAGGGACTCTTCCCTCGGGTTACCTCTTCCTTTGGAAGGTGGTAGTATTCTTTCACCGCTACGCGACACTGTTATAATCGAACAGTGAATAAATAGCGCTCAGCACCCAGTTTCGTAACAAATTTATATAATAACTAGCGGCCGCTCGCGGTTTCACCCGCGTGGTTCCCGTTCCCTTAGGAATATCGGGATAAAAAGTATCCTATGTGTTAATTCAAGTTATAAACTATCTGTATGCCGAATTTCATCCAAATCCATTAAGTAGTTTTTACGTGAAAGAGTAACAAACATCCATCAATACTTACAAACTTTCGCGTTTATAATATTAGTAGGATACCGTTTCCTCTCTGATTAATATTCGGTCCGCTTTCTTTTTGCCTCCATTTTATTACGTTTTCTGACACTTGACTATAATTGAGATTTGTTTTGAAGTGGCAGGAAATTGCATCGCTTACCTAACTGAAGTTTGGATTCTGCTTTAATACATTGTTATTATGTTTCGTGTCGTATTTTCCTTTTTCATTACAATACTTTTGAAGTGTAAATCACATTGAGAGTTGTAATAAAACTTTACTTCATCGTCAGCCTATAAACGTCCCACTGCTGTTCACAGGCCTTACCACTTGTACACACTGCGTCAGATCAACCTACCCAAAACTGTCAAATTTCTACAATCAATTTTGAACTTTACTGATTGGATCTAAAGATCAATATTCATTGGAGAAATTTGACGTTTAAGGTAGGTTGATCTGACGCCGTGTATACAACACAGTTCATGAGAAGATTGGGCCATAACCCACCGCGCTGGCCCAGTCTGGGTTGGAGGAAATTTAAATTGGTCTTTCCGTAATATGAACGTATTCATTGTTGGATTTAGAAGTATATTACAAAAGGGAATAGTAATAATTAATATAGATCTATCAAGACTATCGATAATCTTACAGGAACAACTTACTATTTATATAAGTTTAAACCGTAACCGTAGTACTATTATTTATTCTGTGCCGTAACCCTGTAATTAATAAACGTTGGTTAAAGTTACACTTAGGTAAAAATTAACGTTGTCTCTATCTGTCTTCTAACAAAAACGATACAGCGTCACTTTAAACCGAGCTGTTACTTTTGGCCAATTTTATTAATAAGACGGTACCTTACCGTTAAGTAAGGCTAATCCGTGTATTAAATCGGTATTAACAAATTTTACAGGAAGTTCACTATTTTCCACTTTGTATAAAATACAGACATAGTAGGTATTTATTATTTTACTTATTTTCAAGATGTCGGGATTAATATTATATTACGCAAGTACCTCATTTTTGTACCTATTTTACACTAGTAGTCTACGTGATAATATATTATTATAGACTATTTATATATTACTTCACATAGGCGTAAAATAAGATTTTTATTCACTAATCATTTCAACAAGTACATAGATGAATGCACAAAAAAACAAAAAATGGGCAAATTTTGTTTTTAAATTATATTAAATAAATTAATTAAGGTTTGCGATCTTTCCAGTTAAGCAACTTCCGCAATGCCGGGTCCCTGGATGGGTGAACAAATTACAAACATCTCTAGCTCTTCTGTGCTTCGGCCGCTAAGCAGTTTGGTCTCTTTTGTTGTCGTAAGATGGCAGTCGTAAAAACCCACATTGGGCCAGCGTGGTCCGCTTCTGTCCACGTGAGAAGGCCTGAGCCCAGCAGTGGGACATTTTTAGACTGATGATGAGGCACATATACCCGCAAATGAAGCCGCGGACGTAAGCTAAACGCGTCAAGTGAAACTGTTAATACCAACGTGTCACCAACAACATCGTCGGATAATTGCGTTACGGTCCGCGCAATCAATAGCTACGGACCTTCACACACCTGTGCCCATGCGATATAAACCATTGAGGTATTATAACTAGAGGCGATACCGCAAAGCAAGTTTTTGCGCACTAATTTGCAGTCCGTGCCGTGTGAGCTGCAAACGCCTGATAACAAAGCCCCGCCCCCTACGCCCGCCGTGCACCACGTGTTGCCCGATCGGGGTCACTTTTTGTTGTATGGAATATCTGCTCTAGTTATAATACTTCAATGTCACTCACACACTGATTGTGAAATCGAACTAACTCCCCCTATGGAATATTTTACGATGTAAATTAATATTTTATTGGTGTGCAATTACGGCTGCGGTCGCGAGGCGGAATGTTCGTTTATTTTATTTTTAGTGTCTGCTCTTTGCTTTGTGAATGTAGTAAATTAATTCACGTCTACGTACATATTTTTGTTACGTAATCAAGTTTCTACTTAGGTAAGGGAAAGAGGGAAGTAGAGGGCCTTAAATATGGGTATAGTGAAGTTCATAAATACCCTGTAAATGAAGGTCCTGACAGTAAAGGTGTGTGTATGCGTGCCCGTGCATATCTGCTTGTGAGTGTGAGTGTACATGTTCATGTGAGAGTGCATGTTCATGTGAGTGTGAGTGTGCATGTTCAAGTGAGTGTGAGTGTGCATGTTCATGTGAGTTTGCATGTTAATAGGAGTGTGAAAGATCAAAAAGACTCCGTAAGTAATTAGCCTATACACTTTGCCCAGCAGTGGAACTGCTCACTGTTAGGCAAAGTATTTTAGTGTTCACCTTGGTGGTAGTGGAAATCCAACATAATTATTATTTGTATAAGCTTGATTTTTTATAACAATTTACGCGTTAACGTTTCGAAAGAAAATGTTTTTTCAGGTATCATTTTGTATGTGTCACTGGATTAGATTAGTTAGATTGCTAGCGATAACATTTTAAGTATCGCATTTGCGTGGGTTTGCTATTAGTAATTCATTATTTATTTTATCTTATTGACCTTTCGATCACAATTAAAAACTAAACACACAATCCCATACGAAATCGTAGCGGAATAATGGTTTTTTTTAAATTTATTTCATGACCATGGATACTAGTCCTTCAGTCGTAATATTAGAGTTCATTGATTATACAAACTGATGATAATGAGTAATGATAATATAAACGTTTAATGCTCAATTATATTCCCCCAAACCCCTTAAGTTCCAGTAAAGATGTGGAACTTTACTGAGATCTCGCACGGACTTCTTGAGAGAATTTAAAAAGTGATGTCGCACTGGTTAGTTTCATTTGCCAACACTCATGCACGTTCACGAACACATAACAATTAATAATCCACCATTATTCCACATTAATATTTGACAAAACACACATTATAGAAAATAAAACAAAACTTCAGACATGACGCTTCACTTTCGCGCCAAGAAGTCCTAGTCGACGCGGAATAATGTAGCTTTGACATATAAATATTGACGTTTAAGTTTTTGGCAGATTAGCAATTTTTAAATACCGTTTCGTGTAGCGGTGAAAGAATACTACCACCTCCTCTCTTCCCTTGGGTGTCGTAAAAGGCTACTATCGGACTAAAGACTGCACATACATCCAACAGCGTAGAGCGGCGATGGGCTCACCACCTGTCACGCTGAGCACATTAATGTGGGGTCGCTATTTGGTGGAAAGTGGTCAAATAACGACAATAGTTGGGAGTTACAACTATTGTGTCAAGTGTAAAGAGAAGTTCGTACAACGTACCTACTAATTAATAAATTAATGTTCGCGCTCGTTTAAAGCGTTTGCACTAATCTTCTTAAGGTCTAGGTTTCCTTTACTCTTCATATAGGTACCTACAGGTAGTCAAAGGAATATCAGAAAAGTGTCCACACCAGCCGCCGTGATTTCCATCAATTACCATACAAACCGGTCCGGTAGTCCTACTCCCAACGAAGTTTCCGACTATCGACTCCCACTGAATATTTAACAGCTTGCAGTGTACAGATTTTAATATTTCAGCCGTTTAACGGGCGCTGCCTGTTGTAATTTTCCATTGCTTTTCGATCTTATAACCAGTGAACAAGGTTCAATGTTTGTTGGGAACGTAGCTCGTGTTGCATTCGAAAGGGTTATTTTTATACACGACGGGGAAGCGAAAGACTTCTCACCTGATGGTATGACGATAAGGCTAAAGGAATAGAAACTCACCTCGTTTATGGAAAAAGTAATGTAACTTACATAAGTTGGTGGTATAACGAGCTTAAAACAAGCCTTTCAAACAATATGTATCCCCGCTGTGAATCTAATACGGGAAGCGAATCTAATCTAATCTAATCTATAGCCTGAAACTTCAAAAAGGCGTAGCGAGCTTAGATCAATGTCATGGGAAAGCACTGGAGGCCTAATGCCCCCCCCCCCCCCCCGCCCCTCTCCAGACAATTCCTTCCACAATGCTGGTTACTCATCTGCGTGTCCTCTACTTTTGCTAGTGCCCATGGGCGGCGGAGACTACTTCCCATCAGGTGACCAAACGGTAACGCTTTTTTGCAAAATGTATCTTTATATTTTTTGGAGCTGATGGGCCATAATGTATGTACGTTTTTGGAGTTGGCGGTATAAGATCGAAATATATTTAGGTAATCCTACTAATATTATAAACGCGAAAGTTTGTAAGTATGAATGGATGTTTGTTACTCTTTCACGTAAAAACTACTAAATGGATTTGGATGAAATTTGGCATACAGATATTTTATAACCTGGATTATAACACATAGAATACTTTTTATCCCGCTATTCCCACGAGAACGGGAACCACGCGGGTGAAACCGCGAGCGGCCGCTAATCTATCATAAATTCGAAACTTTGCTGTTCGATTTTCAATTGTTCGAAAACGGTAGGTTTAAAACGTCACTTTTACATAATTTTGTTAATCCTTAAACTTATCATACATATGTTTCATTTTCCAGAAAAACTATAAGCCGATTATTAAAAACAAATTTTTCTCTTTTGGAAGATGTTTTCCTTACAATAAATTTTATATCTTTCTATAGATATAAAATTAGTATTAAAATTCGGAGTAACTTTTTCTCTAAAATATTATCATACCTAGATTTTCGTTTTTATTTGATATTTATATTTTTAATAGTAGAAAAATATACTAAAATGTCTTAAAAAGTTAATAATTTTTGTTTTCGGTAAGGTTGTGCTACAAAAGTCAGTGACAGAAACGAATCGCGGCAAAACTGACTCCACGTAGTCTTCTCTGCCCTACGCTAGAGTGTAATTTAAGCCCGCGTAGGCGCGGAGGGGCGAGGCGGCCTGCGAGCTGAGAAGCAGGTGGGTTAAACTCCGCCGGCCAGCAAGCCGAAGCTGCGGTGGTGAGTGAAAGCAATCTGCGACGATAAGCTCGCGTGGGACCGCCGGAGCCTCGCAGCGCCGGAGCCGTGACAGAAACCATGCCTGCTGCATGCTTGGTAGAATGCTGCATGCTTGCTGCGTGCTTGCTTGCATGCTGCATGCTTGGTTGCTTGCTGCATGCTTGGTTGCATGCTGCATGCTTGCTTGCTTACATGCATGCTGCAGCTTGATTGCATGCTCCATGCTTGCTTGCTTACATACATGTTGCATGCTTGCTTGTACGCTGCGTGCTTGCTTACAACTTTACTACGATTACAAGTTGTTCGATGATATTATGGATTTCAATTATTTGAAATGTTGCATTTTTATAATATTGGAAATGTGTTTCTGGAACATGAATCATCTAACATTAATAGCTTCAACCAAACGTTGAGCCGGATTTCAAAACTTAAAGATTTAAAAAAAAATCTATAATTGGCATTTCTATATTTTGTCAACTGTTTTTTTTTTTTTTATACTAAGCCCGGCAAATGACCCCACTCCACCTGATTTAAGTGGAAATGAGGTCCAGGCGCGAGGACAACTGGTGCAGCGTAAGAGACGTAGCATCAGTCATCCTCACTCTGCCGGCCCACAAAGTGCTGTCTTTTCGGTAAAAAGAAAATTATGGAAAACAAATAATTACAAAACGTTTTCGGCTAAAATAAAATTCGTACAGGAAAATTTCGATTTTAAGTTAGGTAACCATATATTTGAAGTTGATGGGATACAAGATTTGGAGCTAGCGGCACTAAGCCCCTCCTTGCTTGTTTCCCCTTTTCACATTAAAAAAAGACAAAGGAGACAGATACCAAAACTACATCAATCAACACCAATCACCGCACATTTCTCTTGTCAACATGTGACAGGGCATATTTTGATCTCACATCGGACTATAAGGTACTTAAAGGCGTTGTCTCTCGAAAAGCTGGCTGCAAAATAAATGTCGCTTCTCGATTCTCGACTCGACATAGGTAAATCATGCAGTCACGACTTTTATTACCTAAGGGTTAGTCACGGACAAGTCAACGAGGAACAACCAAAATCAGTCTTCTGCCATAGTCCACGTTCCACCAAATAACAACTGCACATGTGCTCAGCATTATAGGTGGTGAGCCCATCGCCGTTCTATGGTGATGGATGTATGTGCAGTTTTTGGTCAGGTCAAGAAAAGAGATAGGTTGGTACGTTGGAAGTATTATTTCATTGAGTCGCCACCAAACAGCAAGTCTGTAAATCAATTTACTAAATAAAATTACACTCTCGCTAGCCTGTGATTTTTTACGTGGTTTATTTTACTACAACGGCAGAGCAAGATTAAGGTATAAAATATGCAAACCCCCCCTTATTAGTTTTATTAGGGTACGTCCGGATGACCTCCCGACTGGCACGCTTTATCAAGCTGCGCGTTTGTCATTTTATGTGTACGTAGGGTAGGTATATAGCAACTTCTGCGTTCATATACACATAATGGTGGACGAGCGCGATCATAAAAATCATGGTCGTTTTTCTGGAATAAAGTTAGATTAAATTTTATGCCTGTATTTAAAGACAATATTCTTAAAATTAAAAGTAAAAAACCTTTTTGAAAAACAAGCTTTTATTTAAGTGCGCTAAAAAGAAAAAAAACTTTTACTAATAACTTATAACGTCATTACACAATTTATATTAAAAGAATGTCGCGAGATTTAAGTACCTAAGTACCTACTCGTATTTTCTTAGATTGAAAATTTTTTGAGTTAAAATCAATCACATCAAGGTATTTAATTTACTTGTTTATTTAAACTTAAGTATATAGCACTTAATTATATAGTTAATCTCGTGACAACCTTTTCTATAATATAAATTGAGAAATGACGTTAGAAGTTTTTAGTAAAAGTTTAATTTTTTCTTTTTAGCGTATTTAAATTTTATTAAAATGCGCTTGTTTTTTAAAAGAGTTTTTTAACTTTTAATTTATTTTTTACTTTTTAGTTATCCCTGGACACGCTTTTTATCTGTTCTTCTCACTGAACGTGTAGTGCAGGTATACAGAATTTATTCACGTCCACCAAACCACCACCACCCATCAAAAACAGTCTACCCATTAAGACGAATTAAACTCGACACGGATGTGTCGCTTAATTACTGAGTTCCTATGGCCACCTTCCAGCTCCATCAACAGACCCTGGTTACCATCTAGCACTAAAGTACCTACTCGTCAAGACAAATCAAACGAGCCCATACTGGGTGGGGTTATGTCGTTTAATTACTGAGTTCCTATGGCCACCTTCCAGCTTCATCATCAGACCCTGATTACCATCTAGCACCAAAGTACTCGTCAAGACAAATCAAACGAGCTGAGACCTGATGGGGTTGCGTCGTTTCTTTACGTAGTTCCTATGACCACCTTCCAGTTCCATCATCAGATCAGACCCTGGTAACCATTTAAAAACAAAGTACTCGTCAAGATGAATGAAACGAGGCGAAACTCGATGGGGTTGCGTTGTTTCATTACAGAGTTCCTATGACCAACTTCCAGCTCCATCATCAGACCCTGGTTACCATTGAAAGACAAACTACTCGTCAAGACGATTCTAACGAGCCCAAACTCGATGAGGTTGTGTCGTTTCATTGTGAAGTTCCTATGGCCACCTTCCAGCTCCATCATCAAATCAGCACCATGTCATCATAATATTGCATTGTCACACGATTTACACATGTGCAAAATTTCAGCTCAATCAGTTGAAGATATCTGCTTCAAAATTGAGTTGCAAAATTTCACCCGAAGAAGACATACATAATACATAGCAAGTTAAATAAAAGCAAAAAATAAAAATTATAAGATTTTTTGTAGGTACTAAAAAATACACGTGATTTTGGGTGGGGGGGGGGGGGGGGGTGTAGACTTAAACCTCACCACATATCACCAAGGGGGAGGGGGGGTTAAAAAATGCTGAAAAAAACATCACGTGATTAGATTAATGGACGGCCCCTTTACTGAAATGTTAAAACGGTACCCGTATACCTAGATCTGTAATCTAGTAGTAATTCAAAAATCTCGGGATACATGTACGTATGTCTTGCAAGTAGCTGTTAAGTTTTCTAACAAAAATTAAAAAGTAAGGTATCAGTCTACATAATGCCCTACTGGGCAACCTAGTATTAGTACTACTAATAGTAAAACTAATCAAGTATTCGAAACGATTGATGGGTTTTGGTTTAATCACCTCACTTGCTTGTTAAACGCGGGTTAGACAGCGTAGACCTAAGAATTGAACCCAGGACCTTCGGATATCGCACCGGGAGCTTAACCACACGGTCGCCATGGCGTTTCCAAATAAATACATACAACTAAAAAAGATGAAAGTATGAAGAAGTATGATATGGTTTTGGCATCAATAACTCTTTATTCTAGTTAGACTTTAAGTTTCTTAGAATAATTTTAGATTAGGATATAATGAGGCTGACATGCTTTTTCTTTTTGTTTTGTTTATTCATTTTATTTTAGGTTATTTCATTTTCACCTTAAGTGGCACGCACCTAGCTCTCACTTTTGTTATTGTTTTCTGATAAAGTTTAAAATTTATTTCGATGATTTGTTTGTAGTAACTTGTAGATGAATAGCCCTCATGATGACCCCATTCTCACCTAACAGCTAAGAGAAGTGGGAGTGGCTGAAAACCAGCGCTTACTGGGAGCATCTTCTTGTAAGCATATGCTGAGCCACCTCCAATTGCTTTCACCTTAAAATGTGTGTAACTCTTTTTTTTAAATCTATTATATTATGTTAGGTACAGTGTTGTTTATTGTTAAGTGTTGCATTGTTATTTTTTGTGTGAAAAAGCAATAAATTATTTTTATTCTTATTCTTATTCTTTTATTCTTTTGTAAAGCAAAAGTTTCTAAAAAACAGATAAAAAAAACTAAAAAAGATAAAAAAGAAAAACGACATTAACTTATAATACACGGCAAAGCATAATGGCAAAACGAAGGAATCGTCGCAACAAACGCGACCGTAAAAAGTACTTAATCACATCGTACAATACAAATCCGTTCAGAATGCAAATCTGATTTTTATTTGAATATCCCTGCTATTACAATGTCAATACTCATTTTGTATTCACGCCGTTCCGCTGAGTTCGGCGTAGAGCTGAATCGATGGAACTCAAGCTCACCATTGTACTGTGTTTAGTCTGTTTCATTGAGGTATTATAACTAGAGATGATACCACAAAATAATTTTCTATGCATGGATTTGCGTCTCATGGGCTGCAAACGCACTGCAATTGCTTATGCCGCGTCCACACGCTTGGCAAACCTCAACAAGCCGTCACAAATTTCAAACGTGTGGATAGAGCGTTTGGCTTGGTTTGCGTAGGTTTGCAAGCGCTTGTAGCCGATCCGTCGAGTGTCCAAACGTTTGTAGAGGTTTGGAGTTTGCGGGAAGTGCCAAGCGTGCAGACGCGGCATTATTAGAAGTGACTAGACATTTGCGGCCCATGGGCTGCAACTGCAACTTAGTGCTCAAAAAGTTGCTTCGCAGTATCGCCTCTAGTTATAGTATCTCAATGGTCTGTTTACACAAATTTCCGGAGGTACGGTTCGCTATTGTGTAGCTTTCTTTGTTGCCGACTGTACATTTTAATTAAATTGTCCGACCGTTCGGTTCTGTGCAAACGCGAGTTCAAAAAGGGAAAGTTTATTGTGGATGGAAAGAAATGTATACCGTTTAGGGTACTGTCTAACCACAAGGTTAGATAGGAACCCAAATCCTGTTATTACGTATTTTAATCCTACAAATAGACCCTTAATAAGGCTGAATTTTTCTGTACGAAGCCATACTTAAGAACCGTCACGTTACGGAGATAATTATGAATGTTCAAAGTTACAATATTTGTCTTACGTTTTTTGCAAAACAATTCTAACATGATAATTACTAAACTTTTTTCAAAATAAATCTCCACCCGGCTATCACCCGTCAATATCACAAGCGTTGCATATTCTGTACATATAACAGCTGTACTAAAATAAAATACTAACAATAAAATATTAAGTACATTAATGTAAATTAATTGGAATCTTCTAGTTTATCATGTAGGTATAATCTTCTTCGTCGTATCGATGGTTCAACATCCACGCAACAAACCCTTAAATAGTTTTGGCCCAATATTCCGCTGTTGCCACCCCAGGAGGAGAAGCCTCATTTAGATCTTTCAACATGCAGGTGTAAGGGCAACGCGGGCATGACAGCAGATGCCGCATGTCTTGCTCGGTAGCGCCACACTCGCACTGACTGGGCAGAGTTCAGAGCAGTATAACCCCACCTGGCCATATTCGATCTGCAGCGGCCCACTTGGGTACGTAGGTTAAGTGACTTCCATGTGGGCCACGCTAGTTCATTGCCAGGGGGTAGGTTTTCGGAAGGTCCAACGAAGTTAGGTGGTGGGGCACATATTTCCTGCCGTAGTTTGCAGCGGGCCTCTCTAGGGTATTCCTTTAAAGCTTTTGTGGACTTCAGGAAGGTATTACGACTTTTGAGGCGACTTTCAGGCAGTTGGTGCTCGAACAAAGAGTGCCTGTTGTCGGATTCCTGTTTTTGCTTTTCCAGAGAGCAAGCAACCCCTCTGCGAACTTGGGGCGGTGCTATACCAGATAATGGGTAAAGCATGTTGAGAGAAGTGGGTTTGAGACAACCTGTAATTTTCCTGCATGTTTCGTTCAGGGCGTCATTCCCAGGCATGAGCGGACCGATGCCACACTGGACATGCGTTTTCGCCCGCCGAGAAGCAGAGTGCCAGCCCTGACGTCCGTAGTACTTGAGGTTTGGCACCCATCATAATGGCATGGATGGCATGTATAATGAAACATAATTTTAATAAGCATTATAATAAACTTCTATATCTCTATAAGCTACGGTAACAGGGCCCTTAATTGATGATATTATACAATTAAGCCATATATTTAATGTGAATGCAATAAAGTGTATATAATTATATTTTTCTTTAGATGTCTGTTATTATTTTTTTATAGCAGAGAAATGCAACGCGACAACTACGGCTTCAAAGTATTTCGAAACTCATAAAAAGAACAAAATCCTAAACTCCGTTGTAAATGTTTTGAAGTAGGTTTCGTTCGCAACTTTTCATTTACAAAAAAGTCACTTTGTTCTTTCAGTTATAAGATTAGTTTCTCTCACAACAAAGGAGCGAAGAATAATGAATTTACATTTTCGAGTATTCATTCAAAATTTCCTTGAGCGTAGATTACAATGTTTCATTTTCAAGACTCACAAAGTATAATCGCAACTTAAATGTGATTCCACCAAAGTTATACGAATGTTTTGGGCAAAATGTTTTTTTCTATCTTAAACGAAGTGAACAATTTATGGCAATTTGTGTGAATAGTTTGGGCGCTTGGCTATACTTCCGCAAGGCCTTTGCAATGCGACTACCAAAGAAATAGTATGCAAACGGCTTACTTAAACTATGTATAAATGGTAATTTAAGCGGCATTTTGAATGTACCTAGTGTTCTACCAACTGATCAAGTTAACGAAAATGATGGATAAATAATATTATACTCTTATTGAGATTATCATCATATACCGCAAATATTTCCATCTATCTATATAAATAAAAATCACAAATGCATGTTTTCGCATCACTTCAGAACGGCTGCATGTATTTGACTAATATGTTTGTACCTACGAAAGAAAGTTTTTGGAAATTCTGGTGTTCACTTCGACCCAACGTTCCGATCAATAATGACGTTAGCGTAGAGTCAAATTTAGAGAATGTGGATTTGATAACTCACTGTCGATCATGCATGCCGCCATCAAGTTCGCATTATCTAAATTCGATTCTACTCTAACTCACAAAGATCACTCTTAATCGATACGTGAGAGTCGAAGTGAGCGTTTACGATCGATCGAGCCTTAGAGTTCGCACCCCTGCTTACGGTGGCGTAAATATGGATTTAATGCATTTATTATTTGTCTAACCTAATTCAACACAAATTAAAACATATCCTCAAAGGTGTCCTTACAGAATACGATATACCTCATTTACCCGCAAAAACATTACATATAAAGCACATTTACAAAGGCGCAGCGTCATATTAGCATAGCAAAGAACGTCGCGTTGGAAAAAAGCGGATAGCGAAAGCTTCGTAAAATTAGGACAGTTGGTAATGTCTAAGTAAACCTAGAAACTATGGTGTTATATCAAATGAATTTAAAAAATAAATATTTCCTATAAAAAGTAAATTAAATCATAGCTATGCGAGTACCCTTGTAGCGTAGCGGTGAAAGAATACTACCACCCCCTCTCTTCCCTTAGGTGTCGTAAAAGGCGACTAACGGACTAAACACTGCACATACTTCCAATAGAGTGGCGATGGGCTCACCACCTGTCACGCTGAGCACATGTGCAGTCGTTATTTGGTGAAAAGTGGACTGTGGCAGAGGACTGCTTTTGCTGTCCTCATTGCCTAGTCTCTGACTAATCCTTCGGGAATAATAGTCGTGATTATTATGTACTAGCGGCCGCTCGCGGTTTCACCCGCGTGGTTCCCGTTCCCGGAGGAATATCGGGATAAAAATTATCCTAAATTAATCCAGGTTATAAACTATCTGTATGCCGAATTTCATCCAAATCCATTCAGTAGTTTTTACGTGAAAGAGTAACAAACATCCATCCATACTTACAAACTTTCGCGTTTATAATATAAGTAGGATGTGTGTATGCGAGTATAGCGTTCCATTGCCGGGCAGACGCCTCCATCATTGAAATCAAGTCTTCGCTACAATCACAAACCCGGGCTGTGCATCAAAAAATCCAAAAACAGTTTGCCCGACCTGGGAGCTGAACCCTGGACCTCCGGTTATTGGGCCGCGCGCTAAGCCACACGACCACCGAGGTGTTCGGTGTTCTATAAATTTACTATGCGATTTGTTATACCTGTGTATGCACAGATAAGAAGAAAAAGGTTCTATTCTGCGGTAAAAGGTGACGGCTTTTACAAGATCTACCTAAGCTAATACTTTGTTTGTTCTGAGATTGAGTAAATAATAATAGCAAATTTATTACAAACATATACTGACAATATACACTTTTAAACTTTCGCGTTTCATTATGCACACATATTAAGACGGGATTTATCGCAAAACTACTTAGTTAAGGCATTCTACGCATACCTTTTATACCCGAAGTTTCGACCGAGTTGCACCGGCCGTCCACCGGCAATCCACCCGTGACCACGGCCTGTGCAACTCGGTCGAAACGTCGGGTATAAAAGGTATGCGTAGAATGCCTTTACTAAGTAGTTTTGTTCGTTAAATCCAGTCTTAATATGTGTGCATATACTGACAAGCAAATATATTGAATAATTTGATAATCTACAAAGCTATAAGTAATCGAGCGCGCTGGCCAACGTGTGGATGGTGAATTTTAACGACTGTTATGACCAGTGGTCGGAGTAGGTATATTGAATTAAGGTCACTGACATCAAACGTATATGTTAATATGGATACTCCTCCGAGTTTCCGGATTATTATGATAAAAATACCGAAACATCGAAATTATTACATGAAACTAGTTAAAAATGTATCAATACTCTCAACGCTATGCTGCTAGTGGCGCTGGTCTCCATCTCTAATGTTGGCCGTATCCATTGTCTCAATCTCGCAAAAGAAAAGAAATCACGTCTTAAATTATTATTAGTGATTTTTTTTTGTTAATCTTTAAATATCTTGGAAACGGTGCGTCCTACGCTAAAATGGACGAAATTTTGTCCCCCCTTTATAAAACCCCCGTCTAACGCTAACCAACCATCACGATGGTACAATTATTAATAATTGTCGCTTTTTAATAATTATTTAGGGTAAGTAACGATTAACTAGTTTAGGAAATGTAGTTTATAGATTTGTTGGGCTTATTTCCCCTTTGGAACTCATTGACTCACTTGGCCGCACATTTGGTCGTTGATTGTAGAGGTTAAGTCACTCTCACACAGGCCGGTCAACGGATAGGTGACCAAAGCTTTATTGTTTCGACCTGTTGGCTAATGTTGAGCCGGCTCTTTGGCCTAAATAAAAGTGTAAGGCCTAAGTAAAAAATCAAAATGTAGAACTTGTAACCGATGAGGATTAAAAATAATTATTTTTAATAAAACTGTAATAATGATTATTTGTATTAACAATAAACAATTTTGTTTGCTTACATATGGTTTTTTATTTTATTACTCTATTTACCAAATTTTTGGAAACTCCGGTACATTCCGGAAGAAATGCATGTCCATGTTATGATATCATGACGCAAGTATCTAAAATCAATATACCTACTCCGACCACTGGTTATGACATATGTAGTTATAATCTTGTTACAGTGATTGTTTGCAGCACTGAATTTAATATTAGGACATGTTTGATTTATTTATGTAAGCGAAAGTCAAGATCAGGCAATAACCCACAGTTCTAACTAGGGTTGCCACCCATACTCTAAAATAGAGTATTGTACTCTTTTTCATGTAGGCGTACTCTATAATCTACGACACCAATAGAGTACGCTAAAATACTCTATTTACAAAAAACTGGTCGTTACTGGTTATGAGTACTTCAGAGTTCACTGAGAGAGTCTTCTCCCTTATGAATGTAAAGTGGTGAGACGAAAGGAATAGAGCTACGGTAAATTTAATAAAAAACGAGTTGATTATTTAATTTTAATCTAAGTTATGATTGCAAAGAGGCTGTAAATATCTTCAGGAAAAACAAATATTTGTTCAATGTCGCAAAGAACAACAAAAAATACATTTTTAAGGAAAAATAAATAAATACTCTTTTTATGATATGTAAATATTCTATTTTTATTCCAACAAAATGAAAAAATACTCTTAAAAAGGTGGCAATCCTAGTTCTAACCCAATACCATAAGTTTGATTATAACGAGTTCCATCTCAGTACGGTATCAATGGAGTCAATTAACGGAGACATTTCTGTCCATGGATTTTTTCTGCCGATTGCTATCTTAGTACAACAAGCCAGTTCCTCAGTCGTTGAGGGTTCCGTTGCCAGGCATCCGGATAAAGCCGGACATAGTTAGGATTTTTGATTGCGTGTCCGGTCAAAATAATCCGGCTTTTGATAGGCTTTTTACATTTCGTAAACGAGCGAGCGCCGAGTGTGGCCGAGCGCAGATGAGTCACTGACTGTCGCTTCTGCACCCAAAAATGTAAGTTGTCCGGCCTTTTTACCCAAATGTCCGGCCAAACTGGCTGGTCTATCCGGCTATTAGGTTTGCCTACCTGACAACCCTGGTTCCGGGCGAAGCGCGCTTCTACCTTCGGCCTCATCGTCACTTACCATCAGCTGAGATGAAGCCAAAAGTGCTCACCCGTAGGTAGTGGACAAAATAAAATAGCGGATAGGCACAGATTTTTTAACTTGCGCGTTCCATTATGCAGTCATATTTAATCGGGATTAAGCGCAAAACTACTTAGTAAGGGCATCCTACGTATACCTTTTATAGCCGACGTTTCGACCGAGTTGCACCGACAGTGGAGGCAGGCCGACTAACTACGGCCCGTGATCCGTGACCATAGCCGGTGCAACTCGGTCGAAACGTCGGGTATAAAAGGTAGTAGGACTAAGTAGTTTTGAGTTAAATCTCGTTTAAAAATATGTGCACAACGCATACATAATTGTTCCATACAAAAACTTCTCAAAGTTTCCCTAAGATATTACCAACTGCACTATTTTTACTGAGAGTACCGCAATACGCTTACCTAGCGTCGGAGGGCTTGTACGTGACGTCATACTTCTCCACCAGCTCCGCCGTGGTAGACCACGACACCTTCACCGTGGTAGGGTTGAGGAAAGTCACCGTTATGTTCTCTGGCACTCCGGGTCCCATTGATCCTGGACAAAAAAATGTGTTTGTAAAAGTAGAAAACTTATTGGTATATGGATTCTTTAAAATGTAAAATCTCTATTTTTTTTTAGTCAGTTACTTGAAAGTTTTGTAGACAGATACAGTTAATTACATGTTTAAACGCGGCTCCACTAGACACAATATAAATTATATTAATTGAGCTCTGATTGACTAGCATCGCAGTTGATAGGTTAAAAAGGAGAGCTCCTTGTGTCAATTAAGGAGGTAGGTAATTAATGTGTCTAAAAAAAGAGTCGTTTTCATTACCGTGGCCAAATGATTACTAAAACTTGCACTAAGCATCGTTTATTTGACTACAAATTGTATTAAAGTGAAGAAGAAAACGTTATTACGGCATCACTGTTGTTTGTGTGGCCCTCAATCAATTTGTCAAATTTGAATGACAAAGTGAAACTCGATTGATCGTGTTTAGATTGGTTCAAAGTGCTTTGATCTAGTGATGCCTGGTATTTAGGACGCAATTCGGGGCTAATGAAAATTATGTTTCGTTATTTTGTTTATGGAGTTGATCTAGAACTAGCAACGGTATATAGAGGTGTAACTGTTAATTCACTAAAGAAATTACAATACGAAGAGTCATATTGTATTTTTATTTAATATATCCTACCATACAACTTAAACCACTCACTACAATTCAAACACCTTAGACCTAACAATAATCCAAAAACACAAAGCAGGGTTTCCTTTCACATTGATTTACTCCTCAGTAGTTATTCGTTTTAAAATTTACGCCAGATAACTTACCTGATATTGATTGCCATTAAAACCAACGTAGCATCTAACTTATTGACCCTATCTCAAGTGCGGAAATTCTAAAAAAATCAAAATTCACAGACAACCTTTCTATTTTAACTGATAACATTCGAAGCAATAACTGTAATCTTGATAGGTTCTTGATTTTTGTTTCTGGCTTTACAATACCTATTGATGTTTTGGTGTGGACTGAATGCTGGACCAGTAAAGACCATCCACCTGCAAATGTTACTAGCTACAAGCTTTTCTATCCGACCACGTACTTTTTCAAAAATGATGGAATAGTGGTCTATGTTCGCAATGGGATCAAAACGGCGGTTCGTGAACCAATGTTTCGTGATGGCAACTGTCTTGTAGTATGCATAGAAAATAAAACTACAGTCGTATGAACTTATAGACAACAAAACTTAGCATAATATTATAATTATTAGTGCAACTGAAACTAGAAAGGTTTATTCGTACACTAAGATTGTCTTTACAAAAGGCGGTAAGCACAGAAAATGCACAGAAAATTTAAATGAGCTATGTACAAATCAGGTAACATAACCGATCCCAATTTCACTTCTTTCTTCACTTTCCAAAGTTATAGAAAGACTAGTCAAGAAAAGGTTAATGTTGTATCTCGAAAGCAGAAACGTCTTATCAAAAAACAATTTGGTTTTCGAATCGCTATGTCCACAGAAGATATTATAACCATACTTTTAACCTCTTATATAGTAAAATACAAGTGGGGAGGAGTGTTTAGGGGTATTCCTGGACCTCCAAAAAGACCTCCTTCGACACGGTTTTAATTCCAATCCTGCTCAGGCGAATGGAATATGTAGAAGTTAGAGGCATACCGCTTTATTGGTTTCGGGACCACTTGAATGGCAGAGAACAAAGTGTACGTATTGGTGAAGAGCTAAGTGGTTGTGCCATTTGCACATATGGGGTGCCTGAAGGGAGTACATTAGACCCTACTCTATTTTTACTGTACATCAATGAACTTTGTAAGATAGATTTAAAAAGAGCTGATGTACTGATATGCGCGGATGACACGCTGCTGCTTTTCTACGGTAGGTTTTGGAATAAAGTACATTAATTAGCATAGAATGGATTAAAGGACATAACAGCATGGCTAGAGAACAATTTGCTTACGCTCAATAACGCCAAAACGAAATATCTTTGTTTTAGTAAAACAAACACAAAAAAACCCTTAAGTAACCTAAAACTCAAAATACACACCTTTCCATATAACCGCACGTACGTCACCCCAAATAACTGTTGCTGTCCTGTTTTGACACGCACAGATAACATTAAATAGCTTGAGGTACTCATAGATGATAAGCTTTCATGGAACTTACAAATTCAAGCAGTAGCTAGCCGCTGTAGAAAGCTCATCTATGTTTTTAAAACCCTGAAAGACGTGTTGGACGTTGGACCCTTAATGAAAGTGTATAGGGCTCTCGGTGAGTGTTTACTCTCCTATTGTGCGTGTACGTGGGGCGGTACTGCAAAGACACTAATGATAGAAGCCGAACGAGCCCCATGCAGTGGCGGTACCTTCATACAAGCCGAAAAGCCCGGCTTGCCCTAACAAAAACTCAATATCACTACTGGTAAAACGCAATTATTAAAATCACTTAATATTTTTTACCATTGTTAATTTTCTTTCATCAGCATTCAAATTATCAATTTTATAAGTTTCTCATATTAAGAATCACCAAACAAATCGAATAAAGCTGCTTATAAATCGTGCGACGCTTTACATCTCTCTCGCACAAGTTGGCTTGCAACCGGGCTTCGGATTTAAAGTATATCCGCTCTCTTCTAACTTTAACAAAATTGCTACTCTATAGACATAATACTGCATAAGTATGTATAGATTCTATGAGAAATTCATACTCTTCGTCAAAGCCAGCTTGCGTTATGAAGTTCGCAAGTAAGGCCTTCTCCAAATCAGGCTTTATTTCTACCGAATCACGTGCAACTTCAACGCGGGCGATCCAATCAGAGGCGACCGACGACAGCTCGAGCTCGGGCGAACCAATCAGAGGCGAGCGTTAATACGCGATTGTGCTGTGCAGCAGCCACAGGCAGCAGCCAGCCATTTTTTATTCTTTGTTATTGTCACACTTCACTTTATTTGAGGGATTGTTTATAAGTAACAAGTGTTTTAGTAATTTGTGTTAAAAAAATGTGTTCCGAGTTCAGTTCGTCGCTTTATTGGTCTCTGTGACGAACTAAGATGTGTTGAGCATGTGATGTGTTGCAAACAAATGTGTACCTAAACGTGTTGATGATTGGCATACGAAAGGCAGAGGTAAATAAATTCTTTGAACATCACACATGATTTATGTATTTCGCAAACTATTAAAAGTCATCTAGGGCATTAATTATAATAGGTCTATGTAAAAAACTCTTTGGATTGTTGGTTGCTTCCATTCTAATAATTAAGTAATAATAATAAATAAATTAAGTGTAGAGGCCTACATATCGACTGTGATTCCCGCAAAATGCCCATTTGTAGTAATTTTCCAGTTGTATTTATCGTTTTTATGGAAATAGGATAATAAATGCATGCGTAATATTACGAATCTCCACTCTGCGAGAATAAGCTGAGTTCGGACGGCCGGCGCATCGCATTTTGTTGTAATTTTGTACTTAGTTGTATTTATAGTTTTCATCGAAATAGGATAATAAATTCATTATAACATTTTTATTCCTCATGAAGTAACAATTATTCTGGTATAAATTTTACTCAATAATATTATCGTAGATAAGAGAAATTCACAGTTAACTTAACGCGATTTTCGAAGTTTTTTTGGTTTTGTTTCATTTTTTTATTTCATTTATTTAGTTCAATCCAGGAGCTCAAAAAAGTGCCCTCGCGCAATTTATGAAAATATTTCTCTGCAATTTTGAGTTTAAATAAAAGTTAAGCGAAATTTACAAAAAGCGAGGCCGCTACGTACTATGCCAATAGCTATTCTACACTATTCAATAAGTAAATACTGTTAATTTATTTTTGTTTCTGAGATAAAGAACGCCTAAATTGGCCAAAATAAAATTCTCAAAAATCACATTCAAGATGTAATAGAAGGTAATTAAAATAAAGGCCTGTTTTTTTTACCAACGAAAAGAACGTTTGGAATGCCACGGCCTATGACGATTTGAGTAAAAAATGTGGCTAGTGTCACAAATGGGCACCAACATTGTACGTAGGTAGCAAGATTAAGAACTTCAGGTTTCGTGGCTTGCCCCAATCTGAAGCCCTAGGCACGCCACTGGCCCCATGCATTCTACTGAAGGTAAATATACACAAACTTCTATTCAGACATTCAACCACTGAATTATATGTCAAATCTGACGTACTTTCTATCAGGAAGCTATACATTCTCCAGATATTACGGCGATATCATCGCACCACTGTACCAACTTTACCGGTTACTATTAAAAGAATAGATTTCGTACCGAAACCTAGATAAAAAAGCTCATTTGCCAAAAGACACTACGCATTTACTGCCCCGCAACTACCTACAAGTTCATAATAAATTACTCCAAAACCAAATATTAAAGGACTAAACGACAATGAATTTTAAAAAATGTCATTAAATGGCTATCTGGTTTAGATTACACACAAACCGAAAATCTATTTAAAACAATAAATTAAAATTGTCGAATTGCTGTCGAAAGAAGCCATTAGAACCCAAGAAGTAACCCGCGTGGCTAGCACTAGCTTCTTTCCGAAGATTTATATTCATAGTTTCTGTTATTGTCTTTCATATTTTTTACTTAATTACACATGGCTATTCCCGTTCACACCAAATTAAAATTCAACTCATAACTTTTACAATTACTTATATGCAATTACATGCACCTACACTTAAGGCACTAAGGTAAGGTAATGATAGTTTTTATCTTTTTTGATGTGTGTTTTAAATATTATAACAGTGATTGTTATCAAATCCAGGGAAGACACTGTGGCCTGTAGCACCGTAATAACTTTAACAGGCTGCAGGGAATTCACTTTTTCTGTATATATTGTTGTGGATGAATAAATATATTGTTATTGTTATTATTAATAAATTATTGTTATTAACTAGCGGCCCACCCGCGACTTTCGTCTGCGTAAACACCCTGTATCCCGTTTTTATTTCACATAAACCTAGTCCTGACAATTACGAACACAACAAAAAAAGAATTATCCAAATAAGTGCAGCCGTACTGAAGTGATGCGCGTAAAAACAGTTCGGCAATGGATTCTTATTAATATTGATAACTAAAATTGTTTCTAAAGCTATAATAGTAAACTTTACCTATTTTTGTACAAAACATACTTTTAAAAAGCATATGAATGCATAGTAACACATGAAAACATAGTTAAGTATAACAAATTTAATTTCAAACAAACTACGCGTCGCAGCGGCGGCTGTAAAACTTTTATTTGTTAGTTCCTCTGGTCTGGCCTCACGCCGTCACATATGATTTAAAAAGTTTCACATTTACAAATTGCTTTAGTTCGCATTTCGTATCGCGTCGGGCCAGCTCTGCGGCAGCTGGCACGTTCGGCTTATTAACTAGAAAGGTGAGCGTATATAATTTTTAATCCATCAACCCGCATTTGCCAGCGTGGTGGGATAAGATCCAACTCTTGTATCAAATCATCATCATCAGCCGAAGGACGCCCACTGTTGGACAAATGCCTCCTCCAAGGATCTCTACCATGACCGCTCTTGTGCTGCTAGCATCCAGCGGCTGCCTACCTTCACCAGCCTGTCGGTCAAGTAATTGATCACCAACCCGCCTGTAACATCAGGCCATGCTTGGACTCCGTTCCCGTACCAAGATGTTAGGACACCACAGGCACCTACAGGAGTACAGCGTATCGCCGTCCTTTCACACCCACACGTCTACGTCAGAGTAGATCAGCCTTGGTTGACCTCTTTCTTTCTCCAAGACTTCCTTCTGTGAAATTACGGCCTCATAAACGGTAACCATAGCTTTCCTCGATTGCTAGCGAGCAAAGTTATGCTGATCAGCGAGAGATCGCGGCCTTTTTTTTAACAAGATAAAATGCCATCTTACGCATATACTGAGGCCATGGAGCGACCTCGGTTTATGTAGAACTTTCCTCCCCAATCCCTTCCCATCCCATCCTATAAAAAAGCTCGACTGGGAAGAGAGTGCGGCGTTGATGGCACTAAACCGTATTTTTACTAAAAGCCTAGTTAACACGTTCAAAGTCCCATGAGATGAGCCATATTAAGGCTCCTAACAATTTAAATTCTATTATTTTTATTAATGGACAGGGAATGTGTTATACTACTTGTTTTAATATGGTATTGAACTAACCAGCGTTGACGAGACGCAGCAGCAGAGAGAGCGCGAGGGCGACGGCGGCGTAATGCGCGAGCGGCGCGCGCCGCATGTCGCGCCCACCGCTCTGCTCATACCATGTCGCTTCTGGAACAATACATGAATACGTTTAAACATTCGTGTTCCATTATGAACGACATTTAGTCGGGGATTACTGCTGCACTTACTTATTAAAGGCATCGCATACGGTCACGGGCTGACTTCACCAGTCAGCCCACGACCACGACCGGTGGAACTCGGTCGAAACGTCGGGTATAAAAACGTAACATTAGGATGCCTTTATTAAGTAGTTAGCGTTAATTCCCGTCTAAAATGTTTGTTTTAGATACACTTTCTTAATTAATAATGATAGATAATAATAATCATTATTACCGTAAAATAAATGGGTTCCATGGATGAAGTCCTGATAAAGTTATGTTTTATATTTGTCAAGAATGTCACCGCATCATTGAGTTTGGTAACTGGCAAAGGGTGGGTCACCCATAGCCGCATTTCACGACCTACCGAAGTTTGGGGTGTTAAAACTATTCCAGGCATCCTGCCCTAGCGAACCACTTCGGCGTGGTACCCGGGCTCAGTAGGTACTACACAGGCAAATGCAAGCGAATGATCGAAATGGGAGAAAAATATTTATTTACAACGTACGAAGAAAACACACGAACAAAAGTTAGACAAAATTAAAGGTGGCTCAAGTTGTTGCTTTGTTTTTCTTACAAGTTGCCACGACAAGGTTTTTATTGGCAATATAGATACAGAAGTAACATTTTGTGGAAATAAGGAGATACCACTGGCAACAAACCATTTACAAAAATTATACAATTCAAAAATCGCTACGAAAATACAGTAGTAAAGGTTTAGTTCGTAAAGAGACTTAAGTATCCACCCTTCGGTGTTTTGATAAACGAATACAATGCAATTTTAATAAATATTACTTGCACTATTTTTTAATTACTGTACTAACCTATGTATAAAGCACATACAACTTCGTCATTTATTGTAAAAACTAATAGACTACCTTACGTTTCGGATGGTTCCACTTCACAATTTCTAACTTGCTGTAATTGTGTTGACTGCAGGTTCTTGCTCGGAGGCAAACAGTGTATACCTAGATCTATTTTGTCGAGAGCAAATTGGTATAGTATAGTGAACATTAGATTCAGTCGTTCAAGACGTATAAGTTTGATGGCATAGCGAGTAGAGTGGTACAAAGTTACCTCTTAAAAGTAGCTTCAAAAATAATAACCAAATTACATAAGTATTTAGTACTTACTAAATTACATAAGTATATTATTATACATAATACTAATATGTTTTATTGTAGCTTAACAAGTATAGAAAGTACTTACATTAGTAACTTACATGACAAAATAGACAAAAATTAAAACATTTAAAAAAAATGACGTTATTGTGCAAAATAAATTCATCACGCTTATTCAATAACGGCTATAATATTGTCATCGCCATAAGCACAATGCACATAAAATAAAGGTTATCTTTTTGATACTGATGCAGCAAGGTGCCCGTCAAATATTGCAAATTTTAATGCAAATTGCTGAGACAGGGTCCTTGTTGGCTTCACACACTAACCATCTGTTTTTTTTTTTCATATTTTCAATTTATATTTTTTTCTTTATTTTAGATTTTCATATTGTACTATTGTTGTTTTGTTTATAATTTTCTGTATTATTTTTTTATACGTAATATTATTACTGTTAATATGCTGTACTTTTTGTGTGAATCTGTGTGTAAGCGTCAATAAAAAAAATCTTATCTTATCTTATCATGAAAGTGACCACCACAACAGCCCATGGACGTGCACGGAACCGAAGGCGTCACGCGCGCGCTGACGACTCTAAAGCTTCATTATTGAAATTTTGCATTCACAATGCTATATAGATAAGGGATAAAATGTTTACTAGAAAAAAATCATCCAGTCTCAGGAAGCACTGCTCTGAGAGCAGATGACCGGCAATCCAAAGGTCGTGGGTTCGAATCCCACTCGAGCTTCCTGAGACTGGTTGATTTTTTTCTAGTAAACATTTTATCCGTTATCTAAAGCTTCAGTTAATATGCCCTATAAGGTTGATATTTGAATAATTTAAACAGCACTAGAGCGGATACAATTTCTGTCACAAATTGTGTAGGTAAACGGTGCATAACAAGTTTAGCTTGGCAGTGAGCGATGCTACTTATTGTCTAAATAGTGTAACGAGGGCTTAGAGCGGGTTGGTGACTACAAATTGGCGATGTAATCACATTTGGTCTAGGAAAATCGTAAAGACTGAACCGGTAATAGGGGAAGGTAGGGCAAGAAGGTAAGGGTAGGCAAAGCGGGTACTTTAAATATCTCTGTGTTAATGTAAGACCGAGACAACAAGGTAACACGTATCGCTGGGGCTCTCCCTCCGTTGGAAAAGTAGCACACCGCGGCAAGCGGCACGAGACAGTTAAGTGCAGGGGACGCTGTTTTACTTTTCGCGCTAAAAAAATGAAATATTTAAAAGGTAAGTACCTACGTTGTGTTTTTATGATTGCAACGCACATTACCTGATAGTTTACCCTTCATAGTGCCTTATATGAGTAAAATTAACTAACAATATATTTGTATACATAAATATATTTCGGTGTGGGCTCGGATGGGGGATGGCGGGCAAAGCAGTGACAGGCATAACGGGTACTACCCTTTTTGCAAAAGTCAACACTACAAAATCATCATTATCAGGACAAAAGAAAGATCCGAGAAATCCAAACACTGAACATCCGGACAAGAAAAGCGAAAGAAGAACACAAAGAATAAAGAAAATAAAGACTATTACTGCATTTTATGTAGGGAAAAATACGTACCTGATACACCTGAGGACTGCATACACTGTTTACGATGTAGAGAATAGTGCCATGACGAGTGCTCCTCTTAGACATGGATCCTTTTTTTTATGAATTTGTTTCGATTAGAACGCAAATGAATATTGTAGTCTTTTTGCTCGATTAAGGTACCTGTTTTACCAACCTCCTCAGGGCAAAAGGGGTTTTTCGCCTATTTTTGAAAAAGTGATTTTGCTCAATAATTTGATTACTTTTGTCATAAAACAAAGATCACTACCATAGCCAAAGAGGTTGTTTTTAAGTTCCTACACTTTGTAAGTTACAATTCTCACTATTAATATGGATTTTATTTAATCTCCCTTAAGGGACCCGTCTTGCCCTAACTTCCCCTAGATAAGTAATATAGGTATAGAGTTTTAAGAGATTCGGTTAACAGCCTTTTTACATTTTAGTATGATACAAACTTGATTTCCATAAAAATCCTATGTGATCCACTTTATGACTTTTTATCTAATTTTTCCGCGGTAACACTAATCATACAGGCTAAGTTAGGCTTCTTTCCAAAGTTGTTTTAATAGTTAAGAAAAACACTTAAAGACTAGGTGCCTTACAAATAAACAGAGAATACGGTCGGAATAGTTATTTCGTGTTTTGTCTTTTTTACTCTAATTTAAAATTAAGTTTGCATGACAGGAACAAAACAAGGAATAACTATTCGTAGCTTATTTTTGTTTATTTGTAAGACACTAATTATATTGTCCCGACCAGGAATTGAACCAAGAGTTGACGCTAAAACTGGCGTGTTGACCACTCGACCACGGAGGTCAAACATCATAATTATGTTTGGCTTGCCCCGTTAAGCCCCAGCGCAGTGCGCCCCGCGCCTCCGTGAAAGTCGGCGCGTGGTAAATTGGCAATAAAATCACATCGGCCGCACGCAGAGGGTTCACGGATATTTTTAGTTGCCAGATATTCGGCTGTTATGGGTTTGTACACGTACGCGAAGATGTACATATCAACATACATATAATCACGACTATTATCCCCGAAGGGTTAGTTAGAGACTACTAGGCAATGAGGACAGCAAAAGCAGTCTTCTACCATCGTCCACTTTTCACCAAATAGCGGCTGCACTTGTGTTCAGGGTGACAGGTGGTAGATTCCCGCTCTATGCTATTGTATGCAGTCTTTAGTCCTTTAGTCGCCTTTTACGACACCCAAGGGAAGAAAGGGGGTGGTAGTATTCTTTCACCGTTACGCAACACAGTTGGATATTTTTAGTTGCCAGACATTCAGCCGTTATGGGTAATGTTGGAAAACTCTTAATGAAAATGTAATGATGATAAGTAATTTTGATCACCGTGGCACCACCTCAGTGGCCGAGTAGCATAACGCTCAGCCCGGCATCCGATGGTCCAGGGTTCAATACCCGGATAGGGTCAAGTTTGTTTCTGATTTTTCGACACGTATCCCGGTTTTTTGCTAATTACGATGTTAAAAAAACCTATCAATTGTGCAATGAACTTGTACTATATATTCTGTGGCAATGACATGATTTTTCCTAGTTTACCTGGTAGTGGCTATTTACTTACTCACTGTGCTACCCCTCAAGCCCCAAACGGCCATATTTGGACGCACCTAAAAACTCGCTATTCCGTCAGACCCCAAGCGGCCATATATGGCTCCGCTGGCCGCGCTCTCCATTTCAAAATCAAAATCAAAATCAAAATCAAAATAACTTTATTCAGTAAGCTTAAATTAAGCGTTTTGAATCGTCAATTTTTTTTTTTTTATATGGATGGATGGATAGGCACAGGAACCCACCCACCCACCCCACCCATTCAGGAAGTCTTTTAGCTGTGGAGAAGAACGGGCACAACAAACTCCACAGCTATATAATAATATAGAGGTAACGACATTTACAAAACAATATGTCGTTACCAAATTATACAGTCAATAGTCATAAAACAATTATATAAAATAAAAGATAAAAATAAAAGTGAATCTACAAGTTTTACTCGGGCACTATGAACGCATTAGAACAATGTATGCGAAACTAGAGGAATGTTAATTCCATGCATTTTTGTCATTGATGTAATCGCTTACAGTGTAATAGCCCTTTTCTAAAAGTCTGTCCTTAACATGTGTCTTAAATTTGTCAAAGGGCAAAATTATAACATCGTTCGGGATTTTATTGTAAATTATGACACTTTGTCCCATAAATGATCCATAAACTTTCTGAAGTCGAAATTTAGGAATTACAAGTTTATACTTATTTCTAGTATTTAGTTTGTGTATATCGCAATTTTTTTTGAAATGAGTAATGTTTTGACGCACGTAAACAATACAGTTATAAATAAATTGTGATGCAACTGTAAGAATATTTATTTCTTTAAACAGCTCCTTAAGGGAGTCACGTGATCCTAGGTTATATATGGACCTTATTGCTCTTTTCTGTAAAATGAAAATGGTTTCTATATCTGCTGCCCAAAGTAGTATACCATAGGACATAACACTGTGAAAGTAACTAAAATAGACTAATCGAGCAGTTTCCACGTCTGTAAAATGCCTAATTTTCCTAACAGCATAAGCAGCTGAACTAAGTCTCCCCGCAAGGGTGCTAATATGAGGGTACCACTGTATTTTTGAATCTAAGGTAATACCTAAGAAAACTGTTGAATCAACAAGGTCCAACAGTTCACCATTCAGTTTAATTTTATTTCCTATAATATTCTTTACGTTAGGTAGAGTAAAATTTATACATTTGGTTTTCTTCGCGTTTAATTGAAGATTATTAGTAGTAAACCAATTCAACACATCTGTTAGGGCACTGTTGATGTCATCAAAACTATTTTTATTTCGATCAGTCTTAAATATCAAAGATGTATCGTCAGCAAACAAAACAATATTGCAAAAGTTTTCCGCATAAAATGGTAAATCATTAATATAGATTAAGAATAAAAATGGACCTAGTATTGACCCTTGTGGGACCCCCATTAGCACAGAAGATCCGGATGATATGGATCCGTTCACGCTAACTTTTTGGATTCTGCCGCTAAGATATGATTGAATCAATTTCAAGGCATCAGAGTGCATTCCATAGTGTTTTAGCTTTATTAAAAGGGTGTTGTATTCAACGCAATCAAAAGCCTTGGAGAGATCACAAAACACTCCAAAAGCATTCTGCGATCCCTCCCAAGCCTCAAATATGTGTTTTAGCAGAGCTACACCAGCATCAGTAGTAGACCTTCCCTTGGTAAAACCATACTGTTCACTGTGAAAAAGGTGGTTTATAGCGAAGTGGGAGCCGAGTTGATCTAAAATAAGTTTTTCAAAAACTTTACTAAGAGTAGGTAAAATCGAAATAGGCCTGAAATTGCTCGGGTCATCTTTACAACCCGATTTGAAAAGTGGCAGAACTTTGCTATGCTTCATGAGATCTGGGAAAACTCCTTCGTCAACACAGCTATTGAATATGACTACAAGAAAAGGCGCAATGGACTCGATAATATTATTAATAATTTTTGTTGAAATATCCCACAAATCACAAATGTTTTTTATTTTTAAAGATTTAAAGGATTTAAGTACGTCTTTACAGTTTACGTGTTTAAATTTGATCACTTCATTACACATGGGTACATACTTTTTTAGCAGAATGTCTGCATTACTTGGTGAAGAGTTGAGTAACATAGTTGTGGCAATTGGTATATTTGTAAAAAACTGTTCAAAAGCATCAGCAACTTTATTGTCTTCACTTAAAAAGCTATTGCCTATTCTTAAAGAAAACTTAGTATCACGTGGCTCTATTTTACCAGTTTCGCGGTTTATGCAGTTCCATGTTACCTTTATTTTGTTATCAGACTTTTTAATTTTTTCACTAATAAATAATGACTTGGCACATGCACAAGCCTTCCTAAAAGTTTTCGAATACTTTTTGATATACTCTAGAAAACTTGGACTATTATTATATTTTTTCTGCTCATATAAGTCATACAACTTAGCCCTACTTTTATGCAAACCAGCTGTAGCCCAATCCCTAAATTTCATTGAAATATTAGTTTTTAACTTTTTAATAGAGAAAGTTTTATTAAATTCACCGTTTATAAGATCAAAAAAAAATTTGATTTTTTGAGAAATTTGACTTTGTACCATGTTGTGATACACTTAGAGACTACTTTAGTATGAACAAGGTCGATTATTTCGGTTCTGTGGTAAATTTTATGCATCGTGAACGCAAAATTTTACATGAACTGCGTTTAATTTTTTTAATTTTTTTTTCCATTTCCGCAAATTTAACTTCCCGCCAAATCGCACTTGCTCTCAAAATTTTTAGACATTTCGTTGCCAAGACTGAGATGTTAATTACAAATAATAATAGGATATGAAGAATTAATATTAATACGTCTAAAAAGGTCTCATTGAGTGGTTATATGAATGATGTTAAATGTTTATAAGGGATTGTTACGAACCAATTACTCTGCCTACAGTGGTCGAGTGTAATTTAATTTTCAATGCCCAAATTAATTGCAAGTATACCAATTTTATTAGAAGCCAGGTCACGAACAATTTATGTCTTTCCAGTTTGCTTGACCACCATTCAAGGTCACCGGTTAAGTCAAGGTTTAGATTTAGATATATCGGGCTACACAGATCGTAGATTATTTACTAAGCTCGTGCCATTTTAGACTTTATAAGTTGAGATGTACGATTTAGTTTAGAAGTAGTATTATGAAGTTTATTTAAGAATAGAGTAAAGAACCCGCTTTCTTCAAGCTTTCCTTGTAGTGCAGCTGTACATGCAAATATGCAAAGTCTTACCACCTATTTAAGTAAAGAATTTTGAATTTTAACTGCTGTTGATGCAATATCTTTACGACTATAGAATATTATCATTAATAATAATAATAACTTTCCACTTTCACACCAATTTATTTATCCCAAGTTAAGCTCTTCTTATGAAAATTGGTTTTATTGGTTAGATAAACATACTTAACAAACTTAATAAACACCCAGACCCGAAATCAATTTAGGAAAACAATTATTTATAAATTGACCCGACCGGGAATCAAACCCGGACCTCAGAGATGGTGACACCACGACTACGACCACGGAAGTCTTCAATAATGTAAGTAAGCCCCGTCCTATCACTCTACCTCTCAAGTGAAAATTACTGCTATAAGCTTCAATGTCTTTGAGGGTAAAGAGCCTAAAATCTTTTGGTTTCGAATAGAAGTTTCCCAGCAGATTTATTCATACTTTCGTTTTATCATGCCAAGCACCTTACAGTGATAATGTTTTCGATGTACGTAGGTAAGTGGTAAGAAAGATTTGAGCTCAGGTTTATCAATTCCTACCTACTCTCAATATACTTGGAGTGTTGAAATATTTCAATATTTGTACATAATTATATCAAAAAGGTTTACTTATACGTAACGTTAAAAAAGTAGCAGGTGTGTCTCGAACGAACGGGGATCGTCCCTTCCATCTGTCAGACCCTTAGGCGAGAACCTTTTTTTAAATGTTTTATCATTTTGAATATTTAAATTGAGAGATATTTGCCTACCAAACATTTTCTTATCAACTCTATGTGTCCACGCGTATTTAGATAATTTTTAATGTCTCGCTTCGGATTACCTAATAGATCATCGAAATTCTCATAATTGAACCTAAAACCTCTGGATTTCAAGCCAAGCCCTCTTGCTACTGGCCACAGAAACGAAAACGTCTGTTTTCATTTTATTATTACACAAAAAAAGAAACATACAAACGATTCAGCAATAGAATAACATGCACGAGACTATTTCACGATCGTTTTCAGTTACCAGCCATCATTGACACATGGTGCGCCGTCAAACTATTGAATTGCAAATGTCTCAAGTTTGATTGGCAAACTTTTGGCAGCCAAACAGGCAGGGGGAGCGAGCACGCGTGATTAATTGATGGATTTAATGGCACCGCTGAAACAATAGACGATCGCTGTACGCATTTAGAACGTGTGTTCTCATTGACAGCCCGAAACATATACGCCACGACGATAAATCAAAACTAATTTTATAACTGTACGAACTGTGTTGCGTAGCAGTAAAAAAATACTACCACCCGCTCTCTTCCCTAAGGCGTCGTAAAAGGCGACTAACGGACTAAAGACGGCACATACTTCCAACAGCATAGAGCGGCGATGGGCTCATCACCTGTCACGCTGAGCACATTTGCAGTCGCTATTTGGTGAAAAGTAGACATGGTAGACAACTGCTTTTGCTGTCCTCATTGCCTAGTCTCTGACTAATCCTTCGGGTATAATAGTCGTAATTAATGCACCTATGTATGTAATTAAAGATAAATAACGATGAGAGTAAATACAGCAAAGGATGTGTCTCAGGATCGTTGCAAACAGAAAGTTGATGTCGTCTCTGCTTTCCAGAAAACGGATGATGTATTAACTAGCGGATCCTCGCGATTTTACCGGGCGTGTTACCCGTTCCCGTGGAAAATATCAGGATAAAATATAGCCTATGACACTTGGGTAGAATGTAGCTTTCTAATCGTCAAAGAATTTTCTATATCGGTCCAGTAGTTTCGGAGCCTATTCAATTCAAACAAACAAAAAAATCTTTCCTCTTTATAATATTATAGAAGTATAGATTAATGGATTGCATTTAAGAAATGCGGTGATATCTGACCGTCTAAGATAGAATAGAACACCCCGTATTAGAATACCCCAATAGAATACCCCGTAGACCGTCTAAGATACAATAGAAGTACCTATTGTAAGAGTATGTTGTGGAATAATAACAAAACAGTCTTTTGATTTTATTAGAAGCGCGCAAGATCTTTACTGTAACCTTAACTGGCATTGAATATTCAATCTTATGACGGCGAGCATAAAGTTCTAATGTATGTAAATTGAATTCAACAGCTATGAATGGCAATGGATACAGCTCCCTTTAGTTCCTAGCTAGAGTGGATTTTCTCGTAATACTCTCTAATGCCATTGTATCATACGCCGCCGGTGTTACTACATTCAACTGTATAATTGTTATGAGTGCATTATACAAATGTTCCACTCTACGGTGCTGTTAGTAAATGTTATACCTATTTTGATTTAGTAAATATAACAAAATAATTTTGATACTTAAAAACCGGTGGTTTTTATTATTATAACAAGTCTATAGGTAAAACATAGGTAAGTAGTGTTAATTCGGCCAGCTTATTCGTTTATCAAGTCAAAGAAGAAAGAAAACGTTTGATCGCTACGTTGTAGATCCACCAAAATTTCTTGAATTATTTTGTGGAAATTTAGTTTATTATTTTATGTTGCAGTGTGAATGAACTGTCCATCAAAAAACCTGAAGCAGCAAACAATCGGAAACTTTGATCTTTTGTCTTTTTCTATTTTATTTTGTTGTTGTAGAGACTAACCATAAAATAAAAAACCGTGTCGCGTAGCGGTGATAGAATATCACTACCCCCTCCCTTCCCTTGGGTGTCGTAAAGGGCGACTAACGGACTAAAGACTGCACATACATACAACACAATCATGACTATTATCCCCGAAGGGTAAGTCAGAAACTAGGCGCAATGAGGACCGCAAAGGCAGTCCTCTGCCATAGTCCACTTTTCACCAAATAGCAACTGCACATGTGCTCAGCGTGACAGGTGGTGAGCCCATCGCCGCTCTATGCTGTTAAGTGTATGTGCAGTATTTAGTCCGTTAGTCGCCTTTTACGACACCCAAGGGAAGAGGAGGGCTAGTAGTATGCTTTCATAGCTACGCGAGATGGTTAATCAGTCTCTTATCTTACAAATAATTAACCACGTGGCCAATATTATACTGTATGTAAGTGATCACGTAAACAAAAAATAGAATAATAACGTAAGGAACCATGAAACTTTGAAAGGTGTAACTATATTTGCTTCAATGTCTATAAACAGCTTTAGTCCTCAATAATTACTGTGTCCTAGACAGTTGCCACATGACGAGACACTTGTCCATAAACACAGCCTTCATTTGCAAGCTCACGGTCGGTCAGACATAATTATAGGTAACAAGCGGCCGCTCGCGGTTTCACCCGCGTGGTTCCCGTTCCCGTTGGAATATCGGGATAAAAAGTATCCTGTGTTAATCCAGGTTATAAACTATCTGTATGCCGAATTTCATCCAAATCGATTCAGTAGTTTTTACGTGAAAGTGTAACAAACATCCATCCATACGTTCCCGTGGGAATATCGGGATAAAAAGTATCCTAGGTGTTATTCCAGGTTATAAACTATCTGCATGCCGAATTTCAATCGAATCCATTTAGTAGTTTTTACGTGAAAGAGTAACAAATATCCATACATACAAACTTTCGCGTTTATAATATTAGTAGGATAGACAACGTTGTTTTAGGCATCTACGTCTGTTACAAAGACGATTATGTCTGCCCAAGACGTTGATACTACGATTATTCAACTGTTCTGTTTGCTGAGAATATTTGTTACAATAAATCCCTCCATCTGCTATTTTGATATACTTACTTGACTACCCCTATTATGGTCCAGTGAGTTAGCACGCCGGGTGTTCTTTAATAAATAATAAATAAAATATGCTTTAATTGCATGCAAGAACATACACAAAAAAAACCATTTTTACAGATACAAAGTACAAAACAGGCGGCCTTATTGCTAACAAGCAATCTCTTCTTGGTGATAATAATATAAAAAGAAAGAATAATAAAATGGGTTCAAGAATAAGAAAATATGAAAATAGAAATATAACTTGTGTTGTTTAATTAATTAGATATACAAAATAAGACATCCTAATAATAAAATAAATGAGATAAAAGAGACCATGCGATATAATATGATAGGAAATAAGTAAAGCTATGAAGAAATGAACTTAAGAAATGACACTGGACCCTTGAACGAATTCAACGTGCCAGCACTCCGGTGGTGGGGTGTTCTTTATAAAAAGTATGTAGGTATGGTTCTTCGTTATCAAGATAAAAACGAGTTGTGATTGTTTGGTGCAAAAGAAACTATGTATATATCTATATAAATAAAAATCAATCGCCATGAAATGTTCATTACTTCAGAATGCTTAGCTGCACAGCATCTAATTAGCGGTTTTTTTTGTTGTCCTATCAGGAGGACATGCGGACCGTAAAAGCTGCCTACTGCGACAGTCCACGTTTCACCAAATAAGAACTGCACATATGCTCAGCGTGATAGGTGGTTAGCCCATCGCCGCTCTATGCTGTTTGTTCAGTCTTTAGTCCGTTAGTCGCCTCTTACGATACCCAAGGGAAAGATGGGTTGGTAGTAAATTATTTTAATAATGAGTCGCTACCACACAGCCCATAGATAAATAATATAAAAAAAGTAAAGAAATAAAAGGTAAATATTTTTTTTTATGTGCTCTAGAAGCAGTATACATGCTAATAAGAAACATCTTGATCTTGCTTCTTAATTACGGAAGCCATAGAATCTAGTGATGTTAAACTGGAAACTATTTGGGCTGCTACACTGTGCACTATAGGCTGTAATCTTATACGCCTTTTAAAACAACTCTGATAATTTGCATGTTATATATAGGTTTTTTTTAATCCACTATGGGTAAGTACTTGGCCTACATCTCACCTCACAATTTTAAACGCTTAAATAGCTTAAACAATTTCACTGAAGTTAGACGGTGACGGTTTATAATATTTTTTAAATATTGTTTATAACCTCTAAAGATGTGTCTGTATTGATCGACAAAGAAAATTGATTGACAAAATCTACAATAACTCGCTACTTAACAAAAAATCGTAGGTACTTCGTAAATATTTCGCGAAACATCAGTTTGTCTCAAAAATGTAAATATGCGAAAAGGGTAAAAAATATCCCGAAAGGCGATAAAACAACCCGTCAACAAAATTCAAATCTACAAGGAAGTATGGTTGAAATTGCTAAAAAAAATTATAATACATTAAACTTTCGCGAAGTGCGTATCGTTGAGCGAAATGAGCGCGAAATTTCTTTATGGGAATACCACATGAGACGACTTCTCACGAGAACATTGTTATAATGTTGTCTACATTCATTCAACGCGCTGCCACGCTCGCAAATATTCTAAGGCGCTGCGCAAACGAGTCGTCTATACTTCGCAAACGTGTTGCCGACACTAAACAAAAGCAATCGTAGCAATCCGGAAGCGAAGACCGGTCACAGTCGCCGGTTGCTTGTTACCGACACGGCACACCATAGGTATCTGTAGCTGCTCTGTAAGGTACCTTTCGCAAAACCGTACAATTATTGTTACCTAGTGTAATGGTTTATAAACAACTTATTATTTAACTGACTAAATTGTAAAGAAATGTTGCTTGAGTTGGCAACTGACGACTTTTACATACCACTGAACACACCGGTCACATTTTGAATCGCGATGACTTTTACATATGTACCACTGAACACACTGGTCACATTTTGTATCGCGATCGCTATGTGACAAGTGGAAGCGAATGGACTCAAAAAGTGTCTACGTCTGCGCGGTTGGTGGTTAATTTTTGATATTGATTATATTATATACACTGGTAACCGACACAAGACACCAAAATTTCCTATTTGTGAAATGCCTAATGTAGAAATATCGCCGCGGATTCAGTTGAGAGCGTAAGAAGAAGACTAACAAATTATCGGTTCAGTGGCAAAGTGGTAAAGCGTTCTTCCCAATATACCTGAGGTTCTGGGGTCGATTGTCTGGCGTTTTATATAAATATATAAGTATATCGTATCACCTGCTTTGCATATTTCTAGTCTCTGTATCGAATCAGAAACGACGATGGCTCGATATTCTTCAAAACGGACTTTTAGCAAATTGTCTGGAAGTTGAATACGTAGGTAGAAAAAGAACATAAAAGTTAAGATTAGTTATGTGTCAGAAAAATCTATTACTTACCATATAAGTTTACTATAGAAAAAGCGGCGCATATACGAATTAGTAAGTTTTGAGAGAAGTTCAAGTTAATAAAAGAACAGCAACACGGTTTTAGAAAGAAAAGAAACACGACTTCAGCCATCTATAAACTAGTAACAACGGTAATGGAATGTTTGGATAGTGAACACCAGTTGTTGCTCTCTTCCTTGATATGTGCAAAACTTTTGATTTTGTAGAGCATAAGGTTATGTGATAAGCTCTACAAATATGGCATAGAGTTATAGGACTAAACTGGATAGCTAGCTATTTAAAAGACAGATACCAGTGTGTTTAAATTACAAAAACATGTAAAGAACAATAATAATACATACAATAAAACAGCTTTTCGATCAGAATAGAGGGCGGCACTGAAAATTTCGGGAATCAAGGGAGTGATACAACATTTTTAGTGGAAAAGATATTTATTGTTTTTCGAAGTATTCTCCTTAAAACTTGACACATTTTTCCATTCGATGGAACCAATTAAAGCATTCATTCCATTCGGAAGTTGGGGTATTCAAAATGATCGTTTTGTAGGCGTCCACAGCTTCTTCAGGTGACGGAAATCGTTGACCACGCAATTTGTTCTTAATTTTGAGGAAAGTATAAAAATCGGGCTTAGGTCAGGGCTTTACGGCGGATTGTAAATAATTCAATGTTTTCTTGCTCCAAAAACTCTTTTGTTCTGTGGGCGGTATGAGAGCTCGCATTGTCGTGATGGAGGATGATGCGGCGGTTGCAGTTCTCTTTACGGAGTTCAGAGACGACCTGCGGCAAACAAATGCTAGCATACCATTCTGCATTGACCGTTCTTTGTCCTATAAGTGGAATAGTCGCAACATGGCCGGTTTTGGAGACGAACGTGGCCACCATTTTTTTTGCAACGCTCCGTGAACAACTTTTGTTGGCTTTAACTAATTTCGAACACCCAAACTCGTGACTGGTTTTTTCTTTCGGGTTCGTATGCGTATAGCCAGGATTCGTCACCTGATACGACGCTGTATACAGCATTTGAAGATCCTCCGTGGAATCTCTCGAAAGTTCTGACGCACCAAGTAACGCGAGCCGCTTTTTGCTCCTCACATAGAGAATGCGGGATCCATCGGGAAAACAACTTTTTTACACCTAAATGTTCATGCAAGATTATACCTCGGCGTCAAAAAAATCGCATCTTTTAAAAATCATCTTTAAAAATTCTTAAACCTTATGTAGAGGATAGTGTTGGGTATCATTAGAAAGGTAACAAAAAGGAGTATCAAAAAACAATTAAATTTAACTTTCTGTTTAATTATAATTATACAAACAACATTAAAATTAATAAAATAATAAAAATCCTTAATTAAGTCCTAATTAACAACAGATAATTTACAAAGAAAAATGTACAAAAAGTGTCTTAAAATTAACTTAAAATCTAGTGTTACCCCCCCTTGCCCTGATCACGGCTTCCATACGGTCCCTCATGGACCTCACCAACTTCAGGAGCTCTTCTTGAGGGATAAGCCCCCATTCTTCAATCACCGCGTCTTGGAGCTCCTGTAGAGTCGAAGGAGCTGGATCCCGAGATCGAACCTTACGTTTAAGATGGTCCCAGAGGTGCTCTATAGGATTCAGATCCGGACTTCGCGCTGGCCACTGCATCACAGAGATTTGGGACCTCTGCAAGAAGTCGCTCACGATGCCTGCAGTGTGAGCGCGAGCGTTGTCGTGCATTAATGTGAACCCCTCGCCAAAAGATTCGGCAAAGGGGACCACATGCACTTCCAGGACCTCAGTGACATAGCGGCGAGCAGTCAGCGACCCTTGTCCGCGAGCACCTCCAGTCCGGGAGACGCAGACAAGGTCGGTTTTGCCGGCAGCAGACATACCGCCCCAGAACATGCAGGATCCGCCACCATATTCCACCGTCTCCTGGATGCAGGCTTGGGCGAAACGTTCACCCTGCCTCCGGTATACTCTTCTCCGTCGGTCGTTGCAGAAAAGACACACTCGCGTCTCGTCTGAGAAGAGAACAGCTCTCCACTGCTCAAGGGTCCAATCGACGTGGTCACGAGCAAACTGCAAGCGGGCTCGCCGATGCGCTGCAGTCAATTTTGGACCCGTAGCAGCTCTGTGGGCCGCTATCTTCTTCTCCTTCAATCTTCTTCTAACCGTAGATACGCTTACGGTGCGTCTGCGAACTGCCTGGAGCTGCTGTTGCAACTCAACAGCGTTGGAGAAACGATTTCTCAAAGAGTTCGACACAACGAACCGGTCGTCTCTTTCCGAAGTGCAGCGACGTCTACCCGAACCGTGTCTGCGGATATAGCCACCGGTCTCTATGAAGCGCTGGTACACTCTTCGAACGGAATAACGGCTCAGGTTCAGTTGCCGGGCGACATCACACTGCCGCACCCCTGATTGCAGTAGTGCAACCACTTGAGCGGCTTTATCAGCTGTGGTATCCATCAAAATCTGTGCGTGTGTCCTCTTCAACGGTTGAATAGCGAATGACCCACATTGAACCCGTGTTGACCGTTTTATACCCACAAAGGAAGCGCAACTAGCAACTCTCACGGGTAGCAAAATTTGCATCGAATTTTTGTGACACTTTATTTGTTGCATTAGGTTTTATTTGATATTGAAAAGTAATGTTTTTTATTAAGTTAATTAAGTAACCTTGTAAATAAAATCATAATTAATGCGACTGCATGTGCATATCAAGAGTAAATGACATTTGAAAGTGATTTTCTAAGAGGTGCGATTTTTTTGACGCCGAGTGTATGTGATCAAAGGAACTTCAAAAGTGAAGTTCGATCATTATTATATGAGTCGCTTCATTCGAAGATATTATTTACCACGTAGTTCCTCTAACCTACAGGGTAACGATACGCACGTTCAGAGATTTCCTTTGCTTTTTTTTTTTTTTTACTATGTTCCCACTCCAACGTCTCGTCACAGTTCATAATCTAGCGGCCGTTGGGTGGGTAGGGTTTTAATATCTTCGAATGAAGCGACTCATATAATAATGATCGAACTTCACTTTTGAAGTTCCTTTGATCACATATTATATTTCGTCGCTTCATTCTTCAGATATTATTTACCACGTAGATCTTTAGAGAAAAATACCTTTTTACAAGAACTCTGCTGTTTTTAGGATGCTAATTATGCAAGGAGCCTTAAGGTAAGTCACAGACGTAGTCTGTGAGGTAAGTCGGTACCTATTTAATATTTTGATATTTTTACATGGTAAAAGAAATAAAAATCAACCATCAAAATAAATATCTTGTTTTATTTATCATCCTTCAATCTATGTTAATCACTGTCATTTATTTATCATTTATTTTTGTAATTATCTTATGAACGTAAACAAACTGATTGAGCAAAATCATTATTAGTAATTAAATTAAGTTTGTAAAATCGAGCAAATGTATTACTGTTGGTCCATCCAACAGTTTTTCTTATTGTGTCTATGCCTACACCTGCAAGACTAGCTGTGGAAGTAGACGCATGTCGCGTACTATGCGCTGAAAACACTGATGTGTCTACACCGCTGTCTGCCAATACAGACTTTATCCATTTGCTGATTGTTTGAGATGAAACAGCTCGATGGGGTTTTTTGATAGTTAATAATAAGCGTGTATTATTGCCTTCCCTGCTGTTTTGAGTGTAATCGATATAGTCTAATAATACTGTAGCAGGACAAATGGGTTTATTTTCTATGAAAAAGGGTACAAATAGAAGTGGTTGTTCCCTTCCCGGAGCTGACGTTTTTATAATATCAGTAATAGAAATTGTAATTGCATTCGCAAGTACTTGGATATTATCCAATTTTATTAGGGATATAGTTGGAACTCGTTGTGCTGTACAAAGCGCTAATAATATTACTATTTTTTTGGATAATTTATCAAAACCAATGTCTTTGTTTGGGTACCAATTAGAAATAAGATTGAGGACTTACTGCGGATTCCATGTGTAATGGTATTTAGGTCTTAAGGGTTTTAGTTTATACACCCCTTTAAGAAGTCGTTTTATAGACTCATCAGAACCTATATTGTTTCCGAATAGCAATGACAAAGCTGATCTATGAGAGTTAAGCGTACCGTAGCTAGCTCCCTTTTTAAACTCGCATGTGATGAAGGATATCACCTGGGCCACAGTGCCTTGATAAAAGTTTAACTGGTTTTGCCTACAAAAAAGCCACCATAATTTGTAGGATACGTTATATTGTTTTTTGGTATTGTCTGAGAGCGATTAGAGCATCAAGTCCATTGCTTCTGATGGGATGCCCCGGGTAAAAAACGCCTGCCTGAGAGTATCGCTGCAGCCAGCGTAAGATGTTCTTGAAGTCGGTGTGGGATGTGATTCCTGAAACAGGATTGAAGAACATTTTCACTGGATTTGAAATAAATTATGTCAGAGATTATTAGGCTTCTTAATAAAGGATACCAAGGCTGTGAAGGCCATTGAGGGTATACAAAAATTCCGCATGCTTGTTCATGGACAATCTTTTGCAAACACTTTAAAATTAAGGCAAAAGGTGGAAATGCATAAAAATATGTAAAACTCCATTGGATGGTAAATGCATCGACACATAAGGCGTTCGGGTCCGGAAACCAAGAGACATACAAATCACATTTTGCATTTGTTCGAGATGCAAATAGGTCAATATCAGGCTGTCCAAAACTATTTCTAATTTTATTGAAAGCTTTGAATGATAAACCCCACTCTGTATCTGGATTAATTTTTCTTGATTCAAAATCTGCTTCTTTATTATCTTTGGTGTTTATATAAGATCCGAACAGCATGATATTGCGACTTTCACACCATTGCCAAATTTTTCTAGCTAAGTCATTTAAGTGAGAAAATTGTATGCCTCCCATACGATTGACGTAACTCAAGGCAGTAGTGTTGTCAATCCTTAATAAAATTGCACAATTCGACATATTAATGGCTAATGTTTTTAATGCAAAATATACTGCTAAGAGTTCCAGGTAATTTATATGAAATGATTGTTCGTTCTCTTTCCAAGCCCCATGTACACGACCATTTTTACTACAGGCACCCCAGCCGGTCATTGAGGCATCTGTAAATATTTCAAGCGCATAACTAACTTTTGCGTTTAAATCGTTGTAATTTTGGTAAATATTATCCTTCCACCAATTTAGATCTTCTAAAATGCATGATGAAAGGACAATTTTACTGTCGTAATTGTGATGATTTTTATTTAAAATGAGATATTTTTGTCTTTCTAAAATTTTTGTATATAACCAGCCATATTTGACTGCTGGGCAAGCTGCTATTAGTATTCCTATAAGTTGCGAATATGCCCTAATTGTACATGAGGGTAAGAGACAGAACTTTTTAACTAATTGTGTAATTTTTAAACGTTTGTCGTCTGGTAATGAAATTGTTAACTGATTTGAATTAAAATTAAAACCTAAATATTTACACTCATTTCGAGGTTGTAATGAACTTTTAGTATAATTAATTACAAAACCAAGACATGTTAGTACTTGCAAAGTTCTTTTTACATTATTTATGCAATCATTGTAATCCCTACCTATACAAAGAGAGTCATCTAAATATATTACAGATTGAAAACCTTGATTTCTTAAGTATTGAACAACTACCTTCATAATTTTTGTGAAGATTCTCGGCGCTATAGAAAGGCCATAGGGCATTGCGTTAAATTCATACGTAACTAATTTAGAATTAAGGTCTTCAAAATGAAATCGTAAATATTTTCGGAAGTTTTCATTAACTGGTACTAATAGATAAGCTTCTTTGAGGTCTATTGTCGCTAAGAAACAATCTTTAAAAATAAGTTTTGTAACAGTCCTATAATCTTCCATTTTGAAATGGGAGTTAACAATATGGCGGTTAAGAGATTTAAGGTTTAAAATAAATCTCTTATCGCCGTTTGATTTTGGTGCTAAAAAGATCTTTGATATGTATTGGTCCGTTACGGGTTCACAAACGGATATAGCTCCTAGGTCTAAAAGTTTATTTATAGCCAATTGCATATCATGATTTTCTTGGTTCGAAAAACGAGTTGGAGTTACGTCGGTTTGATAGAAAACGTCTTTAAAAGGAATGTCAATGCCATGCTTAATCCATTTTAAAATAAGAGGGTTATTAGTTATTTTTTGCCAGCATTTAAAATAATATTGGAGCTTTCCCGCATGTACCTGTGTTAATGACGATGCTGTCGTGTCACACCGCGAACTTTGTTCTGGTTGAATCTCGATGCTGGCGGCGGAGCAGGTGGCGGTATCGCTGATCGCTGGGTAGTCTTCTTTATTCCGCCACGCCCCCCCCCCCCCCTGTTTGATAGGAAACGGGGAGGGCCTTGCCGGTTTCCCTGGTTGCTGGTCCAGGTTGAAGATTGAGATGTAGATGGTTTCGGAGCAACTGGCACATTCTTTTTGATTTGCTGACTTTGTTGTACGATAGCTTTGGAAGCTTTTATATTTTCAGAAAGATTATTCCCAAACAAAGTCTCATCTCTTTCGGTAACCTGCACGAGCTGCAGAAATGACTTGTCCAGACTGGGAGTTACAAATTTTTTCCTTGTTTCGGTATTTTGAAGGTGGAGGTCACAAAGTATACGACATCCATCGCTAATAAATTTTATGGCATTCACTTTATTATCTTTAGTCAGCAAGCAACAAATTTAAACCTCTACTACTCACTGCCGTTATGCCTTGTCCTAATTGCTGTTGTGACAATGCCATTTTCTTATCACGGTATCTACCCGATTCTGGGATGGCTGCCAACATCTCAGGATTTAGGGTTGGAGACTTTAAAAGGGTGCAGTTTTCTGGTATAAGGTACTCCTTAAGTATCTTATCTCGATTATCCTTCGGTATACCTTTCTTCAGGATGGGTGTGAAATTTTTTGACAAACTGTCATGAATTTTTTCTCCGAAATCTGGCGAGTCATCTGTGATCTCGCCAAGAGCCGCTAAAATACTGGAGTCGAGATCTGGAACTGTACTAGCAGTTTCCTCAGCGGCAGGAGTGTCAAAAACAACGGCTTCGGTTTGTTGAAATTCATTTGCTGTACTGGGATCTGCCAGCGGCGTTATGTTTTGTATGTCGAGATCTTGTGTTAGCAATATATCAGGTTCTTCGACCTCTGGTAAGACTGTCATAGGTGAGAAAGCAATTTCCGTGCCTGTAGACAAACAGGGCAAATGGTTAATATCATTTAAATGTAATTTTGTATGTAATTTTTCGTTAGAAAAAACTTAAACACTTTTGACAAAATACCTTTGTAGGTACTTGTTTTATCGTGTTAAATTAACCTTCGTGTTGTTATCTCGAACAACCTCCCGGCTTAACCATACGAGATGGCTGGCTAAGTTGGTATAAATGCCTTTGTATTGACATCACGGTCAATCTTTTGGCTTATTACACCTTCGTGATACCATCGCGGGCAACCTCCAGGTAATAACGACAATTGTCAAGCACTTAAACGATAAGAGAAAGTAAGTACTTACAGTTATTGATGTCTGCATCCGACGATGAGCTGCTGAGTCTCACTCGTTTCTTTTGAAGCTTTATTATTTTTCTTTTATAGTGCTCTATTTTTTTGTCTGCGCTTCGTTTCGACATTATAGAGAATAAAATTTAATGTTGAACTATTTTCAAAGGACACGTCCGTTCATTACCGAAAAAGACAAGAAGCACGAAAAAGGAATGATGGCTCAACGGCCGCTAGATTATGAACTGTGACGAGACGTTGGAGAGGGAACATAGTAAAAAAAAAAAAGCAAAGGAAATCTCTGAACGTGCGTATCGTTACCCTGTAGGTTAGAGGAACTACGTGGTAAATAATATCTGAAGAATGAAGCGACGAAATATAATTTGTATTTGACTCATGCCAATGTCTAAAGTTGCCTGAATTTCGTTGCCTCAATCAGCTTACGCACGGCATCAACGTTATCTTGGGTGATTGCAGTTTTTGGGCGACCTTGACGGGGATCGTCACATAGCTTGACACGTCCACGTTGAAATTCCGCAAACCAGCGATAAATTGTGGTTTTAGATGGGGCTTCATCACCAAATGTACAAAGCATCCGATTAACACACTGTTTTTGTGTTAAACCACTTCGAAAGTCATAATAAATCATTGCTCTTGAATTTTCTCGAGTTAATTCCATTTTTACACCGACTTTATAAGTTCGACAAGCCCTTGTGACAAGACCGCGTTTTTTTTTAAATAAATAAATGGTATTCGATTAATAAAATCAAAGAATTTTCGATTATAAACACTTTATTATGTCAGAAACAATGAAAATATTCCATTCCCATTCTCAATGGAAAGATACTTTTAGTGCAGCCTATGTATAAGATCAATAGGTCGGGAGTACCCCAGGGCACGCTGGTGGGTCCTTTACTGTTCACACTGTACGATGTATGTACAAATGACTTGCCAAGTGCAACTAAGCACGAATCAATACTGTTCGCGGATGACACTACTATTCTTATCCGAGGTAATACTACACATAAAGAAGTTAACATAAAAGAGTATGAAGATAAAAATAATTTGACTCTAAATAAATTAATTAAATGGATGACATTAAATGATTTCAAAACTAACATGCAAAAAACTAAATATATGCAATTTGGTACACATCTGACGAATAAATTATAATTACAAACTAAATCTAATGATAAAAAATGGACATGGTGCAATCAACTAAGTTTCTAGGACTAAATATTGATGACTACTGTAACTGGAAGAGTCATGTAAGATCAGCTTGTGAAAAATTTAGTAGGGTCCCGTTTGCATTGAGGCGCCTCAGAGTAGCCCTTGCCCATGTAGGATCGGTACAACAATATGGTATCATAATATGGAGAATTTGGACCTATATTGAGACGTTGTTCAGATGCCAAAAGAAATGTGTTAGACCCAATGATGTTATAATAAAAAAGGTAGATAGGTTATGTCCGTACTAATGTGATGTCAATAATGGACCAAAGCTCGTACGAAAGTGTGAACGAGATAGCATGACAACTAGCTATAGCGTAAACGAGACAGATAATGTTGTTGGTGGCCTAAGGTAAGCCAATCAGCATAGTTTTATGGTGACAGTTTTTGGCACATGTAACGAATCTACCTCTTTTTACTGTAACATCATTGGTTAGATATCTGTTTGGTGCATATCGTCTAGAGCCCTCCAGACCTTTATTCAAGAAATACAGAATTCTTGCACTGACTTGTCTCTACATTAAACAATTATGTAAGTTTATTAAAGATAATATGGAACAATTTATTAAAAATAAATTTTCTAATTACAAACACTTTCGCCAGAGACCCGTAAATAATTTAGAAATGCCGAAAATTCAAACTATGCTTGCCCGACAAAAATGCCTGCGGGATGGCCGTTAAAGTATTGAATGCTCTGCCTGATGATCTACGTCTGTTAGGTGGCACAAGATTCAAAAGTAAACTACATAGGTACCTCACTGAAAAATGCTTTTACTCCGTACAAGAATATTTAAACAATAATAATTATTAGCTTGTTTTATACTCGCTGTTGTATTTACTTACATTAAAAATATTTGCATGCTTATAGTATAAAATTTAAGTAGATTTTGAAGGAAATTGTTTTTTTTTGTAAGAACACCATACTTTTGTACCCAAATCAAAATTCTATTGAAAGGAGGTCATTCATTTTGGGCCCAAAAGTCAAAGTGGCGGCCAGTAAAAAAAAGGAGTTATTATTATTAGGGGAGGCAGACCGAGTTTTTTTTACTACTAGAACATCTCTAGTAATATTCCTTCTTCTAATAATTGAAATAAAAATCTGATTTTTAAACATTTTACTAATATAAATATTTCGTACTACTTACGCAGTCGTTACGATTTTATTATAATATTGCCCTAGATACTAAACTAGAAACTAAAAAAAGATTTAACAATTCGAACTAGTCGTTCATAAGTTAAAGCGCGCGCGTCCAAGGTAAATAGGGATTTATTTTTATATAATGCCTAGTTAGAACTGTAGGATGTTGTTCACACGTCATGTGCATAGTTTGGTAGGTATATATAACTTATACAAGGCATGAACCGCATATAAGCCCTCCGGCATTATTTTTAAATGACGTTATGGTACAAGGTGTCAACATTTAGATTTAGTTACCTCTAGAGCTCCGCCGTATTCTTAAGGATACGCGAACCTTTCATGTTACTTTTATATAGGTAAGTCGTAATTATTTTGTGATGTAATCCATCTCTCTATGTATGTTATTATATAGCTAAGCTTTGTTGATGTTAATAAATATTGAACTGCAAAAGTATTCCTTAATTTAGCTCTTGAAAATCCACCTGCAACCTCACCCCATTACTTCTTACGCCAGTAAAATGAATATATTTTTAATTAATTTTATAAAAAAATAGACTTTTATACTTCGATTATCAGAACTAGGACTAGTTGTTGAGGTTTACTGTTATAGTAAAAATGTTCTGAATTACTGCCCCAACAATAATAACCCATTTTTTTCGGTGGCCGGCACTTTGACTTTTGGGCCCAGACTTGTATGAAGCGTGAATTACCACCTTTCACTCATGAGATATTACCAAAAGAGACATTCAATAACTGTTCAAGATTTTCGTCCCAGCTAAGGTAAAATAAGTGTATGTAATCCTGTTACAAGCGCTGACCTTATTTGCCAGTAGAAAATCAATTGCCATTAAAATTTATTAAAGTAATTCACGCATTATTACGTCCATGGCTTCACGGGACAGGAAAAAGTTAAAAATAAATTATTTAATACTTACATTAAAATGTCATTCATAATCAAAACATTGTTTCACAAACCTAGCGTATATTATTTTTATGGCGTACCTATATAATTATTTAATACGTTACGAACCCTTCACAGGGTCTGTGGTCTCAACATGAAGAATGGAACCATTTTAATCTCATTCATAAAAAGTTATAGTTCGCGTAAACTTTAGAAAACAAAATAGTACGAGTAGGTTTAGCATGTGAAGTGGTCCATGTAGGAAGGCCTGGCCCAGCAGTGGGACGTTTATAGACTGATGTTGATGATGAATTAAGGGGGATTAGGCGCTCAGTGAAAATTTTGATGTTGTGCGAGGTCCGCGGTAATTCGTAAGCGCCATTCATATCAAAAAGTTAATAAAAAAATTCTGTTTTTTGGAAATCCAAATCAGTCAAGAAATCTAAAAGGTAAAACCTATGTCTTTTTGGTTGTATAGGAATTATTATTGTAAAACACGGTTGTATATCATTTATAGGAGGAGCTCGATGGCCGAGGAGCTCGATGGCGCAGCGGCTAGCGCGTTCGGCTTGCGATCTTGCTCGCTAAGCAACTTTCGCAATGCCGGGTCGCTGGATGGGTGATCAAATTTAAAAAACATCTCGAGCTCCTCCGTGCTTCGGAAGGCAGGTTAAGCCGTTGGTCCCGGTTGTTGTCGTAAGATGGCAGCCGTTAATACCCACCAACCCGCACTGGGCCAGCGTGGTGGGTTATGGCCCAATATCCCCACGTGCTATTGTTCACGTGGGAGGCCTGTGCCCAGCAGTGGGACGTTTATAGGCTGATGATGATATCATTTATATGAAATTTCAGAGGTAACTTCAGGATTTTTTTTATCGAGCAAACTGATTCCAATCGTATTTTGGCTTCGTTCATCCCCTCACACATAAGTTCTGTAATACACATTGAACATTTCAGTGCTTAATATCTAAAATTGTCTAATAGAAAACAGCAAATTTTTCCGTTTTCACCGATTAAGCCCCCTTTAGCATAAAACACCAATTTTGCTGACGACTAATTGAAATGTTTTACTCGTAAGTACAATGAAAGCAAATATATCGTTTCAGATCTAATTTTATACACGACCTGTCTGTTACAGTAAATAGCACCAAATATTCTACGACGACTCGTGTAATAAATTCATATATTCTCCACACAATAGGTTTATTAAGCACTACTGGATACACACCCTATCTCACTTTCAGCACATGTTGAGACCCTTTTCTTTACTATTCAAAGTGTGTGATAGAATGGAACAATCGTTTTCACTCAGCGGAATGGTGAATGGACACTTCTGACGGCCTGCTTTTCACAAAATAATGAAAAGGCGAAATGCCATTGAAATGTAAAGAGTGACAGTAAGGAATTCATGTTCTTAATTGAAACGTAAGTACCTACTTAGAATTGGAACGTAGGGTTCAATATAACAGTGTTTTTAAGCATTGAATTCCCTGGTTCGCAATCAAATGTGCTAGTAATGAAGTCCAGTAGCAAATTCGTTTAATTATCAAGCGAATTTGTGCCAATATCTATCTATGTCATTCGGATTTTTACTATTTCTTGAGAGAGATTCACCTGCAAACCAATAATTACTCGAATGGATATAGGCGGGACAGTCAAAACTCCTAAATTAAGTTATTATTTATTTCGTTCAATTTTATTTCCATTATATTTTATTTATTAACATAATATTGAGAAACTTTCTAACACCTCTTCATGGATTTTATAATCTGAAATAAATGTCTTATTATTATTATTATATTACTATGTAAAAAATAACAATGGTAAGAAACACTTGAACAGGGTTTAAGGCAAAACTACTTAGTAAAGACATCCTACACGGTATGCGTTTTATACCTGACGTTCTGACCGTGTTGCATTGCACTACCGTAAAGCAATTATTCCCTACGTCAGATTTTTTGGTTAAAATAAAGCTAATTTTTTATATATTTATATAACGCAGTTCTTTTTTTTTCACGTAAGACCTTTTTAAGTTTATTTAATCTAAAAATGATTTACATTAAATTCAACAAAGGTGTTATGTTCATATTTTCTCTGTATTTTAATAAATATAGTAAAAATAACTTTTTTTTCTTTATCATCCATAAAGTAATAATATTTTAAAAAGTATTGATACTTAAGTTTTATCTAAAACTTTAAGCTGTATAGCTACCTTGATATTACGATTTCACATTTTTAAACACTTATAACTCAGTTTGAACTTTTTATTAGTTAACACCTTTCTCCACTTACCCCTTCAACTATTATAATAAATTAAAATAAAACAAAATAATAATCAATAATTGAATACTTAACTCAATGATACGGTAAGATAAAATAATTGTTTAAGAGACGTTCCTCCTCTCTTTCTCTCTCTCACATAAACACACGGTCGCATAAACACATACATGCACTCGCAAACACACACGCACGGGTCACATTCACACACACACTCACACACAAACACTCGCACACAAACCCACTCACACACACAAACACTCGCACACAAACCCACTCACACACACAAGCACACACACACATTATTGCTATTCGTTTTAAGGTTAAATGTACTAAAATTTATTTACCTATAAAATCTGTCTCTTGTCATAAATTGTAATGTAATATACCTAAATAATACTTACTTATAATTTAAGTAAAAATACTGGCTATGGAAGAGTGAGGTCTTTTGTCACAGGTATTTCCATACCAAAAAGAAGACCTCCAAAACAACTTAATGTAAAAACTTGTATTTTACTGCAATAAAGATTTTTATTATTATTATTATTATAATTATTAGGGTTAGCTGTGTTTTTTAAATAAATTGCTTTAGCAAAATTTTAAACACACTCGTAAGAATGGCGCATTTTCCACAGTGCCTGTAGTGTTCGAATGCTATCTTGCAAGCGATAACAGCTGGCGAGCTGCGAGCGGTAACACGCGTTAGTCGCCTTCGAGGTAGAGCCTCTTTGTTTTTATTTAAATTAAACATTTCATAGCTGTTTACTTCAGGCTGTGCCTTGTTTAGGATCCTCTGTTACTACCAAGATAAGTCTTATACGTAAGATTAATTTAATAACATGTTTTAGTTCTAGTTCTGTTTAGTCTAAAGGCACCCGCCTTGTCTCCTGGTCTCCTGCGACACTGGTTTGTGTTTTCTAACACCTAACATGAAACATCTAACAAAATATGTCAAAATATGTACGTAGACCACGCCCATATTTGTTAGATGTTTGATGTTAGGTGTTAGAAAACATAAAACAGCGTCGCAGGAGACTCGTCTTAAGACATGCATACATAAAGTAATAAAATATTTTTCATTTTTTTTTAGTGTTCGACATACCGCAGACATTCTAGTAAGTATACTAAACTTTATACGAGTTCTTGGCTGAGTAGGTAAAGGGCGTCATAGTACCATATTGGTCAGTGCTGTTAACACGGTTTTTCTAAGTAAGACCATTTAAATGAAACACTCTGTGTGAATGAACTTGCGTTTAAATTACTACTTTCAATATTGAAATCAAGTCATCGCTACAATTGACAAGTACCTTAATGACTTAGTTACCCAGAAAAAAAATTAATAGCTTAATTATTAATAAGTATTGCGTTCGATTTACAATTATAGTTAGTGCCGTTCCACTGGATTAACGTGTAAAAGCGCTAAGCTTGTATTAGGAAACCTTGCCTGTACGTAAGCTAGCAGGTGAATCGATGTCATTCACGTTTCGTGTAGGTATATGAGTATGTAAAGCGTGACGTCCTTGTTATCCGTCCGTAGCAGTCGATAAAAGGCGCCTCTCCAACGTAGAGACTTTTTGATATAATTTCTGTCATAATTTCGGAATTTTAATACTATATTAGCTTATTATGGTGGCCGGAGGCAAGGCAGCTTGTTAAAGAGTGAAGTGCTCGCCTTATTGAGGCCTCCAGTGACAAGAAGGCTGGCAGCTACCTCTGCTAGCGTATGAGTCTGGCAATCCAAAGAGGTAATGTTGCCAGTATTCTTAGGACCGCGACTATGTGCCCGCAATCAGAGGACATCTTTTATTTAAGTATAGTTTTGTTTAGTTAAGAATTTTATATGGTTAAGTCCTTTTGTATCCTTTTCAGTTTGTAAAACTACACTTTTTAAATTTAATTAAATTGTTTTCAATACGATTAAAACGTTATTTTAAAAACTGCTCTTCATGCTCTCATCACTATATAGAAACACGAGTGCCTACGCCAGCGTACACATTTTACTACAACATTATTTTACTATCAAACTATTGTATCGTTTCGGTAACACTGTCTCAATTCTTAAACTAGTGGACATAATAACGTTATTAAATCTACAAAATTTTCATAATATGACACGAACAAACACATTTTTTTTAAATGTGTTTAAAGGTGGTAACTAGTAAAGTTCTTATGTGATAAGATTCATTTATTCAATCTTACATCATTAACCCATAATGCCCACAATTATTTGGAACTCCGCTATCTATTATTTTTTGGATTTAATAACCTTTTATCATTGCTTCTTCAGAAAAAATATGTTTAGTTGTTTTATACAACTAAAAGTACCTTTTTTCAGTGGGTCGTAAACGACCCCCTGGGCACATCCTGGTCCAAAAAATGCTTAGGGTGTAGTGTAGTGTAAATAGAGGCTGTTTTATTTTAAAACTATTAATGGAAAGCTTAAATCATTTGTCATGAAGATTGGTATTGCATTTTATACAGCTTGACGGTTTTATTTTTGCAGAATGTATATCGTTGCCGTCAAAAGTGATCTGACGTAGGTCTCCTTACACTGATAGGAACTTGTAACACATGTAGCAACGAATAGGTTAAGCTGTATCTTGTCGGTTCAGTTTGTGCTTTAGCTGTACAATACTAAACTTCAACTGATCCGCGATACTCCAGAGTATCAAAAGTAGCATCAAAAGATCTCGCAAGCAAGTAGTTATCCAACTAATATGAATTAAATCAGATTCAAAAAGTACGAGGTATTCTGTCGTCGCGAAACGTAGGATTGATAATAATTAATAACCAACCTCATGTTATCCATAAATATTAATAATATAAGGGTGGCGTTGATCGCTGATCCTTCGATGCTAACATAGGGAAATATCGTATTAAAATAAAAGGAAAGATATTGTATATCCTTATATTGTTCTGGTTGGAGATATCGTTGATACTTTGTAGTTTCGCCTCATAATGCACAGCTAAGACTCAAGTTGGACCGGCCAAACAAGACATGCAGCAGATCACTTTTTGTTTTAATAAACTGTAACACTAAATTAGTGATTAAGACTTCGTTAGTGAAAAACTGTGGTGAATACATTACAATAATTGACAATAACAATCTTTGACCAGTGTTTAGATGATCGGAGATAACAATCAATAAATATTTGACGTGGACTTTGGACCTACCTACATAACGTATGGCAAATCACATCAATACATCGCTAATTTTGTCGTCCACTTCGACTCTCACGTTGGTCGAACGGTATGTGACACCGCCAGCCTAGTACGGGTCCCGATATCGAACCTCAATTTTCTAAATATGCTTTTTGTTAAGAAACTGTGATTTTTATTGCATTATCTGCAAATAATATGAATACCCGTAGTCGTACTGCATTGCTGCGCCAGGCAGAGGAGCCCAAACTTCGTCTGGCGTTGCAGGAACTCAAAGCTAAAACGGAACTCTGTGCACAACTTGAAAAAGAAAGAGAGGACAATGAACAAGTGTTAATGAACGCGTTAGAGGACACGAAGAAACTTAAATATGAACTATCTAGGCTCCATATTAGGTATGATGATATTGTGGCGGAGCGGGACCATCTCCAGTTGGTGGTATCCAGATTCCACGAGTGCAGTGATGAATACGAGAAGACCCTGAGGAGAACTACCATGCTAGAACATGAGCTACAGAGTGCCCAGGAACAGATCTTAGACCTGGAAGAAAGTGCCCAACAAGTCTCTGCCCGTGAAACTGATAATTTGTATAACGAGTTAATGAGTGGTGCCCCGCAGTTGATTCCTTCTGCAACTGTTCTGAACCTAGACTTGTCTACTATAGACCTAACAGGTGACAATTCATACAAACCAGACAAGTCAGTTTTGTTTTGCAGCAGGAATAAACTAAAAAAATACCTAAAAATTAATAAATTTATCAAAAAGTCAAAAAAACAATTAAAATATCACAAAACCTTAATTAAGAAGTGCAAAAATGTTAAATCTAATTTAAAATTAAGAGAACAAGCCCAACAAAGCAAAGCAAATTATCTATGTTAGAGCTTAAACAAAGTCATTTAAAATATTACACCGACACACAACACTTAGAGTCAAAAATCCAAAGTTTGCAATTTGAACTCCAATATGTAACTAAAAAATATGAGCTGTCCCTTAAGGACTTCAATAAGTGCGAGTTAAGTATGGATAAGGTGCTTAAAACATCAAATTACAACACTGAGCGCCTTAATTCTTTTATAAATAATCATTCGTGCAACTGTTCAAGTACCTCACAGTCGGTGGAGGTACAGTGTGAACCGGTTTCCTTGGAGCCTGAGCCTCCTCTTACAACTTGTTCTCCCTCACCATTAATTGGGAAATTGTGTGACAGTGTAAATAGGGACAGTTTGTCTAAATTGATTGTATTTAGTGACGATATTGGCACAAATCTCGGCTCACTTTTGTCAAAACAATTTAATTGAAATTGCTACTCAATTATTAACAATTGTTTTCCCGGTGCTTCTTTAAGTGAAATAATGCAAAAGATACTAGTATATAAATTTGAATCGAACAGCAAAGTAATTATTTTTTGTGCAAACAGGGGAAATATAAATAAACATAAATTATCCCAGTACTGTGAAAAACTTATGAATTTAGATGTTAAACAATTGGTAATGTTTACACTTCCCTTTATAAAAAGTGTGCCAGACGTGGAAAACTCTTTTAGATATAAGATTAACTCACATTTATATTTAATTAGTAAATGCAATAACAAATTTAATGTGATTGACATTAATTCTGTTCTGAAACACAGAATTACATACAATATGTATAAAGATAGAAGTCCGGACAGATTATACAGTGTGTATACAAATCAATGTCCTGGTAGTTATTATCTACCAAGTAATTGTAAAAGACAAATAGCAGGTGTGCTATTCTATTTTTTTACTACAACAGCCAAAAATTTGGCTGACGAAACTGCTTTATTTGAGCAGAATAGTTTTAGTGTTAGGACTTTGGAATCCGTTCCAAGTAATTTAAATTAGATCTTAAGACAACAGAGGAAATGTCCTCTAGCATGTATGAATTAATTAATTTGAATTTAATTTCTAACAGTGATTATAATAAAATATGCCCTTCAAAACCATCAAAGTCAAAAAATGTAAATATTATCAACCTGGTGCATCAAAATATTTGTTGTTTAACACAGGGCAAAGAGTTAGAGTTGGAACTGTTCATGAGTTCAGATAATATTGATATCTTGTGTATTACAGAACATTGGCGTAAGTGGGGTGAACTCATGTTCAGTTTCAGTAATCACCGAGTTGCTAGTGCATTCTGCAGGGTCAACACAGCGCATGGGGGGTCGTTGATCTTGTTACATAACAAATTGAAATTTAAAGAACGGAAAGACGTTGTGTCTCTCTCTGTAGAGTGTATAGCCGAACTGTCTTGCGTAGAAATGGAGCAATTCATAGTACTATGCGTTTATAAACGTGGACGCTCATCCTTTTGTGAATTTGAGGAAGTTATGGACAAAGCCTTAAGCAAACTTGCAAAATCTAATAAATATCTAATAGTATGCGGCGATTTTAATGTTAATATACTTATTAATTTGCCAACGACGTATGATATCTTGAATTTATTTAAATCATATAACCTCACAAACTTATTTTTGGAGCCTACGAGATACTGTGATTCTACAGCTACGTGCCTAGATAATATATATAGCGATATGTTGCCAGAAACGTTAAGTATTCTAAATAAGCTAGATTCAGACCATTGTGGGCAATTAGCATCCTTCAAAATCGTTAAGGAAAAAACTAAAAAACGTAAAATAATATGTAGACTGGTAACTCTTGACCGCTTGGAACGAATGAGAGTTGGATTCTGCGACAAAACTCCATTCTTAGACACCAACTTGCATCCCAATGCAATGTATGAATTATTTTTTGATTGTTTCTATAACGAGTTCAACTCGATATTCAAGTCCAAGGAGGTCACGATTGGTGATAGTCCTACTTTCAGTGAATGGGCCACTGAGAGTATACACAAAAGTAGACGAAAACTGTATGAGTTGTACTCAGAGAGACAGCTTAATAGAACAGAGGAATTTCTAAATTATGTTAAATCTTTCTCAAAAACGTTTAAAGCAGAATGTCTATCGGCTAAATCTAAATACATAAGTGATAAAATTCGTAATAGTGTAGATAAAGTTAAATCAACTTGGAAAATTATTAATGCGGAAAGTGGCAAAGTAAAATCAAATGAAAATAATTATAAACTTAACATAAATGGCAAAATAATCACAGCAGACGTTGAAGTCGCTAACGAAATGAATCATTTTTCTCGCGAATTGCCGTAGATTTAACCAGAACTCTGGGCTCTTCTACCCCCATTGCAGAATCTCTGTTAAAAGCAAACGTTCCTTGTTGTAATGTTATATTTCAATTCAGTAAAGTTAATATACACACCATCGTAAAAGCTTTTAAATCTTTGAATATTAAGAAAACAGCTGACCTCTGGGGCATTTCTGTACATTTAGTTAACTCTTTAATCGAGATAGTCGCTCCTGAACTGGTAATTATATTTAACAATTGTGTTGATTGTGGTGTGTTCCCTGATTTAATGAAATCTAGTAAGTTAACCCCTCTGTTTAAATCGGGCAGTACCTCAGATCCCTCGAATTTCCGTCCTATTTCTGTACTGCCCCCCTTTAGTAAGATATTTGAAAAAATTATGCTCAATCAAATGCTAGCTCACTTTAACGTAAATAAACTATTGCATGCTAAACAATTCGGTTTCACCCGCGGTCGGTCTACTACTGATGCTGGAATTAAGTTATTAGAGAGTATTTATGAAGCCTGGAATGAGTCATATGATGTCTATGGTGTATTCTGTGACGTATCTAAAGCATTTGATTGCGTCCAGCATCAGACGTTAATTAGGAAGCTTGATCATTATGGAATCCATGGGACGGCCTTGGATTTTATCTCATCTTACCTTAGTAATAGAGTCCAGAAAGTAGTAATAAATGGTAAACAGTCACCTGGTTCTGCTATTACAATGGGGGTGCCGCAAGGCTCAATTTTGGGTCCTTTTCTGTTTCTAGTTTACATAAATGATCTCCCTCACCTCATAAGAGACGATCACGAGATAGTTTTGTTTGCTGATGATACGTCTTTAATATTTAAAGTTAAACGTGGACAACGCGAACTTGACGACGTAAACAATGCCCTCTCTAGAGTAGTCCACTGGTTTAATGCTAATAATTTACTGTTAAACGGAAATAAAACCAAATGTGTTAGATTTACTCTACCTAATGTTAGGCTTGTTAAAACCAGTGTTAAGGTTAAGGACAATGAAATAGAATTGGTCAATGAGACTGTCTTTCTGGGCATAACGTTAGATTCCAAATTACAATGGGGGCCTCACATCGGGAAAGTTTCGGGCAGACTGAGTTCTGCAGCCTATGCCGTAAAAAAGATCAGGCAATTCACAGACATTAAAACAGCGCGTCTAGTCTATTTCAGCTACTTCCACAGTGTTATGACATATGGCATACTACTGGGGGGTAACGCTGCCTACATTGAATGTATCTTTGTGTTGCAGAAAAGGGCTGTCCGGACTATCTATGGTATGAAGTCTCGGGAGTCATTGAGAGACAAATTTAAAGAAATCGGTATTTTTACAGTGTACTCACAGTATATTTATGAAAATTTATTGTATACCCATAAGAATAAAAGTAAGTTTGTGAAGAATAGTGATAGACATAATTTGAACTTAAGAAATAAGGATAAACTGGCTACTCCCAATTATAGGCTCCACAAAATAACTAATTCATTTGCGGGGAATTGTATTCGCATGTATAATACATTGCCAATTGAGGTAACAAATTTATCAGCTAATAAATTTAAAAAATTCATAAAATGTAAATTGTGCCAAAAGGCGTATTATAGTTTTGACAATTTCTTTAATGACAAGGCTGCTTGGCAGTGACACGAATTGGTCCCTAGGTAACTAGATTTTTAAAAATGTATTAGATTTTGATACCTTTGATAAATTAGTTTGACTTTTGACCTAAGCTTTTGACATACAATTTTTTTTTTGACGAATCTTAATAATTTTTATAATTTTAAAGAGAATAAAGTATATTTTATTTTATTTTATTTCACAAAATTTTTTCGACTGCTCATTGTGCATAAACAAACCATCAAAATGTGTAAAAAATGCAATCTGTATCTTCAAGAAAAATATTTTGTGGCTACCGTACACAGTTTTTTTAAAATAAAATAGCTTCTATTTTTGTACCAGATGTGCCGAGCGGGTCGTTATCGACCCGTCCAAGTTTTGATTTAATTTAACTTTGATTTAACTAACTAATTGAAAGTTAAACTGAAATTTAATTATTACATTACGTAAAGCAAAAATTGAACTATCTGATTAGCCTGTTTTATTATAAATACTTTAAAAATAGCACACAAAACATACATTTTGTCACCGCAAACCTATAAAATTACAGCACCAGAACAAATAAAAATGTTAAATACCCTCAAATATATGCACTTTTATCTAGTAGTTGAACAATTAATACTAATCGATAGTAGTGTTATTCACTTTGTAAGTTATAGTTTTGTAATTGTATTTCGATAATTGGTTATTCTTTTAAAATAAAAAGAATATGAATCTGTTTTGCGGGTCGTTTTCGACCCTATGGGCATATATGGGTTAATATAATGTAAGTGGCGTATGTGGCAACCCTAAGCCATTGCATAATCGAGCGCTGACTTTTAACGACGACGTGACACATCACAATGTTATTGTATATTGTTAACGTGTATTAGTACTTTACTTTTAGATCATAATAATACACAATTATAAATATTTGGTTTTCTATTATTTATATATTTCTATTATTATTTTCTATGTTTGTTTCATAGCCGCAACTATACTATTAATAATACAGATTTGATTTTCTATTATTAGTATATTTCTATTAATATATCAAATAACTATATAAAATAAAATATTTCTATGTTCATTTCATCGCCGCAACCTAAGTATATTATTTATAAGCAATCAAAATTTGAATAAAAGCCAAAGACATTTTTTGCTGCAAATTTCTAATCAAAATATTTCGTTATCTATAATATCAAATAACCGGGTCTTTGAGGGACGCAAATTACCATTCGCCACCAAAAAAGTCTAACTTTATTTTCAACCGCAAAATTTAAGCTTAAATTTTATGTTGTTTTCAATCAAATAAATCAAGTTCCCTGCTAAAATAACCAGTCATAATTCGGTTATTTCCATACCGATATAAATGTCAAAGTAATAACTCGACATTAAACTTTGCACGCAGAACCTAATCCAGTAACTACGACGTATATCGGAGCAGAAATCTCATTTGTAGGAGTGACGGAAAATAATAAAGGTATCACGCGATATTTTAATGGAACAGTTAGCTTTATTGAATTGGTACGGGCAGGCGAAGGCATTTTGTAAGAAGCAAATAGAAAACTGAAATTACAAATGAAGTGGCGCCTCAGTCCGCATTGTTACAGGTTTAAATGTTAAATAAGATAACGTAGTGATAGCCCATCGGTATAGTAACCAGAGGCCAACTGGCCAGAGGCCAGAACCAAAAATGTAAAATGGGGGTTAAAAAAGGTGAAAAAAACGATAGTTTTTGTTTGTGTTCCGTAGCAAATAATAATATTATTATTATAATTACTACATACTTACATAATCACGACTATTATCCCCGAAAGGCTAGTCAAAGAACAGGCAATGAGGACCGCAAAAGCAGTCCTCTGCCATAGTCCACTTTTCACCAAATAGCGACTGCAGATGTGCTCAGTGTGACAAGTGGTGAGCCCATCGCGGCTCTATACTGTTGGATATATGTGCAGTCATTAGTCCGTTAGTCGCCTTTTACGACACCCAAGGGGTGGTAGTATTCTTTTAATGAGCCGCTACGCGACACGGCTCTTAATAATTAAACATTTTACACGGATTTCCTCGCTATTTTGTAAATAATGCTACAATACCAGTAACCAGTACCTTGCGGTCACAAGTAAAATGCTAATTCGTAACATGCTACCAAGGAGCATTTTTAATCGGGTGCGTTCCGATTCACGCCATGAGCTTATATGGGTAATTTGAGTCTAGCAGTGTAATGATGGGGCTGGAATTTATATTAAAGTGATTTAAATTATATTATATTATACAAATAGAGTTGCCAACTATACCTACTGTTAAAATCAGTATTATACTGTTTTTCACTAGGTACATTATACTTTTTACTGTTGAACAAAAATAAAGTATCCAAAATACTGTTTTAGTATCACTGTGCACTGGTAACCATAGTTACCTGTTTGAAAAGTAAAAAATTGGTCAAGGATCATAAGACCGCCGGCGGTCGCGAAACAATTGATTTTTAATAGTGTTTGGTTTTACGATCCTCTAGGGGTTTAAATCTTTGAAAAAATAAAATACTGTCCATTTTTCTAAAATACTGCTTATTTTTATTATCTTACCATAAAATATTTTTTTTAATTTAAAGTTTTTAAAGTTCTTTGCACTTAATAAGATGACCCAACCAACCTAAGTAAGATTGGTAACAATGGGCTAAGCTTATTCAATTATCTTCATTAATACCAACATTTTGTTCAGGAACTCAATTTTAATGTAATTAACACAGTCCTACTTTTTTTTCTTGTGCAAACCGCTGAATATTCAAGACATTTTTTATTTTCCATTTTAACTTTGAATGATTTATTCATGGCCTGGAAAAACGGTTCTATTTGAGAATGGTAAAAATTTAGTTGAAATTTGCCTCGTTTTGAATGTTTTAAATATTAATGGTTTCTATCAATACTTAAGTTGAATGAAATAGTAGTCAGACTCAATAGTAGATGTCTGAAGTATGACCCAGTTCGCTCTTAAATATACGCATTTTTGTTATAATGCGGAAATTTCACTTCACTAATTCCACTAAAAGCGATTCAAGAAAATTAAAGAGAAAGAGGCACTACTGATAAAAGCTCCCACACACAATACACACACACCACACACAGGCACAAGCACAATTAGGTACGTACTTAACTAATGAAATAAAGAAATGTTAAATACTACATAACATTATTAAGAGCAAGGCATTCCAACACAGGTATGAGTACCTATTTCCATTACTCTCAGGGTTTGTCTTATCAAAAGCAGAAACTTTACAAAAATAGAAACCGCAGCGCAGCTAACAAATAATAAAAAAAATACTACCTAACCCTTTCCGTACATGTCAAATAATATCCTAAGGTTCTTGCTTCCCGTGATTAAGTTTGAATATGGAATTTGTAATGAAATAAAATTTTCCCAAATAAAAAACTAAGAAAAAGTACAACTAAACGTGAATTTGAAACCAGGCGGTATTTAGCCAAAGGCAATGTTTCGTGGAACGGCTTTCAATATAAAAATGTCCATACCTTTTAATTTGGTAGGTAAATCTTTCAAATCTTGTCGTTTTAAATGTGATGTGGTCTTCCAAGTTTTAATTCAAGTAATCGTTTAAAACAAACAATTTTAAACAGTTTATGTGCCTGTGTGTGATACACGCAGCTTTCACTTTTTTTGTGGTGACTTGTTATTAAGTTAGCTAGTAATAATACACAAACAAAAAAATGTAATTTGTTTTTTAGGCTTAGTTTTCTTTAAAATCAATCTCCTATGTTCTTAACGCTGAAATGATGTGAAACTGGTTTAGGCAGGGACCACCCTTATATTTGCACATGTGGACCACTTACTTTTGTGTCAAACCAGATCGTTTGGAAAATGAAATTTTGCTGCTTTTCATTGTTACAAAATATAATCAAGTATCCCATCAAATAACTCACTTTCGATTAGAGGTCACTTGTTCTAAGTCCGCCGTAACAACAATGTTAGTAGCATTGTTGTGGTAGAGATTAGATAGAAGTTCCACAATGGTTAAGGAAACATGCTAAAGAGCGCCTTAAACCGAGCGCTTATATAAAAACACATAAGTATATTTTTTTATATCTCTATGGCAGACTTTAATAACATTAAATTTTGGATACCAAAAGTTCAATTAAAAGAACCGAAGTTTCTTAGCTTTTCAACGTCAAAAAACGAGCAATAATATAATCCGATAGATCAACAGTTTGTATAAATTTATCTATCGGATATGAAAACATTTAGGTGATTGTTTTCGTTCCATTATTCTCTGGTCTGAAGTTTTGAACCCTTAAGCCTTAAGGCATGACTATGCTATCCAATATCCTGGCGGGTCAAGTAGAAGGGCGTATTATATTCGATTGAAGTGCTTACCTCTCGATTGGGAGGGCTGATAAGGGAAACACTAGAGTTTGCAAAATTCTATTGTCATAAATTTTTATTGCTAATGCTCTTTGTTCAATATATTCAGAATATGTTTTTTATTGATTTAAAAATGTTTCACGTAAATATGTCCTCGATATTGACATTATCAGTTAGCATTGTAGGTGAAAACTTGAATAAAAACATATTCAATTTAGAATCTGTACTTAATTTCAATAATTTTAATTACAGCATAACTAAATTAGGTTTTGGAGGCGCCACTGTCATGTATTCTTTGCTCGGCGGTTGGTATCTGAACGAGCCACCAACTTTCGATCTTGATATCTTTGTTATTCGGAAGCCTCCGTTTGGGAACAGCTGGAAACTAAAGACTGAATACGTAACCACAAGCAATAGCTACCTGAATACACAGTTTTAAATATCTGACTACACAAAGTAACCTAAATATTGAATACACAAAAACGTAACTAATTGTCGAGCGATTCTCCTATAAGTCTCAGTAATATCGTAACGTTACTATCATGAGAACGATTCGAACCTAATTCGAGACAATGTAAGTGAATTAAGTTCACTCCGTTTTGCCGTTGGCACGATTTCTTTCTCGGGGGAAAGTCGCCCTTTAAATTCAAGCTGATCGAACGATTGCGAGCGCCCTATTTCATTGTCGTTTTACTACATCAAATAAAACGTGGATTGGACAGGTAGTTGACTGGTAGTTGTGGGAGATTGAGTGAAATATTAGATTTAGGGCGATTGCTTTAGTTTTCCTGTTAGGGATTCTTATGAGCATTTATTTATGTATTTAACCGCGTGGCGTAGCGGTGAAAGAATACTACCACCCCCTCTCTTCCCTTTTGTGTCGTAAAAGGCGACTAACGGACTAAGGACTGCACATACATCCAACAGCTTAGAGCGGCGATGGGCTCACCACCTGTCATGCTGAGCACATATGTAGTCGTTATTTGGTCAAAAATGAACTATGTTAGAGGACTGCTTTTGCTGTCCTCATTGGCTAGTCTCTGATTAACCCTTCGGGGATATAAGTCGTGATTATGTATGTATGTATGTATATATGTATTAGTTGTTACACTGAAATTTGGTAGGTAGGTATGTTATTACTGTTACACACAGTAGTAGTATTAGGCCAGAGTATATTGTTTTAGAAAATGTTGTAAACAAATTATTGACATTCTTTGTACAAATATCTCACTCGGATTATTACTTTTTCTTGGAAAAGATTATGAGAAAACATACAACAATGGTGTTTTTATTTCAAAAAACAGTAAAAATCCGAGTGAAACTAGATATTAGCACAAAGAAATAGCAGTAATTTGTCAACAAACATTCTTTATCGAATTTGACGACCTCCTCGAGTAGTTAGCACGCCGGGTCTGGCGTCATCAATTTAGAGAAAAACTGTTTTTCTAAATTGTTTTCGGGTCTAGGTGTTTTTTCTATGTTTATGTATATTAATCCGCTATCTTACCATATTAACGAGTTTCAAAAAGAATACTCATCTTGGTTTAGATAATTGGTGTAAGTGTAAACAAAAATTTAAACTTTTATTTAAATTAATTTGGCCTCAGTATGTATCTGGTATTCCTAGAAGATCTTTGCAATTTGTACATGAATACTTACATAACCATACAAACTTTAGTTTCAAACCGTACCGCGCAACATAAGACACCATAAGAATCCATTAGACATGTCAGAACAAAATGCGATATAGAGAACAGTGATCCACTCCAATTGTTATCTGTGTTTTGCGACACCTATTTACAACAAATTGTTTTTCGTCCTGGATGCGAGAATTAACATTTCTACAAATGATTGAGGAAAGAAAACCTAAATAAACTAGTAAAATTATGATAATATTATCTTTGGCCGATGTCAGACGAACTTTATAGCACTTTTATGAGCTTTCCGGCTGGAGTTCAACAGTGACGTATCGTAAACTTTAGAGCTGTGAAAAAATATAACAGCATAGATTTGGAATGACGTTTTATCGCTGTGGTGTCGTTTAACATAATTTAAAGCTTTTAAAGAAAAAATAAATAGAGAACCTTCAACAACTGCTACTTATCTTACTACAGCAGCCGAGACTAAAGATTTGACATACCTATACATAGATTGATGAATACTTTAACCGAGAGCCTTCAACAGAGATCCCGAGTTTGATTCGTATTATAAATATTAATACAAAATTATAATTTCTAATAAGGTACCTGATAAATATTCTTTAAAACGTTGTTTGCCGCAAAACCAGACACAATTGAAATTTTATTATTTGTCGGTCACCGGTGACCCCCATGACGCTCAAAGTCTGATTAAACTTAACTAAATCTATCATCTGGCAACTATTGAATGAAAAAAAATACAGAAGTATACTTTTCTCTACAGGCTAATAATAACTTTATAATAATTACCTTAAGGAGGAGCTCGATGGCGCAGCGGTCAGCGCGTTCGGCTTGCAATCTTGCTCGCTAAGCAACTTTCGCAATGCCAGGTCGCTGGATGGGTGACCATATTTAAAACATCTCGAGCTCCTCCGTGCTTGGAAGGCACGTTAAGCCGTTGGTCCCGGTTGTTGTCGTAAGATGACAGTCGTTAAAACCCACCAACCCGCATTGGGCCAGCGTGGTGGGTTATGGCCCACTATACCCACGTGGTATTGTCCACGTGGGAGGCTGGCTGGTTGATGATGATGATGAATAATTGTCTGCCACGTTGCTCTCGCAAGATGGCAGTTTCCATACTGTTATACAACCACTACAGAATCCACTGAAACCATTTTATTTCTTATTCTACAACTGAAAGAGTCAATAAAAAAGGGTTTCTTATCAAGTGAATGCGCCTACTTTACGGTCGTTTAATAGAATATTAAAATGAACTTTCAATCGGAAAACTTGGCAATTTATGTGATTCAGTATTTCTAACAACAATAATAAACTGATGATCAGCTACATAAACTTTATACTTTTCTGTTATGCTTTTTATGTTAACCAAGGCATCTATGACTCTAAAAAAAAGTTTTATTGTTTCTTTAGAATATTTTTGTATCTCCTTGCAGGTTTAGCATAATGAGATGGATTTTTTCTGGAAAACTTCTGCGTCTTATGCGATACAATTTTAAAAGTTCAAATATAATGGATTTTATATAATATGAAGATAAAACTTTGTAGCGTGCAAACAACATTTTTCATAATTATTTTTTTGACGAAACGTTACTACCCTTCTACCCTCAAGAATCATTTTTGCCGAGAGCTTACGTTAAATCTTGTTATTCACGTTGAACAAGATTTGCCAAACGAATAGGTCTGGCGCCGTCTATTTGAGCAACAGGCGAACCATACATCAAAGTCAATTTGCATCCTACGTGAGGGCAATAGAAAAACAACCAGCCAGAGTGAAATTGATGTTGTTTTCGATTTGACTCTGGAAGTATAACGTGGGATGGGATGTGGTGACCTTTTGATTATGTCTTCGAGTGGTCATAATTTTTCGGGTGCGTCATGATAAAATATTAATGTCAAGTTATATTAGGTAGAAAAGCAAATATTTGAAAAGGACGTCTGAGAGTTAATTGAAAAAAAAATACAAAACTCACATACCTATTGCATTTTAAATTGTTTTGTTTTTATTATACAATTTACAGTAGTAATTGCTTCGGTAATAGCTTCACCACACTCTAACGTATCCATGTGATGAGGATATAGTCTCATGTTCGCCGATAAATAAAAATTTAATTGAGTTTCAAAAGCAGATTCTATATTTTGTATTCGGAAAGGGTTTTGAAAACAGACTTTTTTTCTTTTTAGGCAACCCTGGCTTAGAATTTTAAAAAAATATTTTGTTTTCGAATCTGATTACAAAACCAAAGTTTTGAAAGTGGCCGAATTTCATTTCATCAAAACTTAAGTCAACAGTGACTTCTTCTAAAACCTATAATTTACGTACGGATGTAGACATATACGAGTATAAAGTATTTTTCATATATTCATGCATATAATAATAATGTATAATTATTTTCTACCCTCGTGCACTTCTTTATTTAACTATAACCACCGGAACCGAAGCAGGCGGCGACGGCTTAACGTGCCTTCCGAAGTACGGATTTATACGTAGTCAAGTTAAAATTGAGTTGTTATTTACCTAATTTAACCAACCGAGTGAACGAAGGTAAATACCGTAACTGAATCTGCTTTGACAATTTACTGCAGCTTATGAATAGTCCGTAATAAATTGTACATTTAATTTACCTGGGAAAGATATCACGGTAACTTGGTAAGTATACTTACAAATTACTTCAACATTTTGATTTGATATTTAAGGTGTGTAGAATCAAAGGCAGCTAAATCCAAAATGTTAAAATATAAATCGAAAAAAACTCCTAAAAACTACTCTTGTTACAATAACCCATATACGTTTTCGTAATTAGTAAGATAAATCTCAATGGCTATTGGAAATACAATAACGACATGAAATACATTCAACAGTAAATCACAAACTTAAAATTAATGGCGCTCTAAGCTGACTTTGATACTGACCCATGACACTTAGCTGTATTTGATCCTCACATGCTGGTACCTAGCTGGATTTGATACTGACATTTTCTATTTGACAAGTAAACCCTAGTGATGTGCAATCCTGACAATCTAAGTAATAATAAAAAAGGGTAACTTAAATGATACATTCGTAAAATTTTATGTAATTAGTTTTAATCTTCGAAACAATTAATTATTTAGTAGGTCTTAACAAATAATGTAATAACAAAAAACGAAAATTCTAGGGATCAAATCACTTATTTCATCTTAATACCTGTATCATTAGCGTATAGCGGCTTCTTCCATAGGTTCATAAACCCAACAGTAACGTAATTAAACAGTTTTACGTAGTACTTAAGAATTATTACACTAATGACTAGATGAAGTAGGGTAGGTAGGTACAGTGTCACATCACTAACTGAACTTTTTGTTTGAGCTTCCTCGTCCACTTGTGCGGTGTTCTACCTTTTTTACGTGCGTGATTTGACGAAAATGGATTTACGTTAAAGTCCATTAATGTACCGGTAATCCTTTTTTCACTTGATTATATCTCGGCATCTTCTTATATTATTTTAAAACGGAAAATACTTCGATACTGTTTTTAACTAGTTAGTACTAAACGCCATTTTGTCAGTTGGGCAAATGGGGCTCTGTGATTGGTCGCCTCGGTATTAAGCTGTCTTTGAAAATGGTTGTGAGGGATCTAGCTGAGTTTGATACTGATAGCTAGTTTAAAAGTCAAATTTGTAAGGGATTTAGCTGGTTTTAATGTTGATTCTTTAACGCAAGCCATAGACAATCCTAAGATGAATCAAATGGCGTTCAAAGATAGATTTTGAAAAAAGTGGCGTTAAGCTGCATTTGATTCTATACCCCTAATTTAAAAAAAAAATATTGATGCCCTTCTGTCTTTGATAAATTATAAATATAAAAAAAAAACTTTCCTACACTCACACCAATTATTTTCTAGCCCAAGAAAAGTTCGTTATGAACCTCGTTAAATGGTTACTAGACAACGGATAAACATACTTAAAAACATACTTATTATACATAGAAAACATCCAGACCCGAGACAATATAGAAAAACAATAATTTCTAAATTGACCCGACCGGGGATCGAACCCGGGACCTCAGAGATGGCGACACCATGAAAACTGGTGTACAAACCACTCTACCAAGGAGGTCGTCAAAGAAATAAATTATATCAATTTTCTAGACGAAATGATAATAAAAGTATAGTAGAAATTCTACCTCAAAATATAATAAAACGTATTAATATACTCGTGCTTACTTACGTATAAAAGTTATGGTTTAACGAAATATTGCACCTTTACTAATATATTCTAAAAGTACTATAACAATGTTGAAGAATGAATTAGCCGTACTTATTCTGTGAAAAAATAGTCGAATAAATAAAACCAATATTTTAGTAATTAAACCTCCAACGAAATCAAAACTTTCGCCATTAGCAGTGGGTAAATTGAATCATGCTTCACCGAATCCATTCGAACAGAGGATTACATAATACTAGTGTATTCTCCGCATTTGGAAACCAATAGTAAATTAATGATACACGATGATTTATTTACCACAAAACGTTAGAGACAAAAACACAATCAGCCTTAGTCATTACAAAAAATGTACCTAATTACAAAATCCCAGCGCAAAATGTTGTCACGTACGGTTTTAAAGTTATTTTTTTATGAATACTATTAAAGATAACGAAACGTAGAAAGAAATTTTTTTCAACGTTTCGTATTTTTGAGTTTATTTAAGCGTTATTTAACGCGAATAATCCAATATTACGAATGAGTATTATTGTCCAAAAACATAGCAGAATGACTCAACAGGTACTAGTTAGTTCTAAGTATACGAGCAGTGTACTGTATTTTAATAATATAATACCAAATTGCAATGCTTTACTACCTTCTGCGGACATGAAATATGACAAGCTCTTCGCAGCCACTATATTGATTAACTTGCTAATGTTACGAACAGCTTTAGTTTGTATATACGAGTATACATTTATGCTCTGTAATTTGACAGGCTAAATTCCTTCGAACAGAAATACAGCACTGCAAATAATGGTGCATAGCGGCAAAAATACATACAATCATACTTATAATCACGACTATTATCCCCGAAGGGTTAGTCAGATGCTAGGCAATGAGGACCGCAAAAGCAGTCTTCTGCCATAGTCCACTTTTCACCAAATAGCGACTGCACATGTGCTCAGCGTGACAGGTGGTGACTTGGTGAGCCCATCGCCGGTCTATGCTGTTGGATAATTGTGCAGTATTTAGTCCATTAGTTTCCATAAACGAGTTACGACACCCAAGGGAAGAGAGGGGGTGGTAATTATTCTTTCACCGCTACGCGTCACGGTTACTAGTAGGTATAGTATATTAAATCAATAGACAAGGAACAGTAAGAATCTTTGTATTTGCTTTTAGTAGTAAAGAACTTACTGCAAGGAATTGGCATCACTCCTTAAATGTTCCTACACCTTACTATATTAACCAAGGAGTTCCATCCTAATGAACACCGATATTTTTGCAGAGTTTAAGAGGCCTATTACATTTTGAATGTGGTTTTTGATCGAAATAATAAATTCATTATAAAATCTTTATTCCTCATGAAGTAACAATTACTCTGGTATAAATTTTGCTCAATAATATTATCGTAGATAGGAGATATTCACAGTTAACTTATAGCAATTTTCAAAGTTTTATGGTTTAGAATAAGATTTTTTTTCTATATATAATTAATGATATCTAAAAATTCCGAGGCCTATATAAGAGACAACATTATAATTATTTTATTTCACTTGTTCAGAATAGTAGTTCAATCGATGAGCTCAAAAAAGTGCCTTCGCGCACTTTATGAAAATCTTTCTCTGCAATTTTGGGTTTAATTAAAAATTTAAGCAAAATTTACAAAAAGCGAGGCCGCTACGCACTATTCCAATGGCTATTCTACACTATTCAATAAGTCATAATTGTTAATGTGTTTTTGTTTCTGAGATCCAAAACTCCAAAATCACAGTCGAGATGTAATAGGCCTCATAAGCGATTTTTATATTCATGCACGTTGGATCACCGGATTATCATTGATTAAACTTTCAAATATGATGAGAGGCTTACATATAGTGTTTAATGAACATAATATATTAGTAATTAATAGCTTTTGTGAAATCCATGAATACTAATACGATGGTTTTGTTTAATTACTTAGGTACCTATTTAGGTGGTGGTCATTAGTTCCAAATATGTTGATGAGAATACTATACCAATACCATACTGTGCCTGCGTAAAGCGAATTGTGAATACGATAATACACAAAGTAAAAAAAATTACAGTTTGCAATAACAATGATTTATTTGTTCCTTGCATTTTTCTCAAAATGCAAGGAACAAATAACTTAATAACCTAATCTCAATAACTTACCAGTTACTAGTAAGTACATGTTTAATGTGATAAATGAATGCGAGAACACTCGGTAGGGAAAAATACATAGATCATAATTATAATATAGACAAAGGGCTCATTAAAATAACCACATAGTAATCGCAACACCACATCACTTCCAGCTGGCAACGTACGTATCTACGACTTCTCTTGTTTTGCGTTCATGGGCGGCGGTGATCACATTCCATTAGGTAGTCACTTCTTTTTCACATAAAAAAGGTAGCGCATAACCAAAAAAAATATACTATATAGGTCAGCTAAGCATCAACATTAGCCTATCTATTTCCGTGAGATCGATCGACCGACCTATTGCACCAAATACGGGCAGAGTTTTGTGTGCGAGGTCTAAAAATAATAAAACGTTGGACGCCCGTAGCAGTTGGCGCGATGCATAAAAGATGCAGAAGAAACGGAACGGACGGTAAGGATCACGCGAGCCGCGTCGCGTTGGACGTGACCACGTGAGGCACGCGCGGCTGGTGGCGAAGGCAAATTACATTTTTGTAAAGTATCTTTTAATACAGTTGCTCAAAAAGTGGCGTATTGCAGGGACGTATAGCGTTCGGGATGTGGGCTATTACATACTTGAGCTTTTTCTTTACCTTTTCCGAACTCGTGCGTTCTCTTTTCCAACTGTCAAAATAATGTCTATTAAAAAGAAAAAACCCACCACGAAGTTTTTACTAAAAAAATTAATAGATGTTTTTATGATTCATGCAAATATTTCTAAAAAGAAGCTACTAATTTGTTTCAATATCAGATTTAATTCAATGAGTTAGGTTAGGTTTCATTTCATATCAGGGCGTCTGCAGGCGCCACATTGACTGTCGCCATAACAACGATGTTTATAGCATTGTTGTGTTCCGACAGTTAGAGACCCCCCCATACTGGCGTCTTTCGACGTCGGCGTCGAGCCGGCGTACACGCGGCGTCAGTGCAGAGCTCGCGCGGCGTCGACTCGACGCCGCGCGCCGCATAGACGCCGGCATGACGCTGACGCTCGAAAGACGCCAGTGTGGGGGGGGGGGGGGGTCTCTTAGAGATAAGATAGCCAGTTCCTCAGTGGTTGAGGATTCCGGGTGAAGCGCGCTTCCACTTTCGGCCTTATCGTCACTTTCCATTAGGTGAGATAAATAAATAAATAAATAAATCTTTCCTATAATCACACCAATTATCTAGCCCAAGAGAAGCTTCGACGAAACTCGTTAAATGGTTACTAGACAACGGATAAACATACTTAAAATACTTTTAAATACACACATCAAAAGTGTCTAGGGATCAACATATACTCGTATTTTTGCAATAACTTTTCTCCTGACTGATATTAATTAAAATTTTCTTTAAGGATTCATCAAATAAAGTGTTTTCGTTTGTCTACAGTAACGATAAACCAAGTCACCTTTGCATTAATAAAGAAATTTGCCATTTTCCTAATAAAGGGATTTTTGACATTTGAACCACTAACATTAAAGTTCGAAAAAAAGACTGAAATAACAGTTTTCTTTAAAATTTTATTGGGTAACTTAAACAATTAATAATCCGTGTTTCTACCGCGAACACTAACAACACAAGAACATCGGTTTGGCATACTCAAAATGAGTTCATCCAAATCAAGCTGTGGAATGGCCGCCCATGTTCGTTGCAACAACAAAAAAAGGTCTTCTTGCGACTGGATACCCTCCATATTCGGCAGAGCTCTTCTCTGTAGCATATCCCATGCATGCTCAATCGGGTTCAAGTCTGGCGACTGAGCAGGCCAGGGCATGACATTGATGTTAGCTGCGGCGAGAGTCTGTCTTACAACTCTTGCGGTGTGCGGTCGTGCATTATCATGCATTAACTGAAATAAGGGACCGATTTGCACTTGTAGAGGAACGATGACGTCTGATACAATCGTCTCAGCATAAATTTGAGCGTTGAGGTTGCCTCTGATCCAAATCAACTCAGTTCTTCCGCCGATCCAAATACCCGCCCATACCATGATGGTTCCACCACTATAAGGATGGACTTCCTGGCAGGATTTTAATCGCTGTTGGCGTCCAGGGGTTCTCCAGTATCGTATACGTCTTGTATCCGGTCTCATACCAAAACGAGACTCATCAGAAAAGCACACGAAACGCCATTGTTCTTCTGCCCAATTTCTGTGTTCAAGAGCCCATTGATATCGAATCCTACGATTGTGCATTGCTATAGGTGGTACCCTTAGCGGTCTTCGGGAATGAAGGTTCACTTCATGCAAGCGGTTTCTGACTGTTTGGTCGCTAATTAAGTTCCCTGAAGAGTGATGAAGCCTCACGGCTAACATCATGGCGGTTATTGTTGGAGCTCTTCGAGTTGTGATTTGAATGTATCGGTCTTGTCTCCGTGTGGTGCAGCGATACCGTCCTCCATGGCGCTCAGCCACGGTACCAGTGCTTCGGTAACGTGTCCAAAGTCGACTGATAACACTCTGACTTGTATTCAGAGCTAAAGCCACAGTACGTTGCTGGGAACCAGCTTCTATCATTCCCACGGCTCTGAGCATTTCTTCCCTGCTTAAATGACGTCGCCGCTCCATAATAACGTTGGTTTTAATCAGTAGTAGGGAAACAGTAGCACTAATAATGTCTTCAATGCGTTGTATGTTTTTATAGGGAAAATATTGACAGCTGATTTTCATCTTTTACTAGAAATTGATTGAAAGTTCCTGTTTCAAATTATGAAATGCACCAAAAAGGATCCATATAAATTTATAAAATCATAAATTTATTACAAAGCCACATCTCAATCTCAAGAAATCCGCATAAAAATGCTTGATCCCTAGACACTTTTGATGTGTGTACATACTTATTATACATAGAAAACACCCAGACCCGAGATAATTCAGAAAACAATGATTTCTAAATTGACCCGACCGGGGTTCGAACCCGGGACCTCAGAGATGGCGACACCATGAAAACCGGTGTACAAACCACTCGACCAAGGAGGTCGTCAGATGAAGGCCAAGCGCTTACCCATCGTAGAATAAATAAAAAATCTACTTACTGCTTGACGTTTCGGCCGCGATTTAAGTAAACGTGTGAGGGTGGATGAAGAAACAAATACCCGCCCGAGCCGACTCTTGTCTTCACTTGTCTTGTTCACCACAGTTCACGTTTCGGCCGCAGCATCGCGGCCGAAACGTCAAGTAGATATGTACTTACTTACTAAAATTAATCGTGTTAGGTCCCGTTAATATAGTTTTAATAGTATAAACTAAAATGTTAGTCCTTCTAAAAATATAAATCAATTTAGATCAATATGTGTACTTAAATCAAAATAACTAAAACCATTTTTTTTATAAAAATCAAGGTAGCACTGAGGCTGAGCTTGTACCACCATGTTATCCCGAAAATTAAAACAATATGTAATGCGATTGATATATTATTATACCTAAGTGCGGTGGTGCTATTAAATTATGTATCGCTTAACATCATCACCATATAATTGAAATACGTTAATGTACCGAACTAGAATCAAATTATATTTGTCAAATAAGGCTAAGTACATATGGTTGGTTCAGATGATTTATCAGTCTCTTGCCAATCAACTTATATACGACAGGGACGGTATGAGTTGATTAAGACTTCGTGTTTTTGGTTGGTATATTTTTACGTGTAATGAACTAGAAATTTACTAGAAAAAAAGAATACTATCACCCTTGGGTGTCGTAAAAGGCGACTAACGGACTAAAGACTGCACTTTCATCCAACAGCATAGAACGGCGATGGGCTCACCACCGGTCACGCTGAGCACATGTGCAGTCACTATTTGTTGAAAAGTGAACTATGGCATACTGATTTTGCGGTCCTCATTGCCTAGTCTCTGAACAACCCTTCGGGGATAATATTCGTGATTATACGTATGTATGTAATGTAATGTATTAACAATGTAAAAACCAGCGAACAGTTCGCTTGTGACCACGGCCGCAGCATCGCGGCCGAAACGTCAAGCAGTAAGTAGATATGTACTTACTTACAAAAATTTATTGTGTTAGGTCCCGTTAAAATAGTTTTAATGCAATGCAACGCGATAGTTTAAAGTGTTATTTATCTAATGTAGTTTTACTTGCAATGAACTAGAAGTTCGTCTGCCGCATCTCAGCATGCTCGTGTTTGCAGTCTTACATTGACGTGCGCTTAAAATACAAAGGGTTCTCGCTTCTCAGTAAACTCGCGGTGACGCCTGTTGCGTCGCATCCGTCTGAACGTAGCCTTAATATTTGTGAGCTAATTATCCAGACAAATCCCTTGGAGCTTTTGTAACCTAGTCTGAGATTCAGAGGCAAGAGTTAAGGATTAAGATATGCAATTATGTTTCGGTGGCGAATCGAATAAATTGGAGAGCCGAAATTAATTCTACAGTATTATGAACCTTCGGTTTGCAAATGAAACAGTTACGAGTGATTGTACCTATTGTTTCATATTGAAATTGAACTACGTAATACCTTTTGTTTTTAAAATGTAGGTCAGAAAATAAGACTCAAATCGCAGAAATTAGTGTAAAAGAGGCGTGATAAAAATAGAAATGTGCTTTATTTAAAATAGGAATTCTTAAGTAAAATTTTACATTAATCTATAAACGCAGCTTCATCTTATCCGAATGTTCAAATATTTGTAAAAATATTTCTTTCGGATCTCAGAGGTGAAAACTTCTAAGATTTGATGAAGCAATGTTGACTAAAAACATAAGCATCAAGCACTGACAAATTTCGACGGTTGAAAGCGGAAGGTGCGTGGTTCGATTCCCGCCTGAGGTTGTCGTCTTTTTTTAGTGTTTAAAATTTTACTTAAGTATATTTAAGCGTTAATAAAACGCTAAAATATAAAACATTAAGAGGAATTCTTCTCTTGGAGGTCATAAAAACGCGACTAACGGACTAAAGACTGCACATATATCCAACAGCATAGAGCGGCGAAAGGCTCACCATCTAGTACGCTGAGCACATGTGCTGTTGTAATGTTATGAAACGTGGACTATGGTTAGAGGACTGCTTTTTCTGTCCTCATTGCCTAGTCTCTGACTAATCCTTCGAGGATAATAGTTGTGATTATATGTATGTATGTATGTAAATAAGACAAGATAGTAAAGAATAACTAGCTGTATAGAAGCAACAACTTGCTAAAAAAAAATGCTGTTCTATAAAAAAGTGATAATTTAAACAGAATATTGTATTGATAAGTTGTAAACTAGGATTAGCATATGAAATATTTTCATCGCATATAGGTAGAGGTAGACACGAATTACCTATGAGAGTACAACAGTTTTCCACGTTCCAACAAAACATACAACTGAAACACACACGTCTATTACTCTTAGCAACATAAATGGGATGATCCATACATTACAAAAGAATTTCCATACAGTGCTTATTTCCGGAGGTCCTACAGCAGTCATCATCAGCCTATAAACGTCATACTGCTCAAAATCAAAATCATTTATTCATTTATGTTGAATAAAGGGTGCCTTAACAGGCATTATTGACGTCAAAAACAAAAATAACTGTTAATTGACATCTAAGGGTCTCCCTGTGACCACGGACCCTGTAAAAGTTCCGAAACGTCAGGAAACTAAAAAACTATGTAATGTAGTCAAATCAAACGCGAGTTAATCCGTAATTTCAACTAACGTGTGGTTAACGTGTAGTGTGTAGTTAAATCTTAAAAGCTAATCTTACTAACTAATTCACCCTGGGTACAGACCTTTCCACATGGACAACAGGATGAGGATAAAAGAGAAGATTAGGCTTATAAACCACTACTATGGCCCAATACCGGTGAACGGGTTAAAAACGAGCGTATTTTTAAATAATCAACCTTACCGCTGTAACGTTATGCAGATAGGTTGGTCAGTCACCTCGGTCCGAAATGGAATGAAAGCTAATACTTTTAGTAGAGCCGATAGTCCATTTGGAATTTCACTAATTAGGTCAAACACGCCTCACACCGTAATTGTGTTTGTTAATTTTAGAGCATCCATTTAGCATAATTTCGTAACTAACGTAGAAGTATTCTTGTTAGTTTCGCTTTATAGTTTACTGGTCACGAGGCTACTAAAAAATGCTGCTGCGGAGAATAATATCAAAACCCCTCAGTCTTGGAATTTAAGGTGCGGTCTCATGAGACCGCTTAGGGTTTGAGGGGTTAAATGTCAAAAATAATGACAGCAGAAGGTGCGCCGTATTTTTTTTTAAATTGTGGCGCACTTGCTGTCATTATTGTACTGTTCTGTAAACAACAATATACTAACTGACATAATTGATATCCATCAGGTATCAAAATAAAGTGATGATTGCAACAGTTTATTCGTCTTACAGTATTTCTCTAGAAATCACTCGGAAATCGGAAACATGCTAACGGATTTTACACGCTTTATCTAGTAGTAATTAACGATGTATTTCTTACAACTTATTATCTAAATACGATCATTATAGTCTCAATAATCATTTTCTAATAAGAAACAGTACATATTATTAGATAAATCCAATAAAAACAGCACACAAAACATAGCGACGAATTCACTCCGACACAGCAATTGGCGCAACTGTCAACGTCGAAAATGACAGAATCGAGCACAGACTATGCGATATTTTGCGATCGCGATGCATAAAATGTGCCACAGAACCGAAATAATCGACCTTGTTCATAGTAAAGTAGTCTGTAAGTCTATGAAAACACGGTACAAAGTCAAGTGGGAGAGCGCGGTCTCATGCGACCGCTTGGGGTTTGACGGAAAGGCGCGCTCTGTCGGTGCGGTCTCATGCGACCGCTTGGGGTTCTAGAGGTAAACAAAAAATTCAACCATGTCGCGATGCGGTGATAGAATACTACCACCCCCTCTCTTCCCTTGGGTGTCGTAAAATGCGACTGACGGACGAACGACGCACATTCAACAGCATAGGGCGGCGATGGGCTCACCACCTGTCACGCTGAGCACATGTGCAGTCGCTATTTGGTGATAAGTGGACCACGGTAGAGGACCGCCTTTTCTGTCCTCATTGCCTAGTCTCTAACTAACCCAGAAAGTAAGGATCATATATTGTCCCACTGTTGGGTAACCAGACATTTATCATTGAAATCGAGTCATCACTACCATTGATAGGTATTGTTCTAATTACCACGCCTGCAAAATGCGGTATGGTGATCAGTAACTACGCATCTAATTACCACGCCTGCAAAATGCGGTATGGTGATCAGTAACTACGCATCTAATTACCACGCCTGCAAAATGCGGTATGGTGATCAGTAACTACTCATCTAATTACCACGCCTGCAAAATGCGGTATGGTGATCAGTAACTACGCATCTAATTACCACGCCTGCAAAATGCGGTATGGTGATCAGTAACTACGCATCGAAAAACCCAAAACTCACTTTGCCCGACAGGAAATTCGACCCAAGTCCTCACGGTCACTGATGCCTGTATAATACATAACATATAATCACGACTATTATCCCCGAAGGGTTAGTCCGAGACTAGGCAATGAGGACAGCAAAAGCAGTCCTCTGCAATAGTCCACTTTTCATTAAATAGCGGCTGCTCATGTGCTCAGCGTGACAGGTGGTGATCCATCGCCGCTCTATGCTGTTGGAAGTACGTGCAGTCTTTATTCCGTTAGTCGCCTTTTACGACACCCAAGGGTGGTAGTATTCTTTCACCGCTATGCGACACGGTTTACACAACAACAACTTTACTGCATAATATTGTACTTACATTATTACACTTGTTTCACATGTGCGCTGCCGACCATGATGCCTTAGTTCTTAGTTAACAAGCCTCCAACTACCGTACTCAGGGAAGTCAACTACTATGTTATATTATTTTATTATATGGTTTAAGTATGTGTATTGTTATTTATATTATTTGTGTATAATATATGTATGTAAATTTATGGTTTTTAAATTAATATATTTTTTTAATATAATTAAGTAGTCTCTAGATGTCCCGGCCTATAAAAATTTCTGTACATCTGATCTGGTTGACTGGTAGAGAATGCCTTATGGCATTAAGTCCGCCATTTGCTGTACCATAGGCAATAAAGTCTAAATAAAAATAAATAAATAAATAAGTATTGACGACTACTCATATTTTTTTATACCAAAATAGTGATTTCGACTTCACAGTTGAAGACATTTTTACAATGAAAAATCATATTTGCTGTCATTATCGCCAATTGACGTCTTTTGAATGTGTTAGTAATAAGAACACTAACTTAACTGGATTTTAAATAACGCTTGAACTTTTTGAACTTGAAACCAGCAGACCGCAAAAATAATAATTTTAATCAATCATTTTCAAACAAACAATGTATACGTATAGTAACTCCATGATCTTACAGCTATAAACACAACAAATCACTAACAACAACTCCAAAAAGTTTCAAACGTTAACAAAACCATATTTTCATACACGCTAATCAAATAGTAGATCCACGCAAACAATATCAGGCTAACAGTTTGCTTTTCAATTAATTTGCAGTGGCTCTGTGTAACTCACTACAGCCAGGCAGTGGCAGAATTAGTCCGCATTTATCGTCTCATTTTGTCTGACCTAATTAATTTCCGCGCTACAGGGATTGCGGATAAACCTAACATCATTGGAAAGCTACTCGTGCTGTCAAATTGGTTAGAGTACGGAATTAAAGTCAGTTCTGTCAACGTACGGTCGGGGTCACCGTCTCGCTTTACCAGTTAGCAGAAATTTTCGTAGGAAGCGCACCGCCCGCCCGGGTACGTGCCCGTACCAAATAGACGACGCGTTGTGCAAGGGATTTTGGCATTTAGACTGGTAAAGTGACGGAGACCGCGATAGTACATAATGATTACAACTATTATAACTATTATGTTGACGACCTCCTTGGTCGAGTAGTTTGTACACCGATTTTCATGGTGTCGCCATCTCTGAGGTCCCGGGTTCAATCCAATCCAATTTAGAAACTATTGTTTTTTTAAATTGTCTCGGGTCTGGGTGTTTTCTATCTATAATGAGTATGTAGGTATTTAAGTATTTTAAGTATGTTTATCCGTTGTCTAGTAACCATTTAACGAGTTTTCATAAGGAAGCTTCTCTTGGGCTTGATAATTGGTGTGAGTGGTAGGAAAGTTTATTATTTATTTATTATCCCCAAAAGGTTAGTCCGAAACTATGCAATGAGGCCCGGAGAAGCAGTCCACTGCCATAGCAGGGTAGTGGCCATAGTCCACATTTCACCAAATTATAACTGCGCATGTGCTCAGCGTCTTAGTGGTGAGCCCATCGCCGCTCTATGCTATTGGATGTATGTGCAGTCTTTATTCCGTTAGTCGTCTTCTACGACATACGACGATGGAAGAGAAGGGGTGGGGGTGGCTTATAGTAAGCCGCTACGACACGGCTCTCTGCTCTGTTAATTCGATCCGAATTCGATGGAGACAGCGTTTACGGTAGTTATTACTAGAGTTGATGAGGATTCCTCATTCTCTTCCTCATAGTGTGGGAAGTAGGTACCTCATTTTTCTAACTAAATAAATAAATAATAAATAAACTTTCCTACACTCACACCAATTATCTAGCCCAAGAGAAGCTTCCTTATGAAAACTCGTTAAATGGTTACTAGACAACGGATAAACATACTTAAAATACTTAAATACATAGAAAAACACCCAGACCCGTGACAATTTAGAAAAACAATAATTTCTAAATTGACCCGACCGGGGATCGAACCCGGGACCTCAGAGATGGCGACACCATGAAATGCGGTGTACAAACCACTCGACCAAGGTCGTCCAACTTACTTATCCTCAAAATCTAAGTTATAAATTCCATATCTTATAGGGTAACATGCCTAGTGTGCCGGCCCCCTCCAGTGCCCGGCCGTGCGACGTGATTTTTGAATAAAATAAGAATAGTTTAATGAATTTGAACCTAAAATCAATCCTCTTAAAAAGTATTTTGAATTACCTACAACATAGACACAGCGACATCTACGGCAAGCTAAATTTTCTACGTTTAGTTGTCATCTAAAAGTGGAGGTCAGTGCACGCGTGACAATTTATCCACAACTTAATAAAAAAATTAGTGCAGAGGTGTTTTCAACTGGTTAGTTCCTGTATATTTTGTTAAAATACCAATAAAGTTTTATATTTTATAACACGTAGGTATGTCTATTTACACGATTTAGTTGTTAAATATGACTTTTCGACGCTCGTTATTTAAAAAAGATGGGGGCCGGTGGTCTGGAACAGAAAATGGCTATTTCAAGTGTCCGGCCCACCCCGGCCGGACACTAGCAATAACGGTAAAATGATTTTTAAGTATTTAATAATACCTAGGTTGTTGTGAAGTATAAGTAATGTTAGTAGTGACAGGCCTTAGCATTAAACCTTAGTTATGGCCAGTATTCGGCCGCCGATATCAGCAGAGATAAAAATTATAGGTAAAATTACTTGTATGAGAATAAAATGGCTGGAATACTGGTAGCTAAGACCGGATAGCCGGCCCTTAAAATGCCTAAGCGGCCGGACACTGGCTATGGTACCAGTATTCGGCCATTATCTACTAATAAAAAAATTGTCTGTTTAATAATATTTAGTAACGTTTTATTATTAGTAAGAGTTTTATTATTCTATTTGCATTTTTATAAGTATTACGTTTTGTTATTTATTTGCGATTAATATTGAGAAAAAAAGGATTTAATTTAATGATTAGTGCTGGTTGCGAAGAAAAATCCATTAAAATAAATAGTTCAATTAAAATTATTATTACGTCACATTTACTAAATAAATGTTTTGTATTTCAATACTTACTTTTTCTTTTTTATTCGTCTTTATAAATAAAGATTTGCGGTTCATAAAAACCGCAAGTAAATCCGTAGCACATTAGTAGTCATAAATCCTTAGATTGTGGGATCATTACAATATAATCCTTATTCATTTACTCTGCGAGTTTATTATCCATTCAATAGCTGTAGGTTTATATTTAGGTGGCCGTACACTGGGTAGCTAGTGGTCGGTCACTAGATAAGTGTGGCCGGACACTGTCAAAAACGTACTTTTCTGAAAATCTTTTATTTATATAAAAACTGGCAGTCTTTGTATGTTATATAAGTTTTAAAATTAATCTTGAACATATTTCTAGCATAAAAAAATATATTTATATACTGAATCCTCTAAAACAGTTATATATAAGTGAATTAAGTCAGCTGAGCGCTTAAGAGGCCGGAGACTGGGCATGTTACCCTACACAGTTGTTAAAATTCACAAACCCGCATTGGGACAGCTTGATGAGCTATAGCCCATTGTTCCCCTTCCGCAGTTTTCTATGTGGGAAGGCCTGAGCCCAGTAGTGGGATGTTTATAGCGCCAGTTTTCGTTCCTTTTATTTAAGCGAGCGAGTAAGCGATCACAACAGTATTTTTGTGTACTTACAGAAAATGAAATATCAGGTATCGAACCAATCAAATTTCAAAATATATTTTATACAAAGCATGTTCAGAGGAGTGTTATTTCAGCAAAAGTATTTTCTGCAAATAACGTCGTTGAATGGAATAAAATACAGCACGGAGAATTTGTTCAGCTTCAGGCGATGTTCAGTCATATGAAATATCGGTGGATTTGCGTTGCATATGAGCATACGAGTGTGCAGTTCGATTATAGCTCATAACAACAACGATATATTCAACCATAATATTATGAAAAGTAGTTATGTAAAATTGCATTCTTTAAAAAAATATATACTTTCAATTAACTTTGGATCCGTCGAGGACGATCTTTTTTGTTTTCTATCCATAATATTGAAAACCAAGAAAAAAAAATATTTTAAAACATAATATCTAAGTAACTAATATTCATATCAATATAAATATAAAAAAATTTAAAAATCAATAGCCGAAATGTTTGTACGCGCATCACTACAGAACGGCTGCACATATTTGGCTAATTATTTTTTTGTTGTGTTTGTAATTTTCAGGACTAGGTTTGTATTAAATACATTTTTTGGAAATTCGTCAAATGATACAGTGTGTTCATACAGATGATGCCGCGAGCGGGCCGCTAGTACTAAGTAAATTTTTATGACGAAAAAAAACTAATTTGGTAAACCATTAAACAAATCCGGTTTGTTTTACTGTCGCGAACAAAGGATAAATATTTTTTATCGCATTTCCAAGAAACGAAATTCCATGCACACGTGTTAATTTATTTATGATTTTTGGTGGTTGGCACCTGGAATCCCACAAACGAGGTGTGACAAGCAACGTTTGCAGGTCAGCAAAAAGAAAGAGGCTAAGGCGGCTTATTAAGAATCTAATGTAGGTACATCATTACGGCAATACCCAATGCATCAATGTAGGGAAGATTTGATTTCACTAATAAACGCGTTCACCCATAGGGACGGCAGACTATACTTAACTTTACTTTAACGTAGGGTAGCTAAGCAATTATTGGCACTTTAAAAGCAATACAATACTATACAAAAAACTTCTCAAATTCAGATTGTTTTATATTGTTATATACTTATTGTGAGTAATATATAATATAAAACAAAATATCCAGTATTTTCCGTTGCAATTTGGCCTAACACGATTTACACAAATGTTTCAATTAATTGGCATGGCAATAAATTGAAAACTAATTGTATAAATTGCAAAGTTTTAACAAAACCACATAGTTAAACTGAACAGAACCCTAACAAACATACAAAATATAATTACGACTATTATCCCCGAATCGTTAGTCAGAGACTAGGCAATGAGGACAGCAAAAGCAGACCACAGTCCATTTTTCACTTAATAGCGACTGCACGTCATGTGCGTAACATGTTGACTACATGTTACGTGCTCAGCGTGACAGGTAGTGAGCCCATCGCCGCTCTACGCTGTTGGATGTATGTGCAGTATTTAGTCCGTTAGTCGCCTTTTAAGACACCCAAGGGAAGAGAGGGATTCTTTTACTACTACGCGACACAGATAACCATACAAAAACAAACAGTAATGGGTATTACAATAAATTATTAAGAGTAAATAATAGTTTAAAACTAATAAGTTTAGAGTGCCAATAAATTGGAGGAGTACCAGCATTAGGTAAAGTTACCCTACGTCTTTTCAGCATAAAAATAACTATTTTTCAGCTAATTCTGGAAAGCTTTGGATTTCGACTACTGTAGCTTATTTTAGAAATGTCAAGTTATCTGGGTTAACGTTGTGGTCTATAATCATGTCTGCTATGTTATCATCATCAACGTGACGTCACCACTAATAATTGTAGACCGGGTCAGTCAAGAGGTAAGTTCTAGCGGCAGTTATCCATTCATTATAAAATCGTTATACAAAAAGGACTTTGTTAAGGTGGATCCGAGGGTTTTAAAATAAACATTCTGGAATTAGTTTTGCGCAAAAACAATTAACTTGACATTTAAGTACGAGTATATATTATTTATTAAACAGTTGAATGAGGAGGGACAGGACAGACACAGGAAAGCTCTTATTATCGAAGACCAAGACTTTGTGTTGTTTCGCAAACTTAGTTAGTTACTTATTTCTGTAACAAGAGAGAAAATAACCCTTCAAACTGAGCTTATAAGGTTCTGAGTTTGAAATAAATTACTACAATGTTGACAATTTCATTAAGGTAATGCTATGTTCAAATTCTGAATTATTTATTTATATTTGGCTAACTTGAGTTCTTATAAAAATCAATAGTACCTAGTCACACCCTACTTATTAACTCCTCGACGGCATAAGTAATAATCAAAATCGTAATCTTTTTTGTTACCGGATAATTTTATTAATATGAAATTACTAAAAGTCGAACTAAAAAAAATCTAGTAAAAACCAATTCTTATTCTTCAGATTTCAATATTATTATTTCACTAAAATGGTTTAAGGATATTGTTTTTTGTTTTTTTTTTAATGTAAGAAGGAGGCAAACGAGCAGGCGGGTCACGTGATGGAGAGCAATCACCGCCGCCCATGGACACCCGCAAAACCAGAGGCGTTGCCGTCTTTTAAGAAAGGATTATGGTTTAGGAAGGAATAAGAATTGTGAAGGGCGAGGGGGGGGGAAGGGGCCTCCGGAACTCTCACTGACCGGACGAAACACAACAGCACCAAGTGCCATTATTTCACGCCGGATATTAGTGAGAGGGTGGTATTACCCCGGGCAGGCCGGCCCAATGCGTGCTGCAACGCAGCGTGGCTCTACCACTCAGTCAGTGTTACTCATTTAGCACCACCCAATTTGATCAAATTACTAAATTATGTTACAAAAATGACCGTACATATTGTTATTTTAACATCCACAGTAATTGTGGTCAAATTTCTTAGGGATCTGATCAAATCCCTGTTTTTATAATTGCCCACCGACATTTATATTTTTAGACGTGCCCACGATTGCTGTGATTGTTTCACGTCCGTAGCGGTAACCACAGACATTTCCATTTGCACACGAGAGTTCATGACCGCAACAGAGGTGTATCGTTAATTGCTAAGAGATTGTGTTACCTGCAAAACTGATTGGTTCTAGACTCCACAACCGTTTTGACGAATTATATTCATCATCATTCTTAACAAATATAAACTTAAACTTTCCTACACTCACACCAATTATCGAGCTAGCCCAATAGAAGTTTCGTTATGAAACTCATTAAATGGTTACTAGACAACGGACAAACATACTTAAAATACTTAATTATATACTTATTATACATAGAACACACCCAGATCTGAGACAATTTAGAAAAACAATAATTTCTAAATTGACCCGACCGGGGATCGAACCCGGGAACCTCAGAGATGGCGACACCATGAAAAGCGGTGTACAAACCACTCGTCTACTTTCAAAACCCCTAAAGGCACTTTTCCACAAACGAAGATAATTCATGTTTATATTATCAAGCATCGTTCGTGACGACATTATTGTTGGACGTTATGCATAATAGCGACATACTCGTACTGTTCTAAAGTTACGTGTCGTAATAAAGCTCTGCTATTTGGCCAACTCTATTTTAGTGGAATTTGATAGTGACTGATGGTGTTTTAGTGGGTTTTGATACAAATGTCACTTTTCTTAATAGCTTTTAAACGTGTTTTAGTGGGATTTGTTACGGAATCATTAGTGGATCATGGAAGGAATACATTGTATTTTGTTTTTCTGGTAACAGTAAAATTTTGACCAATATTTGTTTTAGGGGGTTTTGAAAGTTGACCCCTCATACATTAATATTGTGTGTACAGTATAGGCACAGCACATAGACAAGAGCACGTGGAGATATTGAGACATAAGTACATAACCCACCACGTTAACCCAATGTCAGTTGGTGGATTGTAACGACGGCCGAGCCGTGTCACGTAACGGCTCATACCACTCCCTCTCTTCACATGGGTGTCATAAAATGCGACTTACGACTGCATATACATCCAACAGCATAGAGTGGCTATAGGCTCACCACCTGTCACGCTGAGGACATATGCAGTACTTTTTTTTATTTGACACGTCATAGTTACTACATCCTGCCTGATGGTAAGCTGCCGATGCAGTCCAAAATAATGAGAGCGCTCCTCACCTTGGTACAAGCACGGTAACAAGCGCACCCATTCATGACGCCCGTTTAAAAGACCCGTGATTATAGGAGCTGGGAAAGACATGCGCCGGCAGAGAATTCCAAAGCCGAATAGTCTTACAAAGGAACCACTCACCAAATTTTTTGGTACGAGTGCTGATATTCTGCACAGTATGATGGTGGTTCCTAAGACCAGCACGTGTAGTCCGGGACAGGAAAGAATAAAGCGGGATTAGATCAAAAATTTCTTCAAAAAACTCTCCGTATTAATTTCGGTAGAAGACACTGAGAGAAGCAATGTCTCTACGCAGCTGGAGGTCCTCAAGAGATGCTGTAACTTCAGCATCTCCAATAATGTGTATCACTCGTCTTTGCAGTCTATCAAGTGCATCGAGGAGGTATTTAGCGGAGCCGTCCCATAGATAGAAACAATACTTCCTCGATCGAACCCGAGTCTTGTACAGCAAACAGCGGTGCTCGGAAGTGAAAAACCGCCTCACCTTATTGAGGATACCCAACTACGGGAAGCAGTTAAAATAACACTCTCGATATAGCATTTTGGGTTCAGTTCCTGGCCGATGTCCATGCCAAGAATGCTGAGGTCCACTGAAATGGATAAAGGAGAATTCTGAATTTGGTGAAAACTGAACCATGGCAGTGGACTGCTTTAGCGGTCCTCATTGCCTAGTCTCAGATTAACCCTTCAGGGATAATAGTCGTGATAATATTATGCATGTATGTATGTATCTTACCACAACAATAACACTGGGATCAAAGTTATTCGGAAAACCAAACACCTTAGTCGCTGCTAGCCGAAAAGAACAATAACATTAATTTAATACACATTTAAATCAAAAACTATATACCTAAATGTTTGGCTATCTTTTGCACGTAGATACCTAAGTATTTTTCTAAAAAGTAATAAAATGTATAGTATAAATCTGAATAAAATATTTATTGGACCCCTATGCAGTTCCACGGACTTGTTTTGTCAATATTAATTTATAGTATTTAGTACACAAAACTAAAACTATTACTGTTTTTGACGTTCATTCTTAACTTTCCACTTACCAGGAAGAATACTTTTAATCCTCAGTTCAATTTGCGTTCGTGAACTCTCACTGAGACAATGTTGACATAGTTTTTGCTGAGACACAGTTCGTGAACAAGTGATTGATCGCCTAATTAGTTTCCTACAGTTTTATTTAAGCTGAATCAATAGGTGGGTACTGGTGTTCCTTTCGGGCCGACTTTTCAATTATCAGATAAAACTTATAAACATTTAAAAAAAAGTTGATTTCGAAATGCTTCACCAAATAGATAAGTTTTATCCGAGTATTTACAAATCGGCACTAAGTTAAAATAAATACCAACCACCTTTTACTTGTATTTATGAAATTGTTAGTCTTTCTCTGGACCAACCTTTTTGCAACATTAACTTTTATATCGTAATGAATTGGACTGAAAAATGAAAAGCCATAATCCTATTTCAGTAATACTAAAAAAATTCTACCTTTTATTATTCTTCGGTGTTATGTGTGAGTTCAATATTTGTTTGCCATCCGATGAGTATCTGTCCGTTATTTTGTATTTGTGCAATTCCATTGTTTTACGTGAAATGTGTGTGGAAAGTTTTATTGCCTGATGTTAACAGGGGCACATTAGTTCAAAGTTCAAAGTACATAACGAGGTTTCAAACGCAATTCCTTATAAACCTCTGTTTGTTATAAAAAAATATTTTTTTTTTATAAAAAAACTTAAAATCGCCTTTGGATAAAAAATTTAAATGGTTTTGCTTATTATAGTCATAGGACATCTTTATTTATTATTTTGATACTTTATGCAAATAACACTGAAATAAAACAGTTTAAGTATAAAACAGTATAATAGGATCTAGCATATTGCCGGGGTCTATAGTCAGTCGTCATATGAGGTAAAGCTTAGGTAAAGTTTTTAAAAACCTTGCAAAAGATCGGAACGTCCGGACAAAAATAATCGTAAGTAATGTAACTTATTTCAAGTGGTATATTTCTTAATCTCTTAGGGCTGTGTGGTACCGGTGGAATGGGGTGACTTTTGAATCGAGTGTAACATTGAACACAATTAAAAATGGAGTCTCAAATCACGTGTTGTTAAAAGAACTCCGGTGAAACGCCTAGTACTTATTTCGTAAAGCGCCCGCAACCCCAGCGCCGCTGAATCGCAAACATAACCAAGTGTGACAAGCCAGCATTAATAATTTCCCGCTTTTAGCCCCACGACAGACACTTTCCAGACAGATGAATAGTTAATCAGCACGTTGTGAATTTTCATACCGCGTCCACGGCGATACTGTAACGGGGTCGTCTCCGCATTTATAACGTTTAGGGCCGTTTTAGCCCTTTAATAAATATTACATTTATACATACATCACGCCTTTTTACCAGAAGGGTAGGCAGAAACCACATCCTTCCACTTGCTGCGATCCTTATAGACATCTTTCGCTTCATCCACATTCATTAAGGGGCTTCTTTAGGATCAGAGCTGGACTCGTTGAAAATTACCTGTCAAGTAGTTAGTGATGCGGATAAATGCAAAGAATCTTTCTCACCCCATCACACATTTAAACTTCTCTCTATTAATATAAGAAGTATACAGAGGAACTTTGACACTCTGCTAGTCGCCCTAAAGCGTTTAGATATGTCTATCGATGTACTAATACTATCTGAGTGCTGGCTTAATGATTCGGTAATTATTCCAGAATTACCCGGTTATAGTTCATTTAAAACAAATAAATTTATTAATCAGAATAGTGGGATTGTTGCATATGTGAAGGATATATGGATCGCCAATGCGTCTGAGCCTGTCATAGATGAAGCTGCCTGTCTGGCAATACATGTTCCTAAAACTATGGATATTCTTGGCATATATCGCTCTCCGTCCTTTAAAAGCTTGGATAAATTCTTATTTTCAATGGAATCGCTGGTAACTGTATCTAACGTACTTCCTTTGGTGATTGCCGGTGACATTAACGTTAATATAATGAATACTTTGGGAAACTCACACACATAAGAATATGAATGTTTTATGGCAGAGCATGGTCTTTTTCCGGCTATAACACTGCCTACAAGAGAATCTACTTGTCTTGACCATATTTATGTCAAAAATGTAGGACACAGCCAAAACCTTCTTGGAATTGTATGTGAATTGGATATCACAGACCACTATCCAGTAATGCTTGGTATGTGTCTCAATAAACCAAAACCTATAAAGCCAAATCGTTACACAACTAAACAAGACTATGCTGCAATTAAACAAGATCTAGCAGACATTGACTGGTCGATTATTGATTATTTAACTGAAGTTAATAAAGCTGTTAATGTTTTTACTAATTTGCTATTTGATGTAGTAACCAAACATACAAAACAGGTTAAAATATCTAGATCCAAGTATAATCTGAAGCCGTGGATTACTCCAGGGCTGATGCGATGTATGCGACATCGAGATCGCCTATATCAAGGTGCTAGAAATAATCGAGAAAACAGTGCACTTCAAATTACTTACTCACGCTATCAAAACTTCTTCACAGGCATACTTAGAAAGTTAAAACAAGAATACGAAAATAAACAAATAAATGAAAATAAAAATAATCCAAGAAAGCTCTGGCGTTCGATTAAAAATATTTGTGGTATTGGGCATAATAACAAGGAATCTACAGAGTTACTAGGGCTTGAGGGATGTCAAGACGCGCAGCAATCAGTAGACCTAGTTAATAAACATTTTTCTACAGTTGGTAAAACACTGGCAAATCGGATTCTTACTAAATTAAATAAAACAGAGTCGGATCTCGCAAAATCAGTTTAAGTTAGAACTCCACCAGTGGATTCGTTCTTTTTGTACCCAACAAACACTGAAGAATTGGAAAGATTAATAATGAGTTTACAAAATGATAAAGCTCCTGGAATTGATGGCTCAAAAAACTCTCTTATAAAACACATTAAAAATGAAATTATTACTCCACTCATGCACATAATGAATTTAAGCCTTTTAACTGGAACCTTCCCAGATGAGTGGAAAACTGCATCCGTTTGCCCGATACACAAGAGCGGGTCAAAAAGCTCATTAGATAATTACAGACCTATCTCTCTTTTAGGTACCTTTTCTAAATTGCTTGAAAAGCTCGTAAATGACCGCCTTGTTAATTATCTAGAATCACGTCATTTGATTTCTCCAAAACAGTTCGGTTTTCGTCGAGGAAAATGTACGGAAGACGCAGTTAATCTGCTCACAAATTTAGTGTCGACTCATCTCGATAATAAGCAGTGTTGTGTTGGTATTTTCTTGGATCTGGCCAAGGCCTTTGACACTGTCTCCGCGCCTACGCCTATACATTTGAACAAACTTAAGGGCTCGGGCATACGAGGAAGTTCTCTTGATTGGTTTAAAAGCTATTTGACGGAGCGGAGACAGTGCGTAAAGGTGGGCCATACTACTAGTAGCTCGCAATATATTAGTTTCGGAGTCCCGCAGGGAAGTATTCTTGGGCCAACACTGTTTTTATTATACATCAACGACATTCACTATCTGTCAATTGATAAAGCTGATATTTTGTGCTATGCGGACGACACCGCATTAATTTTTCATGGTCCTACATGGCCTACGGTTTGTTCCTTCGCCGAGAGAGGAATGTCGCTAATTTCTCAGTGGTTGCAGCAGAACCTCCTTACACTAAATACTACGAAGACCATGTATATTTCTTTCCACAAAACGATTGCTTCAGCTCCTCAACCCGACATAAAAATTTAAATTCATTCCCAAGATTGTAATGATCAAAACAACTGTTCGTGTGAATTATTAAGGCGCACTAAAGTTTTAAAATATCTTGGAGTGCAAATTGATGAGAATCTATCTTTCAAAACTCACATCGGTGGTCTCTCAGCTCGAATTAGAAAGGTCATACATATAATGCGTAGCCTGCGTAATGTTGCAAGCATTGATACACTTGAGACAGTTTACTACGCACTATGTCAGTCTCTCATAGTGTACTGCATTACTTGCTGGGGGAGTGCTGCAAAAACATTTATTGTTCAGGCTGAGAGAGCACAACGGGCAGTATTAAAAGTTATGCTTAGTAGGCCCTACAGATATCCAACTGCACTTGTTTATGAAGAGGCTGGAGTGCTAAGTGTACGTCAGCTGTTTGTACTAAAAACTTCGCTAAGTATGCACGCAGCCGTGATTTCCTCTCCTGACTATTATAAACCAATAACCAATCGCAGAGTTTATAGATTGAATATCCCATCGGTTAACTCTGTGTTTGCGCAACGTTTTGGTGATTTTACAAAAATACATGTGTATAACAGAGTTGTAAAATTTTGTGATATTAAAGAGTATATATGAAGCTCGAAATATTATTTCTAAATGGCTAAAAACACTAACTTATGACAAAACGGAAGATGTATTAAGAATACTATGCTAAATGAAGTTGATATGTGTTTATATTTTTAAGATATTTGTAGATTTGTAGTTTTTATGTAACTGTCCCACTAATAATATAATTGTTTAGATTATTAATATTACCATAAAATTTTTCTACCTGATAAGATGGTTGTATAAACTGAGGTTAAACTAAGGATTATGTAACTTTGTGCCTAGGTTACCTCGATGCAGGCTTGCCCAGTGAGGAACCGATAGATATGGACTATTATTAATAAGCGTTGTACCTATGCAAAGATGTTATTCCATAGTTTTAAATTAAGTTTTAAGTAATTCTGTCACTTTGCTGTTAATAAACATTTTTTCATTTTTCATTTTCATTTTCATTTTGACTTATTGAATAGTGTAGAATAGCTATTGAAATAGTGCGTAGCGGCCTCGCTTTTTGTAAATTTTGCTTAACTTTAAAATTAAACCCAAAATTGCAGAGAAAGATTTTCATTAAATGCGCGAAGGCACTTTTTTGAGCTCATCGATTGAACTACTGTTTAGAATAAATGAAATAAAAAAAATTAGAATGTTATCTTTTATATAGTCGTATAGTGCGTGGCGGCCTCGGAATGTTTAGATATCATTTATTTTATAAAGAAAAAAATCTTATTCTAAACCAAAAAACTTCGAAAATCGCTTTAAGTTAACTGTGAATTTCTCCTATCTACGATAATATTATTGAGCAAAATGTATATCAGAATAATCGTTACTTCATGATGAATAAAGATTTTATAATGAATTTATTAATCCCATTTCCATAAAAACGATAAATACAACTGCAAAATTACTTCAAAAAGCGATGCGCCGGCCGTCCGAACTCAGCTTATCCTCGCAGAGTTGACATTTGTAATATTATGCATGATTTTATTCTTTTATTTTGATAAATACAACTGCAAAATTGCAACAAAATGTGCAAATGGAAATTTTACGCAAAAATCACAGTCGAAATGTAGAGCAGAGCACACACGATACTTATAGCAGCGGCGATCGGCGATTTAGACGCCTTTTAAAAGCTGAATGCAGCGACTGAATCGCTAATACTCGCGATTCCGATACTGCAATCGAACGCAGAGAGTCGCCAAAACGCGATGCCAGTCGCGAAATCGCCGATCGCCGATGCTAAAAGTATCATGTGAGCGGAGGCTCTAAGAGGAAACACTACGTGGAAGTGGCATGCAAAATTATCATACGAAACACAAAGAAAACGACGTTTCGTAGTCCCCTGTTTCCTCCTTCAGAACTGGACCAATTTTTATGTTTTTTTTTCAGCATCGGTTGAAGAAGGAGATTTTCTACGTCTGTTTGTTTAATTATTTTTGCAATAAGTCATTTATTTAACAACCAGGAGCCTTCAAAATTTAGCTAATTCACTCCGTTTTAAGGCGTTTTTGATGCTGGAAAAGTAATAAAAATTGGTCAAGTTCTGAAGGAGAAAACAGGGGACTACGAAACGTCGCTTTTCTGTGTTTCGGATGAGAATTTTGCATGACACTTCCACGAAGCGTTTCCTCTTAATCTCTTCAATGGTCGTCGGTTTAGGGTACTCTTGACCTGACCTTTATTCAAAACTTCCCCGATTTGATCCAGCTACGTGCGTCGAGGCCCATCACTTATAAACGTCCCACTGCTGGGCACAGTTCTCACATTGGGAGATTGGTCCATAACCCTCCACGCTGGTCCAAGGCGGGTTGGTGGGGTTTATCGTCTGCCAGCTTAGGATAATAACCGGCTACAACAACGCCATGCTTCAGAAGGCCCGTTAGTTGGTCTCGGTTAATGTCTGTTTAAAAAAAAAACAAATTATCCTCGAACGCCTATTTAATGATTACTCGTAAACGTTCGCTATCCAAATATGTAGGTAGGCCATAACCCTCCACGCTGGTCCAACGCGGCTTGATGGGTTAATTTTATCGACTGCCATCTTAGGATATATTTTTTATTATTATTATTATTATTAGCCTTAATTGTCCCACTGCAGGGCAAAGGCCTCCCTTCCCTTCTTCCATTCCTCCCTACTTGCAGCGATCTGAGACCAGTCCTTCAGAAAAATGTCCAGCTCGTCCCGCCATCTCCTCCTGGGCCTGCCGCGCCGCCGGTTCCTGCTATTCGGTACCCAGTCTGTGGTTACATTGGCCCTGAGCTCGTTTGGCATACGGCAGACATGGCCTGCCCAGTTCCATTTTAATTTGGCAGCTGAGGAACCCACGTCCGCAATTTTTGTTTTTGAACGAAGTATGCTATTCTTTATACGGTCTATGATTTTGACTCCCAGAATACTTCGTTCCATTGCTCGTTGGCAAACCCCGAGGGCGGACTTTTGACGTTTCGTTAATGACCACGTTTGCGCTCCATAGGTGAGGGTGGGAAGTATGCACATGTCCATGAGCTTCCTTTTGAGGGATAGTGGAAGAGATCCTTTAAACAAGTGCTTCATTGACCAATAGCTCTTCCAGGCGTTTTCGGTGCGTTGAGCAACTTCTTTGTCTTGTCTCGCCTGGAATGAGACGATTTGGCCGAGGTAAACATACTCATCGACATATTCGACCCCCACACCCCCAATGTCAACTTTGCATTTCGTGCTGTTCGTCATCAACTTAGTTTTCGTCATGTTCATTTTAAGTCCTACCTCGAGACTGGCATGACTCAGTTGTTTGAGCATCAGGCCTAACTCAGCTGCCGAAGAGGAGAAAAGAACAATGTCGTCGGCAAAGCGTAGATTAGTTAATCTCGCTTCTCCAACAACAATGCCCTTATCCCGCCAGTGTATGTTTAATGTCTTAAAGACTTCTTCTAGGGTGGCTGTGAATAGTTTGGGAGATAGCGGGTCACCTTGCTTGACTCCTTTACGAATAGGAAATGGTGGTCCCGTGGTGTGTAAGCGTATGGCAGCTGTACTTTGACAATATATATTTCTCAATAAATGGACGTACGTCGGTTCTATTCCTTGCCTATCAAGTGCCGTGAAAATGGCTTTGTGTGATAGGCTATCAAAAGCTTTGGAATAATCTACAAAGGCAAGATACAAGGGTAAGTTGAATTCTTGGCTCTTTTCTAACATCTGGTTCAAAGCATGTAGGTGATCGGTGGTGGATAGGCCGCGGCGAAAACCAGCCTGTTGGGGTGGTTGGTGGAGGTCTAATTGGCTGGAAATACGGTTTTCAAGGGTCTTCATGAAGACCTTGTACAAATGTGAAACCAGGCTAATAGGACGGTAATTGCTTATATCCGATTTGTCTCCCTTCTTATGTAAAAGAATGATGTTAGAATGACAGAAGTTACCGGGAAATATGCCAGTTTTCAAAATCGTGTTAAAAAGATTGCAGATATATTGCAATAAAAATGGTTCTCCTACTCGCAGCGAGTCGGTGGTAATACCATCCTCACCTGGACTTTTATTTTACTTCATGCCACTAAGAGCCCGATGAACCTCAAAAGCACTTATTGAAGGGACATCTTCAGAACATGAGTAAGCCTCACTTGCAAATAGGATAATAAATAAATAAATAAATAAACTTTCCTACACTCACACCAATGGCCTAGCCCAAGAGAAGCTTCGAAGAAACTCGTTAAGTGGTTACTAGATAACGGATAAATATACCTAAAATACTTAAATACATACTTATCATACATAGAAAACACCCAGACCCGAGACAATTTAGAATAACAATAATTTCTAAATTGACCGAATAATTGAAATGAAACACTTTTTTACGGATTAACTCGCCTTTAATTTACTATTAACATAGTTTTTATATTATCCTGACGTTTCGAACCCTTTACAGGGTCAGTGGTCACAGGGAGACTGAGGTGTTGGTCGTCTCATTGTTAGAAGTTATTTGCCTACCGTCAATAATTTTTATATTTAACCGTCAACAATTGACCGAATAAAATCAATAAATAATAAATAATAACCGGCAACAACGGCGCCATGCTTCAGAAGGCCCGTTAGTTGGTCTCGGTTGTTGTCGTATGATATCAGTTGATAGCCACCAACCACATTGGGCCCGTGAGTTGGGTTATGTCATATTGTGTTGACGTTTGTATGATTACGTTAACAGACATGTATAGAATGATTATAACATACATACATAGTATAATCACAATTATTATCCCCGAAGGGTTAATCAGAGACTAAGCAATGAGGTCCGCAGAAGCAGTCCTCTACCATAGTCCACTTTTCACCAAATAGCGACTGCACGTGTGCTCAGCGTGACAGGTGGTGAGTCTATCGCCGCTCTATGCTTATGGATGTATGTGCAGTCTTTAGTCCGTTGGTCGCCTTTTACGACACCCAAGGGAAGTAAGAGGTGGTAGTATTGTTTCACCGCTTCGCAACACGGTTAAATGATTTTAAGTAACAACTTAGAACGGATACGAAATAGGAATGAAATTTCATAACACCCCCTAAACAAAACATCCTTAGTTAAAATGTACTAATTGTAAAGGGTCAAATTCACCATTAAAATTGCTCTTCATTTCCTTACCAATTTATTTCAGTTCATCAACTGATGTTACCTCCTGTAGAATCATATTTAAGGCTGCTACTATTAAAAGCCAAAATAAGTATACAAATATTCTATCACAAAAGGAAAGCGCTTGTTTTTCATCTCGCCTAATGGTACGGGATATTAAGCTTAGGAACTTTCTACTGATGAAAACTGAAAGAATGCGACTCGCATCATAGCAATAATAATTATAGCATTGTGATATGTAGAATAGCCAGTTTTCATCACTGTTGATAAGGTTGACTTAGAAGGGTGTCGTAAATGGCGACTAAAGGACTAAATACTGCACATACATCCAACAGCATAGAGCGGCGATGGGCTCTTCACTTGTCACGCTGAGCAAATGAGCAGTCGCTATTTGGTGAAAAGTAGACTATGGCAGAGGACTGTTTTTGCGGTCCTTATTGCCTGGTGTCTGACTAACCCTTCGGGGATAATAGTTGTGATTATATGTATGTATGTAGAAGAAGTACCTACCATTGGGAATCGTACTTATTAGTCAGAGACCCGCAGGAAAACCGCTAGGCCAAGGCGATTTAAGAGGCCTATTACATCTCGACTGTGATTTTTGCATAAATTGGTCAATTTTGGCGTTATGAATCTCAGAAACAAAAATACATTAACAATTATGACTTATTAAATAGTGTAGAATAGCTATTGGAATAGTGCGTAGCGGCCTCGCTTTTTGTAAATTTTCCTTAACTTTTTAATTAAACCCAAAATTGCAGAGAAAGATTTTCATAAAGTGCGCGAAGGCACTTTTTTGAGCTCATCGATTGAACTACTGTTCTAAACAAGTGAAATAAAAAAATTATAATGTTATCTCTTTTATAGTCGAATAGTGCGTAGTGGCCTCGGAATTTTTACATATCATTGATTTTATATAGAAAAAAAATCTTATTCTAAACCAAAAAACTTCGTAAATTGCTATAATTTCACTGTGAATATTTCCTTTCTACAAAAATATTATTGAGCAAAATTTATACCAGAGTAATTGTTACTTCATGAGGAATAAAGATTTTATAATGAATTTATTATCCTATTTCGATAAAAACGATAAATAAAACTGCGAAATTTCCACAAAATGCGATGCGCCGGCCGTCCGAATTCAACTTATGCTCACAGAATGGAGATTTGTAATATTATGCACAAATTTATTATCCTATTTCGATAAAAACGATAAATACAACTGCAAAATTACTACAAAATGCGAAAATGGGCATTTTACGCAAAAATCACATTCAAAATGTAATAGGCCTCTTAAGTTAGTTATATAGTTTCATATAAAAAAAGAGAATATAATATAATATAACAAATAGATAAAAAAAGCAAGAAAAACAGTGAATAAAGTTTAACAAAAAGCTTTTATTACACAACACTATGGTTCTTTGGGGAAAATCATGATTCGTCTTTGTCAATGCTAGGCCTGTCCACATGTAAAATAAGCTTAAAAAACGATCGGGCCATTACGGATTACGCTGGCCCAACACCGGTTAAAACTTTAAAAATATATCGGTAAAAGTAATAACTAAGTCAGCATTAGAACTGTTTAATTCTTTACATTTGCGTAGCCAACCTCTAACGTAAAAAAACAAGAAAAGAAATTAAAAAAGAAAACAAATTATTATACTAGTCTATTCAACGATTACTCGTAAACGTTCCCTTTCCAAATAGGTAGTACCAATTCTATACAAGTGACAAATATAATGGTCAAATACGCCACCGTCTGTCATTAATCAAACCGTTATCTAGTGACTTACGACTTTCGCTGTCCAATCATCGGGCCCTACGTCTGTTTTGTTTCCTGGGTCCACTTGTAATTACATCAATGTTGATTACACAAAAGGTCAATCCAACTGAGAGAATTCCGGGGTAGTACCTATGTTTTGGGCATTACCGTAAGCTAATGGGTAGCTTTTATTAAACAAAGTGGTGATATTTATAGAAATTAACTGTAAAAACGTAAAGACGGAGCCGCGCACCACCAGTTCGCTTGTGACCACGGCCGCAGCATAGCGGCCAAAACGTCAAGCACTAAATAGAATATGTACTTACTTACAAAATTTATTGTGTTAAGTCCCGTTAATATAGTTTTGAAAAATATTTAACTAAGATTCAGAACAGGCTTACAGGTTCAAGGTTATAATAAACCTTCTTTTCAAGTATTTATAATTTATGAGATTGTTTTTAGGAATATATTATACATTTAATTAAAAAACATGTGTACACACCACTTATATTGTAAGCTAATACTTTTTATATTGTGGTTTATTATAAATACCTCAAAAATCTAATAAGCAACTGGCAAAACTAAGAAAAACGAAGATAAAAATCCCAAAAGTCAAAATCTAAATGCTTATAAGAAACAGATGGCAAATAAAGAGAAATTTCTACTTTTAGTAAGCAACGCTCGGGCGATTGGATAAAAAGTCTTGGTACTTTTTACTTTTTATCCATTATTAGTAAGTAGCGTATCTTTTGAAAACATTATATAAGTGAAACTTTCAGAAATTAAATTGTATTTTCAATAAAGCAGTACAAAATATCAAGGGACTTCCAAGGCGGATGACTGGCAGGTAGTTAGCAGGCACTTATTATTATCGGAGGCCAAGACTCATAGTCGAGGTATATTTTTTTTGTAATACTCAATATGGATTACATAATTCGTTCGTCGTAAAGTTTTACATTGCCATGAAACCAAACCTCTTTGATTATTTGAATTGAAGTAATCAAAGTGATTCCATTATTTTGTTTGTTTAAGTTACGAATAAAATACACCAACGAATTCGACGAGAGGTTTTAGATTTTTTACTGATAACAATTTGTTATGGTCCCCAATTTTATAAAAAAATTATAAGTAACTTTATTTCTATTATCCTTTCATCAAGAACCGATTGAATAATTGTAAGTTTTTCTGACGTTTGTTACTTATTCATTTCAGAGCAGATATCTAAAGATAAATAAGACAAGCGTTAACATTTCGATTTCCTTTCAGTGGAGAGGAAATCAAAGGCCTCCTTAAGGGGGTGCCGCGCGATCGCAAAAACTGACATAAGTCTCTTAGATACTTCAAAGCAAAATCAATCATATTGATATTTAAAATTATAACAATTCTGCTTTGAAGTTTGAGACCTATTAGTAATTTGATTAGAGCAATGTTTATATTCTGCGAAATGTACAAAACCATCACGCGCTTGTGTTAAAAATTATAATTTACTTTTTTAAGATGGGGATGACCTGCGGAATATCAATACATATATTTTCATAGAAGAATTATTTTTCATGCGTAAAATTAAGAAAGTTGTCGAAAAAAAATGTTTGAGGAGTCATTAGATTTACGTATTGTTTGTTATTGTTTAAAGAAATTGTTTCAAATTTCAACAAGGCTACGACCTTGTGCAATGATCAGGCTAACTTACGTAAGTTATTTTAATGTATTTAACTAATTCAGCGTATAGTACATGGTACAAGTAACTTAAAAATACGTAAATTTTCACAATTTCGTGCAGGATCCCCTTAACTCTAACATCAAACAACAAAAAATGGAAACGCTGTGGTGACAGTAGTCTAGGTTGTCAAATATATTGAATACTAAAATAACGTATTTTCGTTTGAATCTAGGCAGATGAAGATAAAGGACGCCCTTTACAACCTATTATTTGAATGCACAAAAAAGGAAAGAGTAAACCATTTATCAGTATATTCATGTTCTTATGCAAATATACAAACATATACATATAGGGTAAAAAAAGAGACCGTGGTTGGAGGAAAAGTACCATTAAAAATCTTTAAATGCAGTTTTAATTATTTCAGAAAATAAAGGAATGTTTCCTTTCAGTAACATTTGCCATCATCAATATTAAGAGTACTTTTCCTCTAACCACGGTCTTTATTTTCCATCCGGTATAATGTACATACAAACATTGCAAGTTGAATATAAAAGAAAAATGCGGTTATGAGCGTTACCATCAAGTGATCATTTTAAATATTGTAATGTAGTGTATTGTGTCAAATAAAGATTTTTCTATTTTTATTTCTATGCGTTTTTGTAAACGTTATTTCATAAAAGGGATCCATCCATTCTTGTTGATATTATTACCATGTCTTTAAATATTGATGATAGGAAACCTAACAAGGATGTGAATAAGTTTAAGAGTTGGGCATTTGCCCAGCTGTGAGACTAAATATAAATGAACATTTTCTTAACACAACCTTTTATATTTTCTGTTGTTAATATTCAAAGTTAAAGCGTCCAGGTGGGTGTGACAAACCCTTTGGCTTAGTAAAGGCCAAATTTCAAAACACCAAAATTTTAATGACGAGCCTTAATTAATGTACCCCGAAAACACAAATTGACGGAACATATTTTTTCGTCAGCGCTGGAAATTGGATCCGGAACCGGGCACTCGGGTTATTACGTACCTACAATAAAATGCAAATCGGCCTATTACACTCATTGAGGTGTTATAACTAGAGACGCACCGTGTAGCAGGTTTATGCGCACTAAGTTGCGGTCTGACTGAAAACGCCTCGTGATTGTGAGTGATCAAACTTATTGTAGCCGCAAATCGGTGCGCACAAAATTGCTTCGCCGTGTCTCTGGTTATAATGCCTCAATGATTATACTAATCCACAATTTGGAAAGTGAAATGAATGGACGGATATTTAACAACATTTAAATAATGTTTGTGGTACTTCAGGTGTACTGAATCAAAAGTACATCAACATAAATTCAGGAACAAACACAATAGTGGTTGTTTTCCGCTTTTTTATTTAATTCAAAGTTATGGTGAAATATCTAACATTCTAAACCATGCAAATTACTAGCTAACATACCCCGTTCGCGATTTAAAACGGCATGAATGAGGTTGGTATTTGCGTTCGTCAGTTTAAAAAACACAAAACATTTTGTCATTGCGTGATTCTTTAGCAGGTAAGTGAAAGAAAAGGTGAAGGAAATATTTTTAGTGGTCGAGTAGTCACAGAGCTCTGCACTTACGCAGGTAGATTATAGAGGCGAGATAGTAGTTGATATGGTAATAAGTGTTTATTAAAGAAAACGCAGTCACTTTACTTTGGAAAGTGGTAAAAATATTAAAGTACAAGCCAGCAAGCCTGTATTCTGTCCCACTGCAGCCGGCCTAGCATGCGTAATACAAGATATGTTGCGGACTATATTCTTTCTTCCTTCGATGGCAGGGACAAAAAACTATCTAGGTTACAGTTGTCAAAACTCGATAAAATTATGTTGCATGTTAGGGTTTGTAGACAAACATACCACAGACAAGCAAAAACTACTGTTATGTCTATTTTTGACATAATAATATCGTGTATACGTCGCAGTCATATGATAAAAACCGAGATTTGGTCAATTCCCTAGGTGATTTGATCAAATCACGAGGATGTCAAAATAACTACACGAACTTATCATTTCCTTAAACAAATCTAGGGATTTGAACACTACTAGAACATAAATTGCCCTACTCCTGTAGGTCACGTGATAGGTTAGAAAATTAAGACAATCGCGAAGCGCAGCGTAGCTGAATTTCGAGGTTATTTTTTTATAAGACAACAGAAATAATAGCTGCCCTACTCCTGTACGTCACATGTTTTTGGTCATTTCACGGAGCCAGTTCTAGTATTTGTTCAAATCCCTAGATTTGTTTTGGGAAATGATAAAATCGTTTTGTTATTTTAACATCGTCGTGATTTGATCAAATCACTTAGGGAATTGACCAAATCTGGTTTTTTTTCATATCTCTGCGACATAAAGACATAACACGAGAAAACGGGTCTAAACTTCGTGTTGCGCATGCAAGGCCTACTGGGCAGAAGCCTCCATCATTGAAATCAAGTCATCGCTTCTAGATGGGTATTGGTTTGATCACCACGCTTGCCAAATGAAGGTTGGTCATCACTGATCATCAGTGATCACAAACCCGGGCTATGCATCGAAGAATCCGAAAACACTCTTTGCCCGACCTGGCGGCTGCAAACGACTACCCCAATAGTCATCATTTGACGACCTCCGTGGTCGAGTGGTTAGCACGCCGGGTGTGTGGTTAGCACGCCTGGTCTGGCGTCGCGCCATCTCTGAGGTTCAATTCTCGGTCGGGTCAATATAGAGAAAAACTGTTTTTCTAAATTGATTTCTGGTCTAGGTGTTTTTTTCTGTTTATGTATATTTATCCATTATCTTAACCACATTAACGAGTTTCAAAAGAATACTTATCTCGGTCTAGATAATAGGTGTGAGCGTAAATATTTTTTATTTTAACTTAATTTAACCCTTCAAGGATCATAAGACCGCCGGCGGTCGCAAAACAATAGGTTTTCACTTGTGTCTGGTTTTACAGTGCTTGAGGGATTAATCATCATCATTATCAGCCTTTGCATCTAAGTATAGCAAACAATTTATGGAGCAATAGTTGTGTGTTAACAGACATCGCTTTTAATAGCTAAATAGACCAATCCGATAGTAGGTCCTACCTACCTATATATAGGACCTACATCCAATTTCTACCAGTGCCATGTATGACTGAACGGTTCCAGATACAATTTCCTATGTTGGTTACGTTGCCTGCCACAGGCAGATTGCTTTTCAGCTCAGTACTGTAAATCATTTTCCTTGCTGCAAACACTCGATAAACGCGTCTATGCAAAAACAATTATCTGCAAGTTTAATTACTAAATTAGGAAAAAAAGTAATCTGATTAACATTTATTTTACAGATAGATACATAGACACATACTCACACCAAAAGTATGGCCAGAGTTAGTGGTCGCGTAAATTATAAAATACATTTTTTTAATAACAAGCGATATAATTAAAGTTTTTTTGCACTGTACCAGGCGTTAAATTAAGTTTTACCTAAACATAAAATACGAGTAGGTATATTACGTACTGTTACGATAAAACGTACATATAATAACCTACTACTTATAAACATAGTGCTTAATAATGTTTTTTTAATGTGATTAAATATTCAAAGAAGAACGAGGTTATTTTCAAATGGAAAGCTGTGGTGTCCGCCTATTGTTCCGGGAAATGAGCGTGTTGTATTTATGTATGTACTTTTACTACACAAAACAAATAACATACATACATATAGTCACGACTATAGTCCCCGAAGGGCGAGTCAGAGACTAGGCAATGAGGACAGCAAAAGCAGTTCTCCACCATAGTTCACTTTTCACCAAATAGAGACTGCACATTTGCTCAGCGTGACAGATGGTGAGCCCATCGCCGCTCTATGCTGTTGGAAATATGTGCAGTCTTTAATCCGTTAGTCGCCTTTTACGACACCCAAGGGAATAGAGGGGGTGGTAGTCTTCGTTTACCGCTACGCCACACCACACGGTTGTAAAATAATATCACCCAATAAATTCACGGATTTTAAATGAAATCATACATTCTTGACTGTTATCCCCAAAGAAAAGGGTTAGTTAGAGACTAGGCAATGAGGACCACAAAAGCAGTGCAATTCTTCAGTCCACGTTTCACTAAATAAAAACCGCACAAGTGTGTATTAGGTGGAGCCTATTATCACTCCACCTGATGTTAAGTGGAAATGAAGTCATCAATGACAACTGGTGCAGCGTAAGAGACGTAAGCATCAGTCACCCTCACTCTGCCGGCCCACAAAGTGCCTTTTCACGCCTTGTTTGAAGGACCCTATGTCATAGGTAAGAAGGAATACGTGTGCTGGTAGACTATTCCATTTTTTGGAAGCGCGACAAAGAAACGATTCACCAAATGTCTTTGTGCATGATGGAATATTAGAGACTGTAAATTGGTGACTCCGGAGAGCAGCACGCGTACTCCTATGAAAGGAAGAAGGAGGGATGAGGTCAAAGAGTTCTTCAAAGCACTCGCCATAGTATAAACGGTAAATTCTTCTTCTGTATGCTGTTGGATGTAATTATGTGCAATCTTTAATGCGGCAGTCCCCTTTTACGACACTCATGTGAACAGATAGTTTCCTAGTATTTTTTTTAATAATGAACCCCCACCACATTGTACCACACATAGAAACAATAATATCCGTAATATTATTATATCACCCAATTGCTAAACAGTTCTACAAACTTGTCGCCAACGAATGCTTGGATTTCAAATGAAATTCGGCATCAAATAAAGCATTAAACTCTTCCAACGTTCATTGTGAGCTTTGTTCTCTTTCCCCACTGAATTCGTAGTAATCCGAGAGTAATTAGTTCGGTTGCGGATTTTGCTCTGACACATCGGTAGCAATTCGTTGTGGCTGCTTAACGGAATAGATAATCGCATTCAACAGTACCGCGTTCGCTTTGCTGTTACTGAAAGGATTATTTCATTTCTGTTCCATAATCTGTGTTTAACCAATAGGTAAATATACATCCTTGTATGTTACCTTAATTGGTCCCGGGGAAGCCATTCGAAATTTTAACGTTAATACTTGGTAAAAGTTATTTGGGATTTAAATTCGAAATGTTACAGTGACTTATGCTTAACTATATTATTATATTAGAATTGATCTTTTTCTAAGAATTAACTGCGTGTGTATACAAGTTTTACATGACTTTCATGAATACTTGTTCAGTTTAATCAGGCAAGAGCTCTAGGGACATAGATTCACATAACTTAACCGTGCGATTTTCCCCGTACGCGGTGGTAATCGGCAATGAGAGTTTTCTAGTTTTAACATACATACATATAATTACGACGTTTATCCCCAAAGGGTTAGTCAGATACTAGACAATGAGGACCGCAAAAGCAGTCCTTTGCCATAGTCCACCTTTCACTAAATAGCGACTGGACATATGCTCAGCGCGACAGGTGGTGATCCCATCGCCGCACTATGCTGTTGAATGTAAATGTGCAGTCTTTAGTCCGTTAGTTACCTTTAACGACACCCGATGAAAGAGAGAGGGTGGTAGTTTTCTTTTCAAAAGTCAAAAGTCAAATTATTTATTCAATGTAAACCTTTACAGGCACTTATTGACGTTAATACTAATAATAATAAAAAACAGTTAACTAACTTGTAGTTAAAACTTAATAACTAATCTAACGAGCTATAGTCTGTGCCAGACAAATGCGCATCGCTACCCCCAGTACCACTGCACGCCGAAACAGAATCCCGTCGAACCGAAATATAAGCCGTGGTCATAGAATTGTGTAAACAAACGTATCCTGGACAAGACAAATGAATTGAATGAATTGTTAACTTAAGTTATTACTTTAAGGAATAAAATTAAATATGATTTCCAATTATCGTATTGATGTTGTGGTAAGTAATAGAAATTGGAAATAACTAAGTTTTTGAAGTAAAAGTTTTATAAAGAGCCTCTATCTACGCGATACGACTCTATTCTCTAGTTAAAAAACAAATATATTCAGATTTCAAGTAAGCCTAACAAATTCGTAAAACTAAATCACGACTAACTAAAAAAGACAGCCTATCTAAAATAGATAAAACTCCAAAAATTTCCTTGAATATTAAGTAGTTTTAAAATTTGTTGCTTATTCTATTTCAACTTTGTGCCGGTACACGCGACAGAAAACTCATTTTTCCACCGTGAAATTCCAGTGAAGGAAACTTTTTGAAGGAAAAGATTACATTACGTATTCTGCTCCAATGGTGTGCTAGAATAAATATTCTGAAATAAGGTTTGATGAATTACACGTTTTCAGAAAGTGGGTTTCGTCCGCCACTCAATATTACGCCATTTGTGGAAACTCTTATTTAATTCTTTTCAGTACAAATTGTATAAACATCGTCCCTCCTTTTCAGTCTAATTACAATTTATTAGATACTTCATCAAAATTAAGCGTAATTTATCCCTTTTTTGCTCTAAATTTTTATATTTTCATTTCACCAAAACGTTCGTTGTGGACCCATTTTCTCTAGCTCACTAAGTTTGGTTCTCGATTCGGACCTAAAAGTTCTGTTATGAAAGTTTTTTTTTTGTATGTCTTCACAATAATCATTATCCTTCCTACTAATATTATAAACGCAAAAGTTTGTAAGTATGGATGGATGCTTGTTACTCTTTCACATAAAAACTACTAAATGGATTTGGATGAAATTCGGTATATAGATAGTTTATAACCTCGATTAACACACAGGATACTTTTTATCCCGATATTCCCACGGGAACGGGAACCACGCGGGTGAAACCGCGAGCAGAAGCTAGTTTACAATATTCTTGTAAAGTACAGCCTGTATCTGTCCAGTCATTGAAAACTTAATAAAAGGCAGGGCAAAATCTTTGAAATCAAGTCATTGCTAAAATTGATTGGTATTGGTTCAAACTCAAACTCAAACTCAAAGGCCCATATAATAAATACCTTACAGACTAACATACATACAATATAAACCATTTTTTGTTAGTATATCTATACTAATATTATAAAGCTGAAGAGTTTCTTTGCTTGAACGCGCTAATCTCAGGAACTACTGGTCCGATTTAAAAAAATATGTCAGTGTTAGATGTTAGATATCCCATTTATCGAGGAAGGCTATAATTTGTTTAGGTACGGGTACGGGTAGTAACCCGTGCGAAGCCAGGGCGGGTCGCTAGTAACTTATAACTATGTTAGTATTTATTAAGCACCATATTGTGCTGCTCCGGTGGTGTTGACGGGTAATCTCCCGCGGAAACGCCGGTACACCACGCCCTTCGGCCAGAAGTCCTCCTTCATAAAGGTGTTAACCAGCTTGGTTGTCGGGACTCGCACCACAAATGCCTTGAAGCTGACATTGTGTAGCGACTCCAGCGGCTCCACCCTCAGAAGGAAGTTGGTTTTCGTTGTACTCTATCACATCCTGCACGGTGATTGTGTGGTGCAGGCGCGACAGGTACATCAGCGTAGTCGGCGTCGCAGCACGCAACAGGAACAGGGACCCTGTCAGTGCGGTACCGCAGCGGTTCTGATTCGGCCGGTTATGGCGTGCCCTCTTCCTTTGGACCTTGACGAAACCGTCGTCGTCTCGATCCATGGCGTCACGCTCTGACACTTTCTGAGCTTTAAAGGCTGACACACACAAAAAGTGTCGCAGACGTGCTGCATTGCGACTGCGTGCGTCATGATTTCTAATATTAGAATTTGTACGCGTATATAGGTTCACACCGACAGTGTCGCAGATGCATTGCGTTGCGCTTGCGTGCAACAGACGCACAGCAGTTGTTAATATTTACAAAAACAGTGACTAGTGATTATGGATTTAGGACAAAAATTATGAGAACAGCTCATATAAAACTATGTTGTGGGAGAAAATAGGAAGGGAAACGAACACACGGCGGCACGGCGTCACACGCAGATGCAGCAATGCGTGTGCGACGCCGGCGCGTGGTGCCGGTGTGAATTGCTTTATTTCGCAGCGTGCTGCAGATGCAACGCATCGTACTGCAGACGCAGCCTGTGTGTGGTAGCCTTAAGCTAGATGCAGCAACAGAGGCGTAGTCACGACCGACGGCTGGGCTTCGTTTGTTTGGTGACAGGCTCAGGCACAGCTGTCACGTGCGGCACCGCGGGCTAAGGCACGGGTTTTGGCTTAATCAGCACGCTTGCCAAATGCGAGTTGGTGATTACAAACTCGGAATATGTAGTTAAAAATCCGAAAACACACTTTACCCGACTTAAGACTTGAATCCGGGATTTCTGTATATAATAATAAATAAATAAATAAACTTTTCACACTCACACCAATTATCTAGCCCAAGAGAAGCTTCGTTATAAAACTCGTTAAATGGTTACTAGACAACGGATAAACATACTTAAAATACTTAAATACATACATATTATACATAGAAGACCCGAGACAATTTAGAAAAAGAACAATTTCTAAATTGACCCGACCGGGGATCGAACCCGGGACCTCAGAGATGGCGACACCATGAAAACCGGTGTACAAACCACTCGACCAAGGAGGTCGTCACGTCATATAGAGCCGAGTGCTTGACAACCTAGCCACCGAGGTATTTTCAAGTTCAAATAGATATCATATTAAAAATTTTAGTTAAATGAGTAACTAGGGTGACGGACCCAGTTATGAACACTTTAAGAGGCCACTAAATTTCAACTCTACATATTATTTTCATATAAGTATTACGATATTCAATTACTAATGTGTTGCGTTATTAATGTTGAGTAAAGTAAGATTTTTTTAATATTTGTAGTCATTATTGAGTCAAAATTACAATTTATTAAAAAAACAAGCCTATCACCATTCATCAGCACAGTCATCAAATTAATATCACCTACTTACCCAATTATAAGCGCTGTGAATTGTACGTTTTAAGGGCTGAAAAACAAAATTTCCTTTAGAAATGAGTACTCTTTTTCAGTCATTCATCAGTCATTTAACATTTCTATTAATTATGGCACGATCAAAATTTACCTTAACATCATAATTATTTCAATTTAGGATGCGAAAAACGTTAAGAATGTGTTTATATACCAGTATCTTTAAATAGTGCTTTAATCGCATTACTGAATGACTAATAAACGTAAGCAAAATCTTATCCTTGATGTGTCAGAATGGCCGAAAATCACATAAAATCACACAACGTTCACTTCTCCTCAAGAATACGGTGCCATGATAAATGCCAAACTATACAGAGTTTTGCTAGTACAATAATTTAAAACTTTCTGAACGCGTTTCTTACCCTTGCAACCTTGAAATCATAGACATTATCATATATTTTTAGTTTTTTTACGAGGTGCTGATAAACTGGTGCAGTGCTAGTTTATGGGTCATTAACCCTACATGTCAGTAATCTAACAAGCAATTACTTCCTTTTCTAAATTGCAAATAAATCAGGTAGAAAAATTATAACTACCTTAAAGCCACCATACTCTTTGAAATCAATGATGCGCTTTAATCAATGACATTCTTGTGTATAGAATGTCATTGGCTTTAATGACTGATATTATAGCAATGAAACAAAAGAAATGTCAGAATCGTTGCAAATGGAACGCCGTAGTCTCTGCGTCCATACGATCAACAGACGTGATGTTTGTATGTACGAGTATGTCATCATAATCAGCCTATAAATGACCCACAACTGGGCCCTCGATACATTAACAACAGCCCATGAAAAGACCCTTTCAATGGGCCATAACCCACCCCGCTGGCCCAATGCGGGTGGGTACGTCATGTACATATGTATCTTACCACAATAACGTCTCTACTATAAGTTATTAGACAAGGATATTGTACTCTTCATAAAAGTAAACATACTTTTTGATCTCATAATAAAAAAACACTGAACTTTGCGTTTGCTTTAATAACATTTTCTGTAGAACAAAAGTAATGAATAATAAAGCATTCTCGCAAGCATATTTGCATTCTGAAACCCTTTTATTTGGTTAATGCAACCAGTGATATTAAATGGACTTGCTTGTACTGTATACAGAAGGAGTGAATTTTGATTTGAAAAAATCAATATTTATGATTAAATATAATTTATTTTGTTAAGGGTACAATGATTGAGCACTTGAGAATGTAAGAACGAAAGAAGAATTTTAAAATTATAATTACCTTCCTATAAATATCCAACTGTTGGGCTCTGGCCTTCACTACAATCTTTCCTAAGTCTTCAGTCTTCTCTAAAATACAATAATCATAAAGAAATCGAGCCATACCCACCAAGATGCTGCTGTGTTTAAAAAATACCACGATCGAGATTCGAATTCACTCTCAATGACACACATTTCAATGAACAAAGAAAAAGTCCATTTATAAAGATTAATCTTGTTTTTTAGTCAAAACTACTTCACGTAGTCAATGCAAGTTTTCTTTGCAACACGGTTTGCAAAGAAAAGTCCGACAGTACCGTAAAGTAAGTTCTATTTTTCTCGTTAACTTCTTTCAACTAGAGTTGCTTTTATACTTGGCTTTCAACTGTAAAAGCACGCTCTGTGGATAAATTCATTAAGGCTAAATTGATTTATTCAAAGCGTTTTTACTAATGAACACTTTTAACCATTGTAAAACTTGAAATCGTAGACGGAGTGTTATCAAGTTTAGTATGAAAGAATGTAAACGAGAGGAGAGCGGATAACATTCTATGTGATATCATTTCTACAAAAGGCGATTCAAGTCCTTTTTTCATATAGGTAAAAAATAAACCAGAGCTGTGTGTTAGCAACTCATTACGAGTAGAATACTACCAACCCATCTCTTGCTTTGGGTGTCGTAAAAGGCGACTATTAGACTAAAGACTGTGCATACACCCAACAGCAATAATAGAGTGGCGATGGGCTCACTACCTGTCACGCTGAGAACATGTGCAATCGCTATTTGGTGAAAAGTGGATTATGGCAGTGGACTGTCATGTCAAGTCAAGTCAAAATATATTTATTCAATAAACTCAATTAATAAGTACTTTGAATCGTCCAAATCTTTTTTAACCTACCACCCATTCAGGACATAATTTTTTAACTGTGGCAAAGAATGGGCGCAAGAAACCACAGCGCACAAAAGCAACGACATTTACAAACAAAAAAAAGAGTATGTCGTTACCAGGTCAATACAAAATATGAATTTAAAAATAAAAAAAATTATGCAATACTAAATTACAATACAATGTAGTATCAATTAAATAAAGACAATTAGAAATAGCTGTTGGAGTGCTTGGAGCATTTCAGATCCAAGCTGTTTTGTCTTCTGTGTAATCTGACACTTTATAATAAGCTTTTTTATAAAGCTTTTCTTTGATTTTGATTTTAAATTTATTAAGATCTAATTTCTGAATATCATTTGGTACTTTGTTGTAAAATCTTACACACAGACCCCTAAAAGAATTATTTATTTTATGGAGCCTAGTATAAGGTACTGCTAATTTGTTCTTACTTCTAGTGTTTACATTGTGAATATCACTGTTTTTTAAAAAAAAACATTCCAGTATTTTTATGAACATAAATCAAATTTTCATAAATGTATTGTGATGCAACTGTCATTATATTTATATTCTTAAATCTCTCTCTGAGAGAGTCGCCAGCCTTTAGGTTATAGATTGCTCGAATAGCCCTCTTCTGAAGCACAAAGATAGTTTGAATGTCGGCAGCATTTCCCCACAGTAAAATGCCGTACGACATTACACTATGAAAGTAACTGAAATAAACTAATCTGGATGTATCAACGTCAGTTAACTGACGGATCTTCATTACTGCATAAGCCGCAGAGCTAAGTCTATTCGACAATTTAGCTATATGTGGGCCCCACTGAAGCTTGGCATCTAACGTGATGCCTAGAAACACAGTGGTGTCCACAGGATTCACATTCTTATCTTTAATTTGTACACTAGTTGTTACTTGCTTAACATTAGGCAATACAAATCTTACACATTTGGTTTTTCCCTCGTTTAATAGCAAGTTATTTACACTAAACCAGTGAACAATCTTTGAGACCGCATTATTCACATCGTCATAATTTGGGTGTCGTCGTTTCACTTTGAATAAAAGTGAAGTATCATCAGCAAACAATACTATCTCATGACTGTCTTTTACAAAATGAGGTAAGTCATTAATATAAACCAAAAACAAGAATGGACCTAGTATTGAACCCTGCGGAACTCCCATTGTAACCACTGATCCCGGAGATCTTTTACCGTTAATGTCGACCTTCTGAATCCTGTTACTCAAGTATGAGATTAGAAGGCTCAAAGAAGCATCCCTAATTCCATAGTGGTTAAGCTTCCTGACCAAAGTTTCATGTAAAACACAATCGAAAGCCTTGGATAAATCACAAAATACCCCTAGGGCATCCTGTGATTCCTCCCAGGTATCAAATATTTGGATTAAAAGCTCAACACCGGCATCAGTTGTTGAGCGACCCCTAGTAAAACCATACTGTTTACAATGTAAAAGTTTATTTCTATGAAAATGAATTTGAATTTGGTCTAGCATCAACTTTTCAAAAATTTTACTAAATGTGGGTAGCACAGAAATAGGTCTAAAATTTGAGGGGTCAGAAGTGCTACCTGATTTAAACAATGGAATTAATTTACTATGTTTCATTAGGTCAGGAAAAACACCACAGTCAATGCATTAGTTAAATATGCAAGCTAAAACTGGAGCTATTGTCATAATTACTGATTTAGCGACATCCACGGAATTACCCCACAGATCAGCAGTTTTCTTTTTATTGAGAGTGTTAAATGTTTTTAATATATCTATAACACAAACTTTTTGAAAACTGAAATTACTTTCACAATTTTTAACATTCTCCTTCAAACAGATTCAGCTACAGTGGGGGAGGAAATCAAGGCTTTTGTAGTTGAAACTGGAATGTCAGTAAAAAACCTCTCAAATGCTGCAGCAACATCAGCATCAGAAGTCAAGGTTTTATTATCACAATTTAAATTGTACTCATTATTACGACTTCTGACATTTCCTGTTTCACTGTTTATAATATTCCATGTCATATTCTTTTTCATCACTTGCTTACGCTGGTGTGGAAAGCTGACCATTTGGCCACAATGATCAGAGTCCAGGTTATTAATAATTTGCTTAGCCAGTGGTTTTACATTTGTATATATGTTATCAATACAGGTGGCCGAAGTGGCAGTTATTCTTGTCGGCTCCAAAAATAAATTATTCAAATTGTATGATAGAAATAAGTTTTTAATTTTAGTTGACAATGTGGAGTTTTCTAGCAAATTTATATTAAAATCACCGCAAACAATTATTGTTTTACCTACATTGCGGACCTTACGCAATGTCTTATCCATAACTTTTTCAAAAAGATCATACAATGCTGAAGGAGGTCTGTATACACTTATCACAATAAACTGCTCCAACTCCACACAAGCTATTTCTATTGTTCGCTCAACCGAGAAGCTCACTATGTCTTTGCGTTCTTTTAATTTAAACTTTTTACTAACAATAATTAACTGCCTTTGCGGTTCTCGTTGCGTAGTCTCTGACTCACCCAATGGGAATAATAGTCGTGACAGCATGTATGATGTATGTGATATCTAAACACGTGTTTATGTGGGACTCCCCGCCCAGCTAAAAAGAGCTCTAATAATTCTTTTTTTTGTTGTGTTTTTAATTGTCAGGACCAGGTTTCTACGAAAAAAAAAATTTGGAAATTCGTCGCACCACATCCGGTAGGAAAGAAACAAATAAAAAATAAATAAATGACTGGCGGAAGTGGTGCAGGGCAGACCCAGATAGAGGCTGTTTTTTCGCAGGCCATTGGACTTATCATCAACGCTTAGAGCAGTATTACTTTAATCTTACTTTGCGAATTCCCATATAAATGTTGTGCTTGTGTACTCTTGGAGCAGTATTACTTTAATCTTACTATGCAAAGTCAGTGCAAAGGTGTGACGACCAACTGTAGCCTAATTCACGTATCAAAACTTCACCGACATGCAAGCGATTTGATCGCTGAAGTCACTTTTCGTATTCACGTATCAATCGCACGATTTTGTTTAAGTCGGTTTTGTTTAAGCGTATTCACGTGCATTAATCGAAGTTCGATCGTTGCCTACGCGGTATTCACCTATTATTTTGACGTTTAGTTTTATCGGATTTCAGCGATTACACGTCAAATTAGACAATTTCCAAGTCGTTGGAAATAAATAATAAACATATCTGCATGTTTTGTTAACAAAAAGTATTTGAATTTATTTGGTAGAACTGTAATGGCAACATTAAGTTTAAATAGTTGACAAATCGCTGAGTTGCGTTCCTATCGAGTAATCGTTCTAGCGAAATGTCAGGTGAATACGGATTTGTGACTGTTTTTTAATAGGACGACTTCTAAACCTGAACGACATTTCGACTATTACGAAATACGTGAATCAGGCCACTGGCCGTCGGTCGTCGCGAGTCTCTTCGTTTGTCCACTGGCCGAGCGAGCGTAAATACTGTGGTAAACCGGTTTCATCCAGCGAATACGCGACGCAGCGGCTAGTGGACACGCACACATGCGCCGTATGCTTTTGTAGTTTCTTTACTCATGTGGCAATAGTACGCGATAGAAAGAGAGATAACTTCTAGGTGAATTTAACTGTAGGAATTGGAGCGGTGTGTGTGCGTGTGCGTCCTGAATTGCACTTTATTGTGTCTTAGCAAGAGTCGGTATTTATTTAAATTACTTTGTGGAGTGAATCTTCTATACTTGTATTATTATGTATTCTATGACTGTGGTGCCACTGCCAGAAGCGCATTCAGATGCTCCATTGCACGAACCAGAGGTGAGGTGAGTTACGATGCTTCACGGTACGCGCGTTGTCGATTGCCAACAAACAGTCGCACCAAAAAAGGACAGTCTAGCCAGGATAATATAATATATAGGTAATATAACTCGGCCCTATCTTTGAAAAAAATGCCTACAGCCGCGCGGAACGTAAGCACGCGATAGGGCTGCCCACCTACAGTGTTTTAATTACATCTGCCTACTATGAGTTTCTATCTAGTTTTGTGAATGTATTTTGTGTTTGTAAATATCATATTGTTTATTTAAACAAATAAAATACATTGTGAACTAAATAGGAAGCACTTAAATTGCACGCAATCTTATTCAATTCAATGTTTAAACACCGACTGTTATGCAATAAAAATATCGTAGAAAATATCTAATAAAAATATTCACTCACGAATTAACGATAATCGTAATTGTTATATCTGGGTGCGTTATAGAGGAATTCATGCGACCAAAAACAGCATCTAGAATTGCTTCTTGTCATATCAAGTATGTAGGTCCTTGAACTTATTTTAATTGAAAAAATCGTACGCTTACTGATTAAAAAACCACACACCGTCTGTTCGTCACTGCGGCACATTCGCGATAGCCGTAGCCGCATGCCGTTGCATGCCGAGCGCATGCCGAGATCGGAGCGCGTAGGTATAGCTCGCGCTTTGTCCGTTACTATAAAGTTACAATACTGATTATACTGTGGTCTAGCTCTCCCCGAAGAATACGACAAACAGTCTCCATTACAATGCTACAATTAATGGGTATTAGTTTAATCAGCACGCTTGCCAAATGCGGGTTGGTGACCACAAACTAGGGTTGTTCATCGAAAAACCCGAAAACACACTTTGTCTGGCCTAGAATTGAACCCAAGTTCTCCGGATATCGAGCCAAACTCAAATTAAAATTTAAGTTCGGTTTGACGACAGCTTCCATACTTATATTAAAATATAAGTATAGAAACTGTCTGTACCGGTGGACGAGAGAGAGCCGAATAAACAAAACACAGACAACATAAAACCTCAATGCTCCTACCGTTGTTTAAAACAAAACCAACCATGTATACCGTTACCGACAGTTTCTATAGTTTGATTATTTTTAGGTGTTATTTTTAAGTAATTTCAGGAACTAAGTACTTAAACAATTCTAAAAATCCTTTCCCTATCACCTAGTTATAATATAATGAAATATGACTATAAGCTATTTTTCGCTTCAAGAAATCAGGAATGACCAAATTTTACGCGAGCGTAACAGACGGAAGTTAGTCAGGTCGGTATAACTGTTTGTTGTTTCGGATTGTATTTAGGAACAAAGGGGGATATTCATATCTAAATGTCCAGACTAAAGTGGTAGCCTTATCCGTCCGACCTTATGACCTCGTAATAAGGCGGGTCACAAAAGCCGTAATGACCTAGGCCGGCTATAACTTGGTCAGTAGTACATTTCATATTCCCAACTGGTTCTACGGTATATACGGTCAAACAATCTGATTCGTATCTGGTGTAGTCATTTGCTTTTTAGGATTTTGTAGCCAAATGGCAAAAAACGGAACCCTTATGGATTCGTTATGTCTGTCTGTCCGTCCGTATGTCACAGCCACTTTTTTCCGAAACTATAAGTACTATACTGTTGAAACTTGGCAAATAGATGTATTCTGTAAATTTTGGGGGTTCCCCATACTTAGAACTGAATATTACTAGAACTGAAACTCAAAAATTTTTTTTTCATCTAACCCATCCGTGTGCGGTATTTGTGGGTAGGTCTTTAAAAATTATATTGAGGTTTCAAGTATCATTTTTTTCTAAACTTAATAGTTTGCGCGAGAGACACTTCCAAAGTTGTTAAATGTGATGTGTGCCCCCCCCCCCCCCCCCCCCTGTAACTTCTAAAATAAGAGAATGATAAAAGTAAAAAAATTACATGATGTACATTACCATGCAAACTTTCACCGAAAATTGGTTTGAAGGAGATCTAGTAAGTAGTTTTATTTAATACGTCATAAATTAATAATTAATTAATAAGGCAAAGACACGCCGCCAAACGTTATTCAACGTGTTCCGGCGTGATGCCTTGGGAGCCCTCACGAGAGGTTGGGTCTGGTCTGTTGCGCAGCACCGAGAAACCGGGTGCGACGAGGTGGTGCCGTTGTACCGGAAGCCTCATCTTGGAGAGCAGCGGGATCCGAAGCACGGTTTATCCGCTGGCCGACCGCAGTTAGTAGGGGGCCCAAGTAGTAGGCCAGCCACCTATGAAAGGCTGCCCCGCCAACTCGCGAAAAATCCCAGAATGCTCCATCGTGCCGGTTGGCGACCGGATGACAGGACCCGACGGCCATTCTGGGGGGGTTCGGGCGTCCCCGCGGTCTCCAGAATAGTCTTCCATTGGTGCGGCGGTATCGCTGACGTTGCTGGGTTGTCGGTGCGCGCCATGTCCAACTGCCTTCCTCTCGCCTATTCACTCTTCCCAAATCAAACACAATGGCAAAGAGGAAAATGAGGAAAAAGTTTCAACAGCGGAAGCACTTCCTGTCAATCCAAGTGCACCTCTGTAACATTCGAGGTTTGCACTCAAATCTCGTTGCAGTCCACCACCACCTTGAGACTGATAAACCTCACCTGCTCTTTGTCACGGAGACGCAAATCAGGTGTCCGTCAGACGCGGCGTATTTGAACTACCCAGGGTATACCCTGGAGCACAATTTTAAACCACGCTCTGGCGTGTGCCTGTATGCTCGCGATGACATCTGTTGCCAGAGTCTCCGTAACCTTGAAAAACCTGGTTTTTCTGTCATGTGGGTACTGGTGGACACAGGCGTTGAGAAAATTCTCTATTCCCGTCTACCGATCGCACAGCGGGGACCAGGAGACGACCAAACTCTTTGAGTACCTTGGTGCTACGGCTGATATAGTCCAACATCGGTATCCATCTGCGCAGTTAGTGTTTCTGGGGGACTTTAACGCCCACCATCGTGACTGGTTGTCCCCATACCAGGACACTGACCATGCTGGTAGAGAGGCGCTGAGGTTTTCTCTGTCGCTGAATCTCACCCATCTCTTTCATCTTTTGAGAGTTCCGGAGGCCCCTTCCCCTCCCACCCCTCCTCACAATTCCTATTCCTCCCCCTAACCCTATTATTTTCTTAAAGGTCGGCAACGCATCTGCGACTCCTCTGGTTTTGCGGGTGTCCATGGGCGGCGGTGATTGCTTTCCATCAGGTGACCCGCCTGCTCGTTTGCCTCCTTCTCATATAAAAAAAAAAAAAAAAATCTCATCAAGGAAGCCACGCGCATACCTGATGTTTCTAGCCACACACCTAATTGCCTGGACCTTCTGCTGACTACAGATCCAGACCGCTACTCTGTGTCAGTTACTGCCCCTCTGGGCAGTTCTGACCATTGTCTGGTGAAGTCTGTGTCCAACTACTCCCCACCTGATCCCAGCCCTAGAGGCACAAGGCGGATGTGGCGATACAAGTCTGCAGACTGGGATGAGATGCGACATTTCTTTGCTTCTTATCCTTGGCAGCAAGCTTGCTTCTCTTCTGGCGACACATCGAAATGCGCTAACGCTATCTCTGAGGTGATATTTACGGCTATGGAGTACTTTATCCCATTTTCCGACGTATCCCTCGATAGCCGAGCTCCCCGCTGGTTCAACTCTGATTGCGCTACTGCTGAGGCGGTAAAACAATCGGCGTACCAGAGCTGGGCTGAAGCTCGCGCACGTAAAACTTCCGATGTCAGCGCAAACAAGAGAGCCTATAACGCTGCTGCCAAGTCCTTCAAAAAGGTGCTCAAGAAGACTCGGTTCAACCGTGTTAGCCGTATTGGAGCCAAACTCGCCTCTCACCCATCGGCTAGCAAGGCTTTCTGGTCCTTAGCTAAAACGGTAGAATCAAACTTTTGCCGCCCATCTCTGCCACCACTGGTGAAGCCTGACGGATCTCTGGCCCACTCTGCGGTAGAGAAAGCAAATCTATTTGCTTCTCTATTTGCAAGCCATTCGCGTCTCGATTCTGAAAGTAAGACACCACCTGTGCTACCTCAAAGCGGTTCTGTAATGTCAGAAATCCGTATACGCCAAAAAGAGGTACTGAAAACGCTTCGGACTCTTGACGTGAATAAAGCCAGTGGTCCCGATGGGATTCCTGCAGTGGTTTTGCGGAATTGTGCGCCCGAGTTGTCTCCTGTACTGACACGCCTGTACCGCCTCTCTCTCAAAACGGGACAAGTTCCTAAGTCTTGGAAGCTTGCCAACGTGCAATCTGTGCCCAAAAAAGGTAGTCGAGCCGGCCCTGCCAATTATAGACCTATCGCAATCACCTCCATACTTTGCAAAAGTATGGAACGTGTATTAAACAGCAAGCTCCTGGCGTACCTCGAGGACAACAGTCTGCTCAGTGATCGACAATACGGTTTTCGCCGTGAACGATCAACTGGTGATCTTCTTGCGTATGCCACACACCTGTGGGGCGAAGCCATCGAGAAACACGGCGAAGCACTCGCTGTCTCTCTCGACATCTCGAAGGCATTTGACAGGGTTTGGCACGACAAGACTGTTTTAAGACTAAAAGCAAGCTTCCTACATACGGAATTCCCACCGCACTGTGTGCCTGGATATCCGACTTCCTGAGCGAACGGTCAATAAGGGTAGTCTACGATGGCTGCTCTTCTGACTTATTGGCTATAAATGCCGGAGTACCTCAGGGGTCTGTTCTCTCTGCGACACTTTTCCTGCTGCACATTAATGATCTATTGTGCCCAGGTATCTTCGGATACACAGTCGACAGCACTGTTACAGAGCGATATATGTCCAGTGCCCGCGCCAGTGTCGCTGAGACTGAGTCACTTAGAGAGGCCATGGTTGAGCGAATGAATTCAACATTACAAGCAGTGTCTGGCAGAGACTGGGGCGAAGCTAACCTTGTTGAGTTCAACGCCAACAAAACAAAGGCTTGTCTGTTCTCCGCCAAACGGAGTCCACTTAATCTCACTCCTACTTTCCTGAATGCACTGATACCGATAACCGACCATCTCGAGCTCCTAGGTATGGAACTCTCATCTAACCTCAACTTTGGTAGCTCCATTGAGTCGAAAGCAAAAACCGCTGCCAAAAAACTTGGTATCCTCTTTAAGGTTCGGCGATACTTCACACCGGAACAGCTGCTCCACTTGTATCAAGCACAAGTTCGGTCGTGTATGGAGTACTGCTGCCACCTGTGGGATGGCTCTGCCAAGTACCAGTTGGACGCAATGAACTCAGTGGACCGAAGGGCTAGGAGACTCATAGGCGACGATGCGCTCGTTGGAACCAAACTTCAGAGTTTGGAGCATCGGCGTAAAGTCGCCTGTCTATCGGTCTTCTATAAGGTGTATTTTGGCGAGTGTGCGCAGGAACTACATAACCTGATACCACCCTCTACTTTCTACCACCGGACCACTAGACGCCGGGAGGGCTTCCACCCCCATGTCGTTGACTTTCCAACAATCCGTACCCAGCGGTTTGCTGCATCTTTTCTAGTACGCACCGCTAAGGAGTGGAACGCTCTCCCTGCGTCTGTGTTTCCGGATACTTACAACCTTAGTATCTTCAAGGCCAGAGTGAATAGGCATTTTCTGGGTAAGCGTGTACCACCGTCGACCTCGTCATCGCTTACCACCAGGCGAGACTGAGGCCAAACGCAAACCCATTTTAAATAAAAATAATAAAAAATAATTTTTTTTTAACAATACACTATTATTAAAACATCGATCAAAGTTACAACGAACTACAAGAACTTTTATATGATGTTACTTGCTGCTACGGAACCCTTCATGGGCGAGTCCGACTCGCACTTGGCCGGTTTTTTTTATTGCACATTTTTAGAACTTATTACCATATTATTGCTGGGACGAATAGGATCCCGCTCAGCATAATTTTGCAGATTCGCCGTCTCTGTGGTCTTGTGGTTACACCATCCAGTTCAGACCAAGAGGTTTCGGGTTCGATTCGCAGCGAAGGTACAGATTGTATTTGGTTTGGTAGGTGGTATGGTATGGACTTGTTAGCCGCCTAAACCACCATTTTAACTAAGTCTGTCACCATAACAACAATGTTTAATTCTTTGTTATATCCCGACAGTTACAGGTAAGGTAGTTCCAGTTCCTCAGTGTTTGAGGATTACGGGAGAATTGCGATTCCATATGAAGGGGGTTTAGAACGCTATAATCATCCCGCAACTGTACCATCCTATTAAGTGCAAAGAACATCTATTTGTATCCGAGTAACTCTGCAAGTGCGAAAAGAAATTTAGTTCATAAAAAAACTGCATAATAATATACTTACATAATATAATTATCAATTAAAATGTATGTAATAGCTGTTTTTTTGCAATTCAGAGTGGTTTCCTTATAAATATATTACCTAACTCCCAGTATAGTTTTATTTTTTGCTTGCCATCATGTGCGACGAAGGATTTTTTTTACTTATAGAGCAAAGAATCCGTGTAACTTAAACAAACCCAATAAAAAAACCTATAAATCTCGGAAACTACGAATTCTAGCATAGTGAAATAAATAGTGTTTAATAGACAATTAAAAACTCCTTCAATTAAGGTATTGTAACTTCTTAGTGTAATGTTATGTCATAAAAAATCAAATTTGAAAAAGGGAAACTCTAAGGAACTTGATGTACAGCACGCCAAACCGCGTAAACGCAATAATGGAAGCACGAGGAGGCAATACGAAATTAAAATTCAAGAAAATCGTAATGTTGTTCAAAAATGGCCTGTTCCCCATTTTTGTTTAAGGGGAGATCAGCAGTTTTTTCTTTATATGTTTTTTTGTAATTAAATCGTGGTGTCTCATAAATTTTATAACTTTAATTTATGGAGTATTTAATTGTTTATTAAACACAATTTATTTCATTAAGCTAGCATTCTTAGTTTCCGAGATTTAAAGGTGTCTTTAAGTCACCAGGATTCATTACTTTCGAGTGTACTTGCATATACATCACGCCCTTTTCCTGGAGGGTAAAGCCACAGATTAAAGAAGAGTTAACAGATACTTCACTCAGTAAAAAAATCCCAATACCTACTGCTATAATAGCCTACTAATATTTAAACTGTAATAACCTACCGCGCGATCCCACAACAATCGCAGGGCTGCCTCTTCAATAAAATTAAATTGACATAAATAACTGCTTGTGTGTATTTTATTGAGAACTGTGAATATGTTCTGACTATAGGTGGTAGTTTAGAATTAAGTCGTATATAAAATATATTTTTTTATAAATTCGTGCTGACATCATCATTAAAAGTAAACAGAGGTCAGTGTGTAGGTAAAATAAATACTACTACTGCACAACGTAAAGCTGGAAACCAACTATCGGACGCGGCTGACAGCCGCGACTTATAGGTAATTTAGACAATGAATGTATATGAAGTTGTGCAAACTATCGGACGTAACTCGCGGACGTGACCTTGGGCGTTCGGACGTCCGACAAAAATCTGGCGTGCTGGACGTTTGAAGGCTGTGCACACTTATCTGTCCGTCAGTCGCGTCCGATAGTTTGTTTCCAGCTTTAGGCAGGAACCACCTCGTTCCATTTGCTATGATCCTGATACACTTTTCCTGCGAAAAGTTTTAAAGACGAAAACGGAACCCTTTGTAAAATGAATTTTCACCTAGAGCCTTAAGTTCATTACACCTAGCAATTATGTCTTCGCTCACTTCGAAAGAATTCAAAATAGAACTGTTTTATTGCAATCGTTCCATTCAAACAACGGATTGTAAGCCTTTTAATTCTGTATCGTATCGGGCAAACTATATTAGTGATATAGGTATATAGGTCAGCTCTCTATATAGGTCGTGGGTCCAGTGAAAGCTATTGATCGTCGGTGACTTGTTTATATGTCTAAATACAATACTATCGACGGCTCAGGGACAGGTCACTAAAGTACAATCGATAGATAATTTCGTCGTAGCTCACGTAGCGAGCGATTTCACCTGACTTCGTTTGATTAAATCGACGTAAATAACTATAAAGAGGTAAGCTTTTTAGTAATAGGTACTCGTCATTGAAGTACAATCGATAGAGAATTGTCTCGAAGCTCATGTAGCCTGACCTGACTTCGTTTGATAAACATTTTCAAACAAACATTTATAGTAAGTAGTTTTATTAAAATCATATTTGACAAAATGCAAATTATTATTATAATCATCAACTTCAAAACATACTACTGCTAGAAATTTGGATAGTGGTACAGTATACTCGTAGTATCGAAAAAATTAAAGATACTAATACAATACTAGTACTAGGAGTAGTACTAGTATTACTTAACACCTCTCGGATATGATTCAGGGACCACAGTTTTTTATTATATTGCTACTATCCGTGCAAACTTCTTTTGTTTTGTTTTTTAAAAATTACTTGTGAATTACCTACTTGTGTACTCAAGTGTACTATTAACTTAGACATAAATTCAATATAGGCTTACAGTTTGGTAACAAACTCTACTAACTATGGTTCCTAAGACCAGCACGTATAGTCCGGGAGAGATACTCTCTGTAGTAATCTCGTTAGAAGACACTGAGACGAGCAATGTCTCTACGCAGCTGGAGATCCACAAGAGACGCTGTAACCTCAGCATCTCCAATAATGCGTACCGCTCGCCTTTGCAGTTTATCAAGTGCATCGAGGAGGTATTTAGCGGAGCCGTCCCATAATAGGTGGGAACAATACTCCATACTCGATCGCACCTGAGTCTTGTACAGCGATCGATACGTGTACGATCGAGAGCAAGGTTCAGTTTGGCAACCACTTCTTGCCTTTTTACAACGATATCGGCATGCTTTGCCGTAGGATGTCCCAAGTATCGCTCATGCACCGTACCGTCATCCGCATAACAATGAATATTGCCCAAGGACAACATGTTATTAATATGCAGAAGAAATAGAGTAGATGAGAGCACAGAACCCTGCAGCACTCATGCATTAACCTTGTAAAACGCGGAGAAACTACCCTCAAAAGGACACGAATCCTCCGCTCCACTAGAAAGTCTGCAACCCAGGCGCACAAACGGGGCAGCACACCGAAAGCCGGCAACTTAAAAAGAAGGGATCGATGCCACACTCTATCGAAAGCTTTGGCGATATCAAAGTCAACTGCCAGGGATTTGCCATGCTCGTCCGTCGCTTCACCCCACGCGTGAGTAACGTACGCTAGAAGATCACTCGTTGATCGCTTGCATATTCCAAAATCCAGACAAACTAAAGAGCCAGACAGAGTCCGGACTAGAGTCTTAAAAGTCCGGACATTTCTGGTATAATCCGGACGGATGGTAACCGTAGACGGGGAAGGCCGGACGTGACGTCAGACGGCCCTGCATGACTGATACAGGCAAAGTAATCAAGTTCGCTACTCTTATGTTGTAAGGCTTGGAAAAACGGTCAAGTTGCCTTGGCTTAATGTCCGGACTTTTTGTGGGGACTTATTAAGTTTCCAATTAATAACGTGGTTTTTTATTTGTCTTAGACCCCGGTGGATTGACCAGACCAATAAACTGAACAACTTTTTCCAAGAAATAGGCCAAAACACGAGATATTATTTTTACTTTTCCATACAAACCTTGCTCGATCAATAGAGACATATTATATAGGTAGGTGCCTTAATAATGTACAATTGTATGATCTCACCAACCCGCATTAGGCCAGCGTGGCGGGTTATGCCCCAATATCCTCACGTTCTATTGTCCACGTGGGAGGCCTGTGCACAGCAGTGGGACGTTAGTAAGCTGATGATGCTGTTGTTACAGCTGCCATATGTCCATGTACATAGGGTTACCATCCATTATTTATTTATCATATACCATGGATTTATCCGGACAAAAAACAACAAAAATTAAAAGAAAAAAATACTTTTTTAAAACAAGCTTTTATTATGTTCTTGTTGTTAAAAGATCTAAAAATTTAAAAATAATAATCCTGATAAGAAAAATATCATTATAATAGGTATACCTACATTGCAACCTTTAACGGTAATTAACCATATTCGTCTACGTCACAATAATCAAATATCGTAAGTAGGTACATTAGACATTTTTATTAAACCATAAAACTTTGTATTAAATCTTTGCGTTTTTATCACATACCCAAATACTTTTTATTTATTTATTATCAAAGAACATTTAGCATTATTACACCGTCATAATTATTTTTGCAATCACAATGTAACACTCTTTTATTTATAAAACATTGTAATGTATGGTATGTGATAAAAACGCAAAGTTTTAATACAAGGTGTAATGTATTAAAGTTAAATAAAAATGTCTAGTAGGTATGTACTTACTTACGATATTTAGTTATTGTGACGTAGACGAATATGGTAAATTACCGTTAAAGGTTGCAATGTAATCGTATGTATCGTATTGTAATTGTTTGACACATTTGGTATTCCTAAATGAGTAAGAGAATACCAAATGTGTCAAACAATTACAATACGATCCAACTGCGATTCAATTATGCCTTTCGTAAATTAGCAGACTTGGGCCCCTGTCCGTTTGTCATCAAATCTAGCAAATTAAATTTTATCCACTTTCCGGTTATTGATTGAGCTGAAATTTTGCATGCATGTGTAAATCGCGTGACAATGCAATATTATGATGACATGGTGCTGATCTGATGATGGAGCTGGAAGGTGGCCATAGAAACTTCGCAATGAAACGACACAATCTCATCGAGTTTGGGCTCGTTTGAATCGTCTTGACGAGTAGATTGTCTTTCAAATGGCCCCAGGTGAAACTAAATAAAATCTTGTAAAAATCTAATGGCGGCACTTCACTTGGCTTAGCGTGTTCGTGTAGCGATATCGTTGTGTTTGCCCAAATAATCTGGCACTTCGCTTGTCGTCAAACAAGCCGTCCACACATGGACTGTACGGGCGAACATCTCAAATATTTGCTTGTTCACAAACAAATTGACGTGGCAGTGGCAGCAGCTTATTAGATTTACCTGAATGCGGCTTACCAACACCTGTTTTTTTATTGTGCAGGGTTCTAGTAAGTTATTTTGAATAACGATCCATGCATCGTTCAGTCGGTTTTTGTTTTTGAGGCATTTTTGGGGTCCAAAATACAAGGATGCATTTGGTATAATTCCCAAAATCGCAATACGGTTTCGTTTGTCCAATCCATTTTACTACGGTTACGTCAATGATATTGTTTGATATTATTATTATTGTTTGAAGTGCAATCATTAAAATTATACTATCTCTTTCATTTGCGTGCCATTTCGTATCTTTTGTTTTGCTTAACAGTGAAACTTGTCATTATGTGCAGTTTTGGATTGCTCGGAACAGATTTTAAACGCAAATTACTATGAACGTAACATATAGTTTATAATATCATTGGTTTACGTATAAAAAACTAAACACGACTGAACAGGACAGCCGCACGCGAGCTTCAGAACAGAACCAAGTGTGGACGGTCGACGCAAATATTTGCCTTATTTGATTCCTTTGATGTGTTATCAAAAACCGACAAGTGGACGGAAACGCATATTCGCTATTTGCGTTGTTTGTCATATTCGTGCAAATAAAGCAAATATGTTCAAATAGACCGTCTACACATTGCCGTGTTCGGACAAATAATGCAAATACGCGAACACGATACGCCAAGTGAAGTGCCGGCATTACAAGCTGCATTGCAAGCACCGCGCGACAGGTCTTAACGTGAACTGATTGTCAAGTCACACGAAAATTAACTTTAGTGCGAATAACTTATTTACGAGTAAGCGAAATTTTGCAGCACGCTCGCCGCGAGGGGGCCCCCGTTGAAAGCTACACACGTAAACAGTTATGCAATAATAAGTCTAATGCATTGCACGTAGAAGCTTGAATCGCTTGTGCGCGTTAAAACCCTTTTTATAGGGTTAGCTTCAACAGGGTTTTTGGATGCCGTTAGTGCTTACCCTAATTAACTGTATCAATTTGGATAACCTTTCGATGCGGTAAGTCGACGATATGCTAACCGTATTGATAGGGTTAGTGAAAACAAGTCTATGAATTACCCAATCAAAAACCCCTTATTTGGTAAGCGGTTCCGGTCCTTGGTTCGTGACCATACATACACACATACATTCACAACTATTATACCCATAAAGTTAATTAAGGTTAAAAGTATAAGTCAAAATTGTACTAGAATCATTATGAATTAATATTTACCCGTTTAAAAAAAATGTATATACATATAGGGGAAAGAAGCGAGATAATTCATTATTATCATCAACACAGGAAGAATAGGCCACTACCCACCACGCTGGCGCAATGCGGGTTGGTGGGTGGGAAATGACACAATGTTGACGAGAAAAATATACTGTCATAACGTCATGTTTCTATTTGGCCAGCATTTCCCGCCTGGATAAACTTCTTACAGATTATAATTTAACAACTGTACATGGACTTGACCAATGGCGTATTTGGCAAATTACATATTTGGACGAAAAGAGGATTTGACAAATTACCAATTTATCTAAATTCTAATTTTGTCGATTTGACCAATATCATACTTGACCAAGTCGTAACAGCCTGCCTTACGACAACAACCGGGACCAACGGTTTTACGTGCCTTCGAAGCACGGTGAAGTTGTACATGTTTTTAGTTTGGTCACCCATCCTGTGACACGACATTGCGAAAGTTGCCGTACACCGAACGTCCCCGTACTATACTCCATACGTCGTACGGTACTGGGGCCTTACCATCAACTCGTAGAGCAGTATTACTTAATGTTACTATGCAAATTCTCATACGAATTTTCATCATCATCATCATCAGCCTATTAACGTCCCACTGCTGGACACAGGCCTCCCACGTGGACAATAGCACGTGGGGATATTGGGCTATAATAACCCACCACGCTGGCCCAATGCGGGTTGGTGGGTTTTAACGACTGCCATCTTACGACAACAACCGGGACCAACGGCTTAGCGTACCTTCCGAAGCACGGAGGAGGAGCTCGAGATGTTTTTAAATTGGTCACCCATCCAGCGACCCGGCAAAGTTGCCGCTGCGCCATCGAGCTCCTCGTCGAATTTTGCATTGTAAGAATAAAGTAATACACTCTGAGAGGTGATAGTAGGACCCCTGATAAAACACAACAAACTAGAGTCTAGTTAGGCCCATCACTGTGGTACGTACAAAATATCGAACCAACGGACAGATTTCTAATTTACTAATGTGAATGTATTGATTGTGCCGGCCACGTGGGAAACGACGTGGTTTTTTCGACGGCACGCGTGTCTGTTGTCTGTTTTCGAACTACGTTTGTAAATTAATATTTTATTTACTTTACGTCGAAAGTACGGATGAGGAAAGGCGGAGCGGTTTTCCTTTTGCTTTGAGGTGTTGTTTTTTTTTTGGTAGTATATTTTGGGTAACAACGATAAATATTACTGGCTTCTGACATTCTCGTTATGGCAACAGACTAAGGGAAAATAGTTGTAACTGCCCAGGTAGATTTAATTCAAACCTTAGAAAAAACTCAATTTTTTTACAAACGAACAAAAAAAGAACAAGCTAATTTTACCTATTTCACAACTCTAAGCAAATTGTAATCGCTGCTGGGACCTAAGTAGTACAAATTACTTTCATACGCCCTTCGCCCACATTAATGATGGTAATGACGATGTCACGCTGAGCACATGTGCAGTCGCTATTTGGTGAAAAGTGGACTAATGGTAGAGGACTGCTTTTGCTGTCCTCATTGCCTAGTCTCTGACTAACCCTTTGGGGATAATACTTGTGATTATAATTATGTATGTACGAGTAGGTATGTATGAACCTCTTTTTAAACAAATACTTAGCCTACCGTATAGTGTCACAAACTAGATTTCCACTGGGTACTAGCATTACTAGCAATACTAGCACCTTTTTATTTTAACATGTTCAATATGCTTTCGTAAACAATAGAATAATGAAAAAGATTGTTGTTTTGGTATACAAAAAGATTCCCGAGACAATTTGTTTGCGGCTCGCTTATTCCAAATGTTGTCAGTATTATTGTAAACATTTTCCTATAGAGAGAACGTTTTACGTTAAACGAAATAAATTGCTCGTACGAGTATAATACTCAAGTTGTAATACACGAAGCATCACTTCCCCAATAATGAGTTTTCGAGAAGGTACTGTAATGCCCTAATCTACGGTTATGAGAAATAGATAAAGAAAGGTGCTGAAAATGTCTTCCACATTTCCATCCATTCCATTTCCAGTTTTGGGGCAAAACTATTTATTTTTATTACAAACATACTGAAAGCAGTCTGATAAAGAACTGCGGGAAGAGATTTGTTGGTAGTACCTATTAGATTGACGACCTCCTTGGTCGAGTGGTTTGTACACCGGTTTTCATGATGTCGCCATCTCTGAGGTCCCGGGTTCGATCCCCGGTCGGGTCAATTTAGAAATTATTGTTTTTCTAAATTGTCTCGGATCTAGGTGTTTTCTATGTATAATAAGTATGTATGTATTTAAGTATTTTAAGTATGTTTATCCGTTGTCTAATAACCATTTAACGAGTTTCTTCGAAGCTTCTCTTGGACTAGATAATTGGTGTGAATGTAGAAAAGTTTATTTATTTATAATTTATTTATATTAATGAGCCGCCACACAGCTCTAAAGTAAGACAGAAATAAATATACTTAGGATCGAAGCAAATAGAAAGCTGGTCTCTGTGGTCTCTGTGTCTTCTGTGTCCTGTCTGAAGTCCACTTCTTCTTCTTGGCGGGAAAGTGAAGCGTCATGTCTGCAGTTTTCTTTTATTTTCTATATGTGTTTGCGAATATTACGTTCGCACGCAAAATGACCAAAATGCGAAATAATGGTGGAATATTTACTGTTATGCCTTCGTGAACAAAACTGTGCAACATCACTTTTTAAATTCTCTCTATAAAGTCTATAAAGTCCCACAGCTTTATTGAGTCTCGAGGGGCTTAGGAGAATATCATTTACCATTAAACGTTCATTATCACTCATTATCATCTACTTAATGCAAAGAAAATAATTACTATTATGTCTTACTTAAATGTGCTGATCGCACGAAGCCATTATTTAAGAGAAAAAAAAAACAATTGTCTAGCCCAAGATAAGCTTCTATTGAAACTCTTTAATATGGTTAAACTAGATAACGGATAAATATAAATAAACATAGAAAAACACCCAGACCCGAAATCAATTCAGAAAAACAGTTTTCTCCGAATTGACCCGACCGCGAATTGAACCCGGGACCTCAGAGATGTCGCGACGCCAGACCCGGTGCGCTAACCGCTCGACGACAAAGTTCCCTGTGGTTTTACTAGTAAGTTTATTGGGGTAAAAATTTCCAATAGTTCAACTGGTAAGACTAGTCAGTAAGACCACTGGGAACGGTCCGTAGGTATGTATAAATATACTCATATGAGTTGTTTCACTGTTCACTTTGATATGCTTCGGTGAACACAATTCAGAGAGTTAGTGTTGTTCTTGCGAATGTATGAAAAATATAAATAAGCACAATACCTGTGCACGGGTACGAGTAATTAAATAGCTACACGTGGTTATTTGAGTTAGCGATGTTAAACAAGTAGCGTATAATGTATTGTAGCAGTACTAAGGATATAATTTAAATTTCAGTGTGTTTAGCGTTGCTAAAATCAACATCATGTGAAAATGTTGATGTTAAATAGTCATATTATTCTACTTATTAGTCTTAGTAGTCGTGGTTTGAATGATTTTTTTTGTAGCCACAGTAATATTGTAGAATATAAGTAATTTGTCGGACTAAAGACTGCACATACATCTAACAGCATAGAGCGGCAATGGGCTCACCACCTGACACGCTGAGCACATGTGCAGTCGCTATTTGGTGAAAAGTGGACTATGGTAGAGGACTGCTTTTGCTGTCTTCATTGCCTTGTCTCTGAGTAACCCTTTGGGGATAATAGTCGTGATTATATGCATATAATAAATACATGCATGTAGGTATGTATAATTTAGAATTGAATATAAAAATAATTGTTGCTGCTTCGTTTCTAACTTTTTTTAAACAAATAAACTATATGACCTTCTTAACTTTAACAAAAGCCGCCTTTGGTTGAAGGTGATATTACTTGATTTAACAATATATTTTATTATCTATTTTATTTTTGAGATAGATAATGTTAACTAACATTAGCATATTCGGTTGTATACCAAAAAGAAAACATGAGTAACACTCAGACCTACGACAAATGAAACACAAAGAATGCCCCACTCTTTTGATCCCGGAAACATGCCGTAACATGGGGTGAAGTGAGTTCTCTTTGATGTTAAATGACACTCGAGATTTTGGGAACCCATTTACAAAAAAAAAAGAAACTAGCTTTCGCGGTTCAGGTCCTTGCCACCTCAGCTAGACAGATCAGTTAGTCTGATGATCTTTTTAATAAGCACCTATTATACACTGGCCTGCAAAAATAAGTACCTATCACACTTTTAAAATTGTAATAACTTTTAAAGTACACTTATGATAAACAAGACACCTAGACTTAAAAATATTACTATTGTATAATTTATTATAGTTTTAAAGAAAGCTGATAAAATTGCTATAAAACGTTTTTTATTTTAAATCTCTAACTTGTACAGTTTAGAAAAAAATGAAATTTTGATAGTGTGATACTTTTTTTTGCAGGCCAGTGTAGTTCAGACATTGAAAAACAATATTGTAAAAAAAGATTATTATTAAGTAATTAAACAAATACGTAAGTAGGTTGTCAAGATCGATAATAAGCTACTAGGTCGATAATAAGCAAATTTCTCTAAAGTTTTATTTTTTAATAAACTACTACTAAACTTCATTATTGTGACAAGATTCTATTTCGCCTTTAGAACTTTTAGCTTTTTTTCATATTAGTTGTTTTGTTGCACAAAAAGAAATTTTAAGTATCTAAGTATTTTTAAATTATGAATTTATTTCATACAATGATATTTTAATAAAAAAAATATAGTAACATCATTGATTTCATAATAAAGAAATACCTTTTTTCATAAAAAAAAATGTAAAAGAATGTAAACCTGGATTATGGAAAAATTACTTTTGTTTCGAAAACCAGTTTCTTCCTATGTTAACACAACTCACTGGATTTTATTGTAAAAACAGAATACAAAATTAAATTTTATTTTGATTTAAGGCTTGTCTATTTACTGTCACAATCCTATCTAAGTCGGTCGCCGTCAATCAGTTCATAAACATTTTCTGTGCTTCGTCAGTTAGTAATAGTCATTCCCTTAGTGTTTGAGGGTTCTGAATGACTAATTGAGCTAACATCTTCAGCCTTATCGTCCACTTACTATCCGTGAGATCAAAGCGAAGCGTTTCTCTGTTATGGAAATAAAAACTGAATCACATTAATGTCACCAAGCCATTACCAAACCGTCCGGTTAAATATCATAGTCAATGGACTTCATGACACAAACACAAGCAGTAGAAGTTCCGACCTTGAGTATTCAGGTAACATGTTATCTCATATGTAAATTTATTACTGAGAAGGCTTTCACTGTGTACCATTCGAAACTAGTTCGCTAGACTGAAACTTGAGTCACAGCTCTCATAAATATTAAATGTGCTTAGGCTAACGCGGTGGTGTTAACAGCTGTCGTAAAAGTATTTATTATGACATCATGTGTACGTCCAGCTACGCTTTGTACGAACCACGGAGCAAAAATTTGCTCCAAAATGCATTCGGAGAGGAGATGGCCGTGAAAGCAAGCAATAAACTTTTTAGAAGGCGTTCATTTGTTTTTTAAATCTCGACACATAAAGAGCGGTGCTAAAAGTTTGCAGCATTTGTTTTTTGTCTATGTATCTCTGTGTGCGCGGCTGTTTTCATTCGGAAGCTTCATTTAACAGAGACAGTTTTCAGCTAGGTTTAGTAAAACAGAAGATACCAATTTTTTACTGTTGTTTGTAAGTATAGACATCCCTTTTTGCCCCAATAACTACATGAAATAGCATTTTAAAGTTCCATAGTCACTACAATTATTTTTATGAAAAAACGGGATTTTTACCATGTCTGAGTTGTTAGTTTTGAAGCCGAAATATCAGGGACTCAAAACTAACAACTCAGACACAGTAAAAATCCCGTTTTTCATTAAAAAAAAATACATGAAATAGGCTTTAAAAAACCTCTGACTTTGAATGCGCCCGGAACCAGCTGTCAAATGTTATAAGAAATCACCGTCTAAACGATTTCCGATGGGTTTATTTTATACTCAACTTAAATGTTCGTAGGATTAAATTTTCTTCCTTTTTCATCAAATCATCATCAGCCTACGTCCCACTGCTTGGCGCAGACCTTCCCACACAGACAACATCACATGGAGAGGTTGGGGCATAATCCACCACGCTGGCCCAATTGTTGGTTGGTGGGATTTAACGTCTGCCGTCTCCACGACTACCGGGACCAAAAACTTTACGTGCCTTCCGAAGCACGGGGGAGCTCAAAATGTTTTTAATTTGGTCACCCATCCAGCGACCCAACATTGCGACAATTGCTTAGTTGCTTTTTTTTTCAAACTATATTTGTTTTGGTACCTGATTCATAAGGTCACGCGTCGTAGCCACAGGCAGGACACACAGGTTAATCTGAAGAAAGTTAAAGTTTTGGGGGTTAAAGTTACTCGCGTCCGTAGGTTTACCCTTGACACCATACACGTGAACCCTAGGTGGTGCTAAATGAGTGACACTGACTGAGCGGTAGAGCCACGCTGCGTTGCAGCACGTATTGGGCCGGCTCGCCCTAGGTAATACCAGCACTCTCACATAATTTGGCGTTAAATAATGGCCCTTGGTGCTGTTGTGTTTCGTCCGGCCAGTGAAGGTTCTAGAAGCCCTCCCCCTCCCCTCACAATTCCTATTCCTTCCTTAAACCATTTCCTTCTTAAAGGCCGGCGACGTGTCTGCGATTCCTCTGGTTTTGCGGGTGTCCATGGGCGGCGGTGATTACTCTCCATCAAGTGACTCGCCTGCTCGTTTGCCTTCTTCTTTTATTAAAAAAAGTGCCTCATTAACTGCAGCATATAGACGTCCCACTGTTGAGCAATAGCTTTCCCACGTGGATAACAACACGTGGGTAGCTATATCTGAGTAGTCAAGTGCTCGACTAAATATCCAGAGGCGATGGATTCAATTCTCAGGTTAAGCTTGTTTATCGTATTTTTCGTAGTTTCATCATCATCATCATCAGTCTATACTTGTCCTGGACATAGGCCTCTCCAAGAACACGCCACTGAGCACGATCCGCGGCCACTCTCATTCAGCTCTTGCCAACCACTTTTCGTAGGTTTGTGATTCCCAATCTGCTTTTTCAAGGGTAGTGATTAACCCATCAAATGTAGTGGAACGTTTTTGGCTGGTAACCATGTGTAAACGTAGCTTTCCATACACATATAGGTATACAGAGAATTTCAAATAGGTAGATACGTATATTTATCGTCTCCTCAAATTATTAATTCAACACATCGATTTCATCAAATTGTGCTTTATTTTGTGGATAATGACACTACAAATTAGGCCATTGGATAGATTGCTGGTTTAACAGAAAACAACAGACAAACGTCTGTTAGAAAAAGAAAACTATTTTTTTGTATTTCACTATATACTTAGTAGTTTAGCGGGTTTGTTTTGGTCTTTACGACATATATTTCATGCTCTAATGGTTAGACTACCGGTCTCACACACCGTGAATATGATTTCTAGCGTGCTACGTGTTTCTTCTCAGTTTGGTTAACTACTACTACATCGTCTAAATGTGTCGCCATTATATCAATTTTACTAAAATTGTTGTGTTTCAACAGAGAAAAGCTAGCCAATTCCTCAGTAGTTGAAAAATCCGGGTGAAATGCGCTTCCATCATTGGTCTTAACATCACCTACCATCTGGTGAAATGAAGGCCAAGTGCCGCAGAAGATTTTACAAATGTACTTCTTAACGTCGTGTCCTATAATTAAATTAACTTACATACTTACAATTGAAGTAAACTCTTATTTTGCTGTAATATATATTACCTGAAAGTAAAAATGATAAATACGTTAGAAACGGCAAACATTTCTTCCCTCTTCAGTATATACGCACAAAAGGGTAGGTAAGGGCACTCGAATCGTATACCAAGAATGAAAGCCTGAATCCTTTGAATATAATCAAATGTAAAAGAAATATATATAAAGCAGGTCCATTCCTATCAATCCCCAATTAAGTAAGATACCTAGAGGGCAAATGTGGAAACATATATTTTCATTAGGCTGAAAGGATTCTAATTCTTTATATAATTTCATACGTTAAGCTCAGCACAATACAGCAATCAGAAATAAATAGATACTAAAAACTATGTCAAGGTGAACCATAGTCCTAGATAGACACCGGTCGTATCGCTATTCACAAAAAGGCTGGAAAACCGCAAAACAGAACATTTATATCTTTTATAACGACAAGGTTTATGAATGTAAGGCGGCTTGCTTGTATTTTAGGTAGGATTAACGCGACTAATTCGGCGATTTAAGATTACGGTGCGAGCTTAGGCGTTAAGTGAGTTATAGAGATACATACTGACTCACTATTCTTTCTTTTATGTTACTAAGCTGTCAAACAAGTGTACGATCCTACGCAGTTAATTAATGCGACACCAATTATAAGACACGTTACACGTTGCCGACCCTAAGGCTGTTTCTATATGCCGTAAATTCGCAGAATGTATTATTACCTTAACATTTCTAATACAATGCTGCGTATCGGCATAAATTACTGCTAATTATAAATTACCCGTCCATTACAGTACAGATTAATAAGGTCTATTCCGTGAGTCCTACCACATAGACGATCTACAATCTAAACAAATCCTTCAAACATTGACCTTCAAAGACTATTTTATTTTACGACGAATCAGAGCAACGGATCTTCTTGATAAATATTGCTATATCTTCTCGTTAATAAACACGTGCAAGCCTAGTTTGCATCTGATCTAGCAATATAGTGGAGTAGAAGGCCATTGCTTCGCTAGTTTGATCATTTTAAAATTCGTTTATATTCAATCTAACGAAGTAATGTATACTTCTATTACGACTAAATTATTCGTCTAGTACAAACTAGGCGTAAAAAACTAACTGACTGTCAGATAATATATTAATGGGATTTATTGCATCGGAAGAATTTTGTTGCGCACAATTTATAATTCGGATAGAGTGTTAAAAACATCCAGTTGCGTGCGGGTTGGGAACCCGCATATAAAAAATGTGGGATATTAAAAGGCGCTCATGGAGGTAAAAAAAGGACGACAAACGTGTAAAAAAGGTTATTGCCTTATTGAAGATATAAAGAAAAATAAATTATAGTTTTTTTTTGTTTTCAACCACGAGCGCCTTTTAATATCCCACATTTTGAGGGCTCTATTCGGAGCGCTGTGGTTCAATTCCCGGTTCGGACAAAACGTGTAAGAAACTCGATCAAAAAGTAAAACAAAACTCACATGAGACACAGCTAGCGCACTCACCACTGCTCTAACGAGCAGCTCCCTGACCCTTGATATAAATAGAAGCATTCAACTTGATTGATACAGAAAGTTAAGTGGAATGCTTTTCCTGAAAAGAACCTACAAATTTGTATTGTACACTTTATATTTGTTACTGAGCGTAAGTGGATACGGAACACGTTTGCGTTATTACACTGTTACATACCGATGCGACGGCAATCTTATGTTTGAATAACGAAAAAGTTATACAAATTGAGAAGTATCTAAGTATGTTCTTCTGAAAAGTAAATATATTTAAAACCGAAAAGTATGGATCACAATACAGAATGATGAGGGAAGTTGAATAAAACATTTTGTTCGGAACGCGAATTAATTTTTAAAAAGTGTTAAATTGTCAGAAGCACAATTTTTTTTCTTTTATATTGTCTACTAACTCATTACTGTATTTTCTTTTACAATAAAATTTATGTATTTTCATCGAATATAGAAAGTTATCAATATAATTGCCTAATAGGCTTGAAAATTAATGAACTTTGAAGTTTTTATAGGATATCAAAACGTATAAAAGCTCTTAAACAAATACCAAATACACTTAAAATCCATTTTGTTTTCATTAGAAGAGAGAAAGCAAGTTAGTCTTCCGAAGTACTGAAGCTTAGTAAATGATTTTCCCCCAAACCCCTTAAGTCTTAGTAAAACTGTTACTTTACAGAGATATCACACAGGTTTCTTGAAAGAATTAGAAAAGTGATGTTGCACTGTTTTGTTTTATTTGCCAATACTCATGCCCGTTCACGAACACTTAACGGTTAATAATCCACCAATATTTCACATTAATATTCGACAAAACACTAATGTTTGAAAATAAAATAAAACTGCAGATATGACGCTTTACTTTCCAACAAAAGCAGTCAAGAGCTATTTCATACATTTAGATAGCATTTTATTTGCAGTTTTGTACAGAAAAGCTGAATATTTTTCCGTACTTTCAGAGATGCTTGCATACAAAATGTTGTTCTTTGCACCTAATAGGAATTTCCAGTTGCTGGATTTTATGCCTATTATCAAACATCATGAATGTAGCTGTTCTATTTCTATATGATGTAGTCCCCAGCGTTGCCGCACGCCTTGTCAGCGTGAATAGGCTGTTTTGCCGTGTTCCCAGTAATTACATTACCATCTGAGATCCTTGAGAAGAGAATACAATATGCATATGTCGCTGGCTGATAGCAGGGGAATATTACGAAGGTACCGGGCCGTACCTACAATATTTTCGTAATATTTATTACCTCCTTTTGTACATTAATATAATCGTCACTTGAAAACAGTTTGAGGTTTCATTCTTAATTTTCAGGACAAAATGTTTGTATGCAAAAATGTTTTGATAAAGCTAGGTAACAGTTAGGTATAATACATACAATGTATATAATTATGCGTTTTTGAATTATACTAAAAACGAAACAATCACGGACTTCTAGTTTTATATACTTTGACCGCCTCTGTAGTCTTGCGGTAGGAACACCAAGTCTTTTTTTAGCTACTGCGGCTACTTGGCCTTTATTTTCCCTGATGATAAGTAACGATAAGGCCGATGATGAGGCGACCTTCTCCCGGAATACTCAACCACTGAGGAACTGGCAATCTTATTTCTTAACGATCGGAACACAACAATGCTATTAATATTGTTATTAAGGCGCTAGACTTTAGATAAGACGGTGGTAGCTAGTCAGGCGGACTTAACAAGCCCTATCACCAACCAAATCAAGTACTCAAAAATGTACCGTATCCGGCACCTCTGGGACTGTGACCGGTAGCTTAAGAGGAAACACTGCATGCACGTGGCATGCAAAATTCTCATACAAAACACAGAAAAACGACGTTTCGTAGTCCCATGTTTCCTCCTTCAAAAGTGGACCAATTTTAATTACTTTTTCAGCATCGGTTATAGAAAGAGATTTTCTATGTCTGTATGTTTGATTTTTTTTTAAACCAGCCACTTAATGTTTCTGAAGACGCCTTAAAACGGAGTGATTTCGCTAAATTTTGAAGGCTCCTAGTTATTTAATAAATGACTTAATGCAAGAAAATCAAACATACAGACATAGAAAATCTCTTTCTTTAACCGATTCTGAAAAACTAATAAAAATTAGTCCAGTTCTGAAGGATGAAACAGGGGACTACGAAACGTCGTTATTCTGTGTTTTGTATGAGAATTTTGCATGCCACGTCGACGTAGTGTTTCCTCTTAACAAGCCCTATCACCAATTAAAACCAAGTACCTACACAAAAATGTACCCCACACTGGGAATCGTATCTGGCACCTGTGGGTCTAAGACCGGTAGCTTATCCACTAGAACACAGAGGCGATTACTAGTACATTATGATATTAGTGCGGCAGGTTAAAAATTACAGCCGAGGCTGTAATTATCAAAGCACACGGATGTCGTACGACGTTTTATATATGTGCGAGTAAACACATTTTCTGAAAATGACTGCATGTTTTTATTGTTTTTCTAGTGTATAAAACTTTGGTAAGCCAACATGTATTTTTGGACTTAGATGGGAATAGGCTGTAATAACATTTTGTGCTTCACTTATTATTTCCGGTGGTGTAGACTGTAGTTCTTCATTACTAAAACTAGACATATTTATTTTTAAACTTTCAAAGTAATAAGTAAGCCGCTGTTTGAATCGACAAAATGTAGGTATGTGAAAGGTAGGAAGTCTTTCCATCCAATCCCTTAGGTGTCGTACGTGGCGACTAACGGACTAAAGACTGCACATACATCCTACGCATAGAGCGGTGATGGGCTCATCAAATAATAGTAATACTACCAACCCCTTTCTTCCCTTGGGTGTCGTAAAAGGTGACTAACGGACTATAGACTATACTACTATAGACTAGACTATAGACTGCACACACATCCAACAGCACTAATGTCTAATAAGCTTCTTAAATTACGATGCAGAAATCGGTGTAATAAGAGCCACTTTACGAGAAAACAAAAATTTTAACAAAAGTAAAAACCGACTCCAAAAAATTTGACTGAAATAAATGCACTAAAACGTAAAAAATAATTGCACAGTTTAGTTTGTTCAATTTACTTGCAATATTAACCTTTATTCTACTCAATCTTATAATCTTAAAAATTCTTTCTGGAGTCGGTGCCATTATTATTATATTAGCCCATATTGTCCTATTGCTGGGCAAAGGCCTCCCTCTCCCCATTCTAGTATTCGCGGTCTTTTGCGTGTGTTGGCTAATCCTTCACGTAAGCATCAAGCTCATCTCTTCACGTCCGTCGAGGCTCGCTGCCGTTTAACCCAATTGTCATTTTTATTTGTAAATATGTTTAATTAGCCTTTAGCAGTTGTCGTGTTCATTTGTAGATAGATTTTATTAGGTATTGCTACATCGTCGTATTAGGCTGGCACCGACTCCAAAAATAATTTTTAAGATTATAAGATTGAATAGAATAAAGGTTAATATTGCAAGTAAATTGAACAAACTAAACTATACAATTATTTTTTACGTTTTAGTGCATTTATTTCAGTCAAATTTTTTGGAGTCGGTTTTTACTTTTGTTAAAATTTTGTTTTTTTCTCTCTTTTTAGTGAATTGTTCCGATCTATTTATCGAAAGCGAATATTGGTAAACCTTGAAAACGCAGTGCTCGTATGAGACAGCGCCGTTTAAATGCGACAAGCGAAGAAAACGAGAAACGCCTATCACGTAGGAAATCTACATCCAAAACAGACGGCAAGTTACCCAGATTTACTCGTGAACGCTGTATAGAGCCCCCTACGATGATGACTTGCGAGTTACTAGGGTTCACAGTTAGGCAAACTACAGGGACGTTTTTGACATGCTCCAGTCGTAGATCGTAGCCAATTCACCAATGATCTGCTCAATCGCGTCTGAGAGGTTCTCAGCCGAGGCCTGAGAGTAAATTTGTAAGTCATCGGCATAAAGATGTTAAGAAGAATTTAGATAAGAAGTGACAGAATTAATAGTGTGAATAGTGTATTTTTAAATCCTTATAGAGATGTTTCAGAAGCAGTAATAAAAAGTGGCATATGTTATTATTTGTCCTTCAGCTATCTATGTGCAAAATCAGGTCGATGCGCAAGTACGAGACGGTCAAACAAACACACACGCTTTCGCATTTACAACATTAGTTATGAAGGATTTATTGCCGAAGTGGGCCTCATTTGACTTATGGCTGAAAATACCTAAATCGCTATAGGTATGCCTACAATATTTGAGGAGTTTCCTCAATTCCTTGAGTATTCCATTATCAGAACTGGATTTTGATAAAAATGGGACCTTTTGCTTCGTCATAGTCGCATAACTATCTTAATCGAGATATCTTATCGCCACCCGTGAAATACTTATCATTGAGGAGTTCTAATGGCATTCTGTGGTCTTCTTCATCAGTTCTACTTCATCAAATGATACTTTTTGAATGCAAATGCTTGACTTATTGCTGAAAATACTAAAATCGCTAAAGATATGCCTACAATATTTGAGGAGTTCCCTCAATTCCTTAAGGATTCCATTATCAGAACTGGATTTTAATAAATATGGGACCTTTTGCTTCGTCATAGTCGCATAACTATCTTAATCGAGATATCTTATCGCCACCCGTGAAATACTTATCATTGAGGAGTTCCAATGGCATTCTGTGGTCTTCTTCATCAGTTCTACTTCATCAAATGATATTTGCTGAATGCAAATGCGTGACTTATTGCTGAAAATACCAAAATCGCTATAGGTATGCCTACAATATTTGAGGAGTTCCCTCAATTCCTTGAGCATTCCATTATCAGAACTGGATATTGATAAAAATGGGACCAATCTGGAAGTATATCCTTTCAAATAAAAAAGAATTTTCTAAATCGGTGTATAAATGACGGAGTTCTGAGGTAACAAACATAAAAAAACATACAACCGAATTGAGAACACCGTCTTTTTTTTAAGTCAGTTAAAAATGTGTATTAAAAAGTGTTACACGTTCCACCAATCTAAGCCCGCCTTACTTTTATGAAGTCCGTCGAAAAACTTGTAATAGAACACACACACACACACACACACACACACACACACACACACACGCGCGCGCGCACACACACTCACACACACAAACTTTCATTGTACCTAGTTATAAATAAATAAATAAACTTTCCTACACTCACACCAATTATCTAGCCCAAGAGAAGCTTCGAAGAAACTCGTTAAATGGTTACTAAACAACGCATAAACATACTTAAAATACTTAAATACATAGGTACTCATTATACATAGAAAACACCAAGACCCGAGACAATTTAGAAAAACATTAATTTCTAAATTGACTCGACCGGGGATCGAACCCAGGACCTCAGAGATGGCGACACCATGAAAACCGGTGTACAAACCACTCGACCAAGGAGGTCGTCAAAGTTATGTTTAAAAGGTTAATAATTGTAAACTGTATGTATAAATACTGTCCTACCTTTGATACTCTTTGGGGGCGGGCGTTGTTATCTGCTACACAGTTTTTAAGCTTAAGCGGATAGCATCGTTTAAAAATGTTATATTTGAATCCATTTATCGTTCAATAAACAAATTTTATTATTATTATTACTATCTACTACACCGTCTTATTTAAATCGCTCACCATCACAACAATGGTTTACGTCATTATGTGGACAGATAAAATGGTCAGTTTCCCAGTTGCTAAGGATGCTGGGTGAAGTGCAATTTCATCTTCAGTCCTATCGTCACCCAACCACCCAACCAACCCAACCAATCTCGTAGGATAGCATAGAAAATCCGACCACAATATTCACGCCACCTTTATATGCCAAAGAAATAAACACACAAAGCCGTATTGTTGTTTGAGTATTTTTTTGCGGGTAGACTCTAGTACTGGATAAGCTTACTTACGCCTCGAAATATACCCAAGAGACGACGTCATAAATGTTAAGGCAAACATCACGTTAAGCAAACTTTCTGGGAAACATTCTTACCTTATATAAAAGTTTTGTAGCAACTCAAAGTTGTATAAACTAAAGCATGATACGCTATATTATTTATATAACCTAATCTATAAAAAAAAACACTATAGGTACTAAGCAACGATTTCTATTGCAATTGTGAGTTTTACATTTTATGGGGGTTAAAGTTTCTCGCGTCCGTAGGTTTACCCTTGAGACCCTACACGTGACCCCTGGGTGGTGCTACATGAGTGACACTGACTGAGTGGTAGAGCCACGCTGCGTTGCAGCACGCATTGGGCCGGCTCGCCCGGCGTAATACCACCCTCTCCCGAATATCCGGCATGAAATAATGGCACTTGGTGCTGTTGTGTTTCGACCGGCTAGTGAGGGTTCCGGAGGCCCATCCCCCCTCTCACAATTCCTAGTCCTTCCTTAACCCTTTTCCTTTCTTAAAGGACGGCAACGCGCCTGCGATTCCTCTGGTTTTGCGGGGTGTCCATGGGCGGCGGTGATTACTCTCCATCATAAAACCTTACCTAACCTTCTAACAGAGTCGCGTAGCAATGAAAGAATACTACCACCCCCTTACTGTCCTTGAGTGTCGTAAAAGGCGACAAACGGACTAAACATTGCACATACACCCAACAGCATAGAGCGGCGATGGGCTCACCACCTGTAACGCTGAGCACACGAGCAGTCGCTATTTGGTGAAAAGTGGACTATAGTAGAAGACTGTCTTTCCTGTCCTCGTTGCCTAGTCTCTGACTAACCCTTCGGGAATAATAGTCGTGATTATATGTATGTATTCTATACATTTAGGTCGAACAGTTTTGTATGGAACAGCCGATTTTTTTTTATTTACAGGTCCGTTGGCACTGTCTTTGACAAAATAAATAGTATTAAAAATGGATAATACGCATGCGTGCAAAATCATTTTACCACAAACAATTTAGATACAAAACCTCAAATACCTAATTTACTATTTATATAAAAATAATTAATACTTTAGGGACTTTGCCACACAGCAGCGGTTCTCTTAGATATATTTTTTATATAAAAATTGGTTGCCTGTAAAGTCGGTATACGGGCGAAAGTTTTACGTGACAACGACTTTGAGTGGTAAAATAATTTTAATGTGAATATTCATTCGTATAGTAGGAAGAAGGATGAAATAATAGTAACAATTTAAAACATTTATTTAAACAAAGAATTATATTTAAAACATAGTTGAGTGGGAGAGAGACGCAAGGCATTCGGCGGGCCTCTCTCTCGTTCGGTGACTCATCGTAACGTTACCGAGCGTTACACTTTTTCAAAAGTGACTCCCAGCCGCAACCTAATTTAAGACGTTGTCACGTCAAAAACTGAACCGAAAATCAGTTCATGCATACAGATAACAATATCAGCGGTACCCGCGGACGACTAGAGACATTCCCCACATAAAGTTCAGATGGTGAAGTAGCAAATACTATCCGGCGAACTGGCCGTACGACCCCTCAGGGAGCGACCGGGCAGACCTCATCTTAAAGTTTATCAAGATACAAGCAGGGGCTGGTGACTTATAGATGCACAGGATAATCTTATGAAATATTTTTTTCAAGGAATATAATAAGACTATTTATTACGTTTTTACATACATTCAATAATCACGACTATTATCCCCGAAGGGTTAGTCAGAGACTAGGCAATGAGGACAGCAATAGTAGTCTTCTACCAAAGTCCATTTTTCATCAAATAGCGACGCGAATGCTCAGCGTAACAGGTGGTGAGCCCATCGCCGCTCTATGCTGTTGGATGTGTGTGCAGTCTTTAGTCCGTTAGTCGCCTTTTATGACACCCAAGGGAAGAGAGGGGGTGGTAGTATTCTTTCACCGCTACGCGACACGGTTAAAGATAACGGAATAATGTTTTAATAGTTGGAATATGTGTGGGACTTTAGCTTTCATTTGGATTTGAATTGGAATAGTCAGTCGTCTAACCAGCACAATTTCACATTTTAAGAACGTTATTAAAAGAAGTAAAGTAAACTTCAGCCTACTGTATACTGTAGGACTGCAGAACAAAGGCCTCCGTTATTGAAATCAAGTCATCGCCACAATTGGCTACTTGACAGTTTTCGGGAAAGTATTTTAAAAATTACAAACGCTTATTTTATATCCCGTACAATAATTTTTTTCTCGAAAAAACTTTATTTAATAGAAAGAAAACATATCTTTCTTCATTAATTTCAAATTTCATGCGAAAACGGTTGGTCACGTGACATTTTGCTCTATGACGTCACACCTCAATAAACAAACTTTATTTTGAAAACTCACAGGTAGTTTCTGTTTATTTTGTGAGATGTGACGTCACACGAAACTCAATCATGGCCGCCCGTGTTTTGGGTCTTGTAATCCACCGATAAAAAATCTCAAATTTATTTTATAAAAATAAAATATTTACCAAATCATCTTAATAAAAAAACTACTAATCCTAACTACCATATCCGACATATTACATACTTTATTGTTAGGTACAACTGTCAAATAGCCAATTGATAGGTATTGGCATAAGACATCGCTCGCCAAATTCGGGTTGGGGATCACAAACCCGGGCTATGCATCGAAAAATGCGATAACACACTTTGTCCGACCTGAGAATTGAACCCAGTACCTCCGGATATCGAGCCGAGCGGTTGACCACTGGACCACTGAGGTGTTATAAGAAGTTTCAATTGTTTTTTTACAAGAAGTTCCACCTGATATGGTCTATTATGGATTGGTGGATATTTTATTTTTACCTCATTTCTAATTTTAAGCAAAATAATATTGTATATGATATGTTTGCTATGTAACCCATTTAAGTAACCCAGTAACCCAAAAAGTGGCAAGGATTACATAAATAAATATCATGTATTGTGCATGACGTGAATTGTAGGTAATTCGCTTTCATGTAAGCTCGAACAATTAGGCTTCATTATTTATAATGATGTAAGTAGATCGCGTGTTCTAGATTTTTTTAAATTACTTTCTAATATTTGTAGTAATTACCGTCCATGAACTTTATAGTACCTATTTGCTAAATCAGACATTTAGAAACGTCCTAGAGCAGCTTAGAACAAGTAACATTTCTTGCTATCATATGAACAATTATTTTTCTAGAAAAACCATTTGTTATACGACAAAGTACGTCATTGATATTTATTACAGTGTTTCCATTACTTGACAGGTAATAAGGCTACATCTTAACTAACTCGTCACGATCCTAACTCATCACGCCGCAACACATATAACACGTATGTGTAATATATGTGTATACCTAGCAAAGTAATAGCCAGTGTTTTAATTCGATTTACCGTTTTATAAATAACTAAAGAGCAGAAGTTAATATTTGAAATTTAACTTTTAGTATTGTCAACCCTTTTAGTGTCTCGTGTCGTGTAGAGTAAGGACTTTTATTAGGTAGAAACCACTTACTTTTGTTAAAAGTTAAATGTTCCTTTCGTTTACGGCGGGCGCCTAAAGAATTAAAAGTTGGTTTTATGTTGTTTAAGTTGTTTTATATTGTACATAAACATAGAGACAAAGTGACATTAGATAAAAAAGAACAAAATTGGCAACAGCTTTATGTCAATAGCGACGTGTCGTCTCTACTTTTAACCCTTTAACGGGCACAGTATGTTAAAAATTTTCATTGGTTTTCGACCTTATCTTAATTGCATAAAGTTCAAAATATGGTGGCAATATATGTGCCACTGCCTTATAAAGAGTTAATACCTCAGAATAATAATATTATTCTATGTTTAATACCCAGCAAAAAAACATAGAAATCGAACGGATCATTTATACATTGGCCGCACTAAAAAGTACCCCGGGGCTAGTACTTTTAATAATAAAATTCTAAATCTAAAAACTGACATTTTCCATACGCGTCGCAAAATGACGTTTGTTTGTCGAGTGCACCATAGAATAATAACATTATTCTATGAGTGCACAAAGAGAAAACCATAGAATAATAACTAAATCATAGAAGGTGTTCTACGACTTTTGAGTGGGCACTCCGTTTGTTGTCAAACAATGCGATATTATGTCAAGTCAAGTCAAGTCAAAATATATTTATTCAATAAACTCAATTAATAAGTACTTTGAATCGTCCAAATCTTTTTTAACCTACCACCCATTCAGGACATAATTTTTTAACTGTGGCAAAGAATGGGCGCAAGAAACCACAGCGCACAAAAGCAACGACATTTACAAACAAAAAAAAGAGTATGTCGTTACCAGGTCAATACAAAATATGAATTTAAAAATATAAAAAAAATGATGCAATACAAAATTACAATACAATGTAGTATCAATTAAATAGAGACAATTAGAAATAGCTGTTGGAGTGCTTGGAGCATTTCAGATCCAAGCTGTTTTGTCTTCTATGTAATCTGACACTTTGTAATAAGCTTTTTTATAAAGCTTTTCTTTGATTTTGATTTTAAATTTATTAAGATCTAATTTTTGAATATCATTTGGTACTTTGTTGTAAAATCTTACACACAGACCCCTAAAAGAATTATTTATTTTATGGAGCCTAGTATAAGGTACTGCTAATTTGTTCTTACTTCTAGTGTTTACATTGTGAATATCACTGTTTTTTGAAAACATTCCAGTATTTTTATGAACATAAATCAAACTTTCATAAATGTATTGTGATGCAACTGTCATTATAATTATATTCTTAAATCTCTCTCTGAGAGAGTCGCCAGCCTTTAGGTTATAGATTGCTCGAATAGCCCTCTTCTGAAGCACAAAGATAGTTTGAATGTCGGCAGCATTTCCCCACAGTAAAAAGCCGTACGACATTACACTATGAAAGTAACTGAAATAAACTAATCTGGATGTATCAACGTCAGTTAACTGACGGATCTTCATTACTGCATAAGCCGCAGAGCTAAGTCTATTCGACAATTTAGCTATATGTGGGCCCAACTGAAGCTTGGCATCTAACGTGATGCCTAGAAACACAGTGGTGTCCACAGGATTCACATTCTTATCTTTAATTTGTACACTAGTTGTTACTTGCTTAACATTAGGCAATACAAATCTTACACATTTGGTTTTTCCCTCGTTTAATAGCAAGTTATTTACACTAAAGCAGTGAACAATCTTTGAGATCGCATTATTCACATCGTCATAATTTGGGTATCGTCGTTTCACTTTGAATAAAAGTAAAGTATCATCAGCAAACAATACTATCTCATGACTGTCTTTTACAAAATAAGGTAAGTCATTTATGTAAACCAAAAACAAGAATGGACCTAGTATTGAACCCTGCGGAACTCCCATTGTAACCACTGATCCCGGAGATCTTTTACCGTTAATGTCGACCTTCTGAATCCTGTTACTCAAGTATGAGATTAGAAGGCTCAAAGAAGCATCCCTAATTCCATAGTGGTTAAGCTTCCTGACCAAAGTTTCATGTAAAACACAATCGAAAGCCTTGGATAAATCACAAAATACCCCTAGGGCATCCTGTGATTACTCCCAGGTATCAAATATTTGGATTAAAAGCTCAACACCGGCGTCAGTTGTTGAGCGACCCCTAGTAAAACCATACTGTTTACAATGTAAAAGTTTATTTTTATGAAAATGAATTTGAATTTGGTCTAGCATCAACTTTTCAAAAATTTTACTAAATGTGGGTAGCACAGAAATAGGTCTAAAATTAGAGGGGTCAGAAGTGCTACCTGATTTAAACAATGGAATTAATTTACTATGTTTCATTAGGTCAGGAAAAACACCACAGTCAATGCATTCGTTAAATATGCAAGCTAAAACTGGAGCTATTGTCATAATTACTGATTTAGCGACATCCACGGAATTACCCCACAGATCAGCAGTTTTCTTTTTATTGAGAGTGTTAAATGTTTTTAATATATCTATAACACAAATTTTTTGAAAACTGAAATTACTTTTACAATCTTTAACATTCTCCTTCAAAACAGATTCAGCTACAGTGGGGGAGGAAATCAAGGCTTTTGTAGTTGAAACTGGAATGTCAGTAAAAAACCTCTCAAATGCTGCAGCAACATCAGCATCAGAAGTCAAGGTTTTATTATCACAATTTGATTGTACTCATTATTACGACCACTGACCTTTCCTGTTTCACTATTTATAATATTCCATGTCATTTTTATTTTGTCATTACTATTCTTAATCTTAGAACTCAGATAGTTTGCCTTGGCTAATCGGCATACTCTTTTAAATAACTTTGAATAATTTTTAACATATAATTTGAAGTCGTTGCTGGTGTTATAGTTGCGTTCACCATAAAGTTCATAAAGGCGTTTCCTACTTTTGTGAATACCAATTGTAGCCCATTCATTAAAAGATGCAGTACCACTAACCGAGATCTTCTTTGGAACAAAAGATTTTTTAAATTCTGAACAATATATGTTAAAAAAATCATTATAAAAGACATTAGGGTTGTCATTGTATTCTAAATAATTTAATTTTGTATCTAGATTGCTTTTAAAGCATTCCAGCCGACCTGCAGTTTTTGGCACAACAGTGATATTCTTTTTCATCACTTGCTTACGCTGGTGTGGAAAGCTGACCATTTGGCCACAATGATCAGAGTCCAGGTTATTAATAATTTGCTTAGCCAGTGGTTTTACATTTGTATATATGTTATCAATACAGGTGGCCGAAGTGGCAGTTATTCTTGTCGGCTCCAAAAATAAATTATTCAAATTGTATGATAGAAATAAGTTTTTAATTTTAGTTGACAATGTGGAGTTTTCTAGCAAATTTATATTAAAATCACCGCAAACAATTATTGTTTTACCTACATTGCGGACCTTACGCAATGTCTCATCCATAACTTTTTCAAAAAGATCATACAATGCTGAAGGAGGTCTGTATACACTTATCACAACAAACTGCTCCAACTTCACACAAGCTATTTCTATTGTTCGCTCAACCGAGAGGCTCACTATGTCTTTGCGTTCTTTTAATTTAAACTTTTTACTAACAATAATTAAGGAGCCACCATGTATTGCATTTCCTCGACTGAACGAACTTCCTACCAAATGATTCTTAAAATTGAACATGAACTGATGGTCTCTAAGCCAGTGCTCGGTAATGCAAAGTAATGGTAATGTATCAATATTATTACAGTTCATGAACAATTCAATCTCTAAATCTTTGCCCATCATTCCTTGGATGTTCTGGTGAACAATGTTCAAAGATTCTACATTTTTTAAATTTAATGATTGACCGGGGCTTTTTATAAAGCTATTTTTACATTGATTTAATTTCATTTTATTTGCAAACATTTTGCAAGAGAGTTCCTCTTTTGTCTTATAATTTAATTCCAATAATTTGCTAGAGGTGTCCTCTATTGTCTTATAATCTAATTTAAATTATTTGGAACATATTCCAAAGTCTGAATTGGCATGTCAGTATGTTGCAGCTCAATAGAAGCCGCTGAGCTAGCCATGTTATTGGCTAAATACTTAAAATAAAATGATAGCGAATTTGCTATCTGTCGCTTAAAATAAGTCTTAAGATAATATTTATCTTTTGTCAATATAAAATTATTATCTAATAATTTATTTATGTCTATTAATTCTACTTTCTTTTCATAGAAAGCCATTGTATTCAATGTCAAATTAAGCTTAAAAATGTGACATGCACACAAAAATATAACTTAAGTAAATTAATTACAGGGGCGCGTTGACCACTGCCAATATTCATTGAGGTATATAAAGTCAAATATTACCCTTCGAATTACATTTTGTAGATCGCTTTTGAATTCGGTTGGTGACCAGCGGGTCTATCGGCTAAAAAAATATGGATATGTACCTACATGGGCTTCATTTGACATTTGAAGCCCATATTTTGTCCTTATATGGGCATATTATGGGCTTCAAATGTCAAATAAAGCCCATGTCCATATTCATATTTTTTAGCCGATAGCTGGTAGGTATCCTATTTTTTTTCACTTTACTTTTGACTTTTTCAGCCATTTATTTTGTCTCTTTCCTTTCAATGTTTATGGCCCATTTGAAAAATAGGACAACTATACGAGTTTCATTTGGACTCCTTCTATGCTTTAGTTATTATTCTATAAAGAAAACACTTTTATAATAAACTAGCGACCCGCCAGCGACTTCGTCCGCGTGAACACCCCAAACCCCGTGACGAATTAAAAGAAAACTTTCACAAGAACCTTGACCTGACAATTACAAACACAACAAAAAAAAGAATCGGCTAAATCGGTCGAGCCGTTCTAAAGTAATGCGCTTCAAACATTTCGGCAATTGATTTTTAATTTTATAGATTAGCGGCCGCTCGCGGTTTCACCCGCGTGGGAACCACGCTCTCTTGATATTGACTCTTAAAGACAGAAACATGATTGGTAATACTTCACTCGATAGAAAAAAAATTAAAGATAGTTCTGTTCAACAATTAAAAGAGCTGTAACTTTTTATAATCTAGTGAATGCAAAAGACACATTTTTTTATTTCACTTATTTTTTTCTTTATAAGTAGGCAAAAAACCTATAAATCGCGCCTATTCGCGCCGCTTCGCTGTTACACCCGTCCCTTACCGTCGTATCGTCGTGAGAGCGAGAGAGAAGCGCTCAGAATACCTCGCTTTAATAATACCTTTATAATGAGTTAAGCACCTAATTTTTCAATTGTCTTTACGCTGATCGAGTATAAATCTATCATTCAACAGCTTTTCTAGTTCATAAATGCCGCACCGGTATATATAACCCAACGCTGATTGGGCTAAATATATCCGACGACGAGGTAAACATTCGTTTGTTAGCATCAAGATTACTCAACAACGGCAAACAAGATGGAAGATGCGAAAACGTCCAATGGCAACATTACACGAGCGCTGTTTCAGACGGTTTATATATACATACATATAATCACGACTGTTATCCCCGGAGGGTTAGTCAGAGACTAGGCAATGAAGACCGTAAAAGCAGTCCTCTGCCATAGTCCACTTTTCACCAATTAGCGACTTTCCATGTGCTCAGCGTGACAAGTGGTGAGACCATAGCCGCTTTAAGCTGTTGGATGTATCTGCAGCCTTTAGTCCGTTAGTCGCCTTTTACGACACCCAAGGGAAGAGAGAGGGTGGTAGTATTCTTTAACCGCTACGCGACACGGTTTATTGTAATGCAAAGTAATCACCTTTAAAATTATAACGTTACCTAATTTACACATGAAGAATGAAGAATGATTTCACTTGCTACAATAAACTGTACTGACATGATAAGATTCCTTGGGAAATAGGCTATGAAAGCATTTTTATTCAGAAGTAGTTTATAATATCCTACTAATATTATAAACGCGAAAGTTTGTAAGTATGGATGGATATTTGTTACTCTTTCACGTAAAAACTACTGAATGAATTTGGATGATAGGATACTTGTTATGCCGATATTTCCACGGGAACGTATGGATGGATGTTTGTTACTCTTTCACGTAAAAACTACTGAATGGATTTAGATGAAATTCGGCATGCAGATAGTTTATAACCTGGATTAACACAAAGGATACTTTTTATTCCGATATTCTCACGGGAACGGGTACCACGCGGGTGAAACCGCGAGCGGCCGCTTGTTGAATAATAAAACCATATCGGTCGGTTACCAAATATGTGAGATCGGTCCTATCCTCGGCGACTCCAGCCACACCATGTGGCGGAATAAAGTTTCGGACAATCCAAGGATCAGTCCTTATCGAGTCGACTCCGGAGAGCGACTGACTGCTGTTTTTGAGTGTGAGTGCTGTCGGTCGCAGATGACCTTTACAGCGTTACCGTGCTTGTTTAGGGGCGGCGAGAAACTTGAAGCGTTCCTTAAGCCGTGAGTGGTCCAAATTCCCCAGAGGGATTCCGGTGGGGGATGCCATCTCGCAAGCGAGTCTCCGATCCCCCCCCAGAGCCTCTGGGGGTTCGAACCGGTAGGGAAGTGACTGCTGTTTTTTTTTGAGTGTGAGTGCTGTCGGTCGCAGATGACCTCCTTTACAGCGTTACCGGGCTTGTTTGGGGGCGGCGAGAAACTTGAAGCGTTCCTCAAGCCGTGAGTGGTCGAAATTCCCCAGAGGGATTCCGGTGGGGGATGGCATCTCGCAAGCGAGTCTCCGATCCCCCCCCAGAGCCTCTGGGGGTTCGAACCGGTAGGGAGCGGCGAAACCCGAGGGCGCCTCTAGGAGGCACGGTACCTCGGCTCGGGTTTACCGTGTCGTGGGGGGTACGCGAGTAACAGGTACATTATTACGAATGTACCTGCCACCGGGCGGGTGTGAACCGGGTCTTCGCACACTTATTCTACGAGTGCGGTGTCTTGGTCCTAAACTAGTGTGCAAGTTTAGTGTGGCTGGGTGTGTAGTGTCGGGCTTTAGCGCGTTTGCAATCGTTATTGCATCATCGGGGTCGTCTAAAACGTGTCGCGGAAACCGGCGGCGTGGTCCTCTCTGGGGGCGAAAGCTGCCAACATCGTAGTTGGCAGCTCCCGCCACCAGAGGATTCGGATGCGAAAGCGCTTTGTCGAAGTACGCCTGAGAGGCGTCCTTCATAAAGGAACGGACGGTCGGAAGATCGAGATCGCGATGTAAATCTACATTGCGTAGGTACCACGGGGCGGCCGTGGCGCCTCGCATGAAACGGTTTTGAACGTTCTGCAACCGGTGTAGATGAGAGTTCGCGGCGTGAGCGAATACTACACTAGCATACGTCATGACGGGACGGATGCAGGCTTTGTAAATTGTCGTCTTATTTCTAAGAGACATTTTACTCCGCCTGCCTACGAGATGGTAGAGCCTACCTAGAATGAACGCTGCCCTATTTCGGATAACTTGGATGTGTGGTGCAAACGTCAATCGACTGTCGAAGATGACACCGAGATATTTGACCTGTGACTTCCAGGGTATGACGCGGTTGGAGAAAGCCCTGGATGTAACCACCAGTAAGCTCTTGAAGGCCAAAGACATGGCTAACATCAGGGCCGGCATAAGGGCGAAGTCGAAGCCGGAGATCCTGGAGAAGGCAATGGAGGGTCTGACGGCGATATCCTATTCTGCGGACGTCTCCAACAACCTCAAGACACGATGACATCTGTGTTGTGTTGTGCTGTGTCCGCATGCCTGGGTAAAGCCGGGCATGTCAGTCATGTGTCGTTTTGTGTCTGCCCTCTAAATGGGCTGGGTCGTGTTGTGCCGTGTGCGCGTAGTCGCCGTGGGTTGGCGCGTAACGGCTGCTACGCAGTGGTTATAGGCCAACACACGGCGACGGGGTGGCACCGCGAGGTAATACCCCCGTGGTCAGGTCCCGTGGCCGCCACCTCAAGCCTTATGCTTTCGGAGTTTGGTCCCCCGGTGATTAGTGGGTAGGCCCCTCCCTCTCGCCCGACGATTACGTCGTGGAAAGGGGGACGGGAGAGTCCTACATATCCAGTCTCCCTTCAAAAAAAAAAAAAAAAAAAAAAAAAAAAAAAAAAAAAAAAAAAAAAAAAAAAAAAAAAAAAAAAAAAAAAGGGTATGACGCGGTCGAAGAGTCGGATAGGGGTCGGACGGAGGCCGGATGAGCCCCGATGAAAGTGAATCGCGGCACTTTTCTCGGGGTTCACCTCGATTCTCCAAAGTCGGAACCAATCGCCTAAGGTGGTCGCGGCGGATTGAAGTCTCTGAGACAGTTTGGTCATATCCTTATCAGTGGTATATAGCGCGGTGTCATCAGCGAAGAGCGCCAACTCAACGCGAGGCGTCCTGGGTATATCGTTAACGTAAAGCGAAAACAACAAAGGTGAAAGCACGGAGCCTTGCGGGACTCCGGCACGAATGGGTCAGGGGGAGGAGCGCGTTCCCTCGACGCGAAAGCGAAAGGTGCGATCTGACAAGTAGTCTCGAATGATGTGCACGAGTCTGTCTGGCACGCCGAGTTTGTAAAGCTTGTAAAGTAAGCCATTGTGCCAGACTTTGTCAAACGCCTTCGCAACGTCGAAGAAAAGGGCTCCCGTACCCCGCGGCCGTAATGAGCCATTAAGGCCGCGTAATATATGCTCCGTGAGGCGGTGCAACTGATGCGTACACGAGTGTTTGGGCCGGAAACCAAACTGCTCGTCAATTAAATTATTATTATTGAACACAAAGTCCTTTAACCGGGCTACGAGGACGCGTTCGTAAAGTTTTCCCAACAATTTGAGAAGACTAATCGGGCGATAGCTAGACGCGACAGACTTATCTTTACCGGGCTTATGAATGCCGATGACGTCGGCCTCCTTCCACGCGCTGGGGAAGATGGCGTTGGTCATGGCGCTATTGAAAATTGCTGCCAGGAGGCAGATCAACTGAGCGGGTAAGATCTTAAGGATCTTGTTAGAGATACCGTCTGAACCGGGGGCGCTACGCGGTTTGAGTTGCCGGATTAGCGTTTGCACCTCATCCTCCGTGACCGGGGAGAGAATCGTGGTGGGAGCGAGCGAAGAGAGCCTATCGACTTCGTTATCGACCATGACGACATGATCTTGGTTAACCGGAAGTGTGCTAGGCGAGCACTGCGACTCTAAGCTGTCGGCCAGGCATTCGGCTTTCTCATCATCGTCGAAAGCGATGGAGTTGTCGGGTTTCTTAAGAGGCGGTAGAACGGTCACCGTGTCCGACTTGAAGGTTCTCGCCAACTTCCAATAGGCTTGGTGAGAGGGCGAGATCTCTTCAAGGAGACCCTCCCACCGCGTAGACCTGAGGTCCCGCATGCGCTGCTTGACAGCACGCTGTAAGCAGCGCATCCGGGCCCGGTTGTCCGCGGTGGGATAAGAGTCATGGGCACGGGTGGCGGCGTTCTTCGCCCTCAGTAGTTCCCTCGCATCGTCCGGCAGTTTAAAGCGATGATCAGGCATCACTGGAACCCGCCGAGACGATTCGCTAATAGCGTTCGTGAGGTGACTACTGAGGGCGTCGACCGCGGCCACTGTCTCGTGAGGCGAGGCAATGACATCTGGTATCGTACTAAACGGCTGACTGTCGGTTGACTCGAGAAGTTTCTCGAGCTTGTCCCAATCAGTCACCAGCTTAGTGACGGGCGTAGAATCCGCGGCGGGCCCTAGTTGTAGTACGACCGGCCGGTGGTCAGACGAAAGCGCGTGGATCGTTTCTATGGAACGCATCCGTAGGGATACGTTCTTTAGCAACGCCAAATCTAAAGAGCTAGGCGCGTGCCCGGCTACGAGCGGGTAGTGCGTGGGTGTCATAGGGACCAGGATGTCGAAGAGCATCGACTCAGAGAGGTTGCTCAAGACCCGGCCGTTACGGTTGGATCTATTGCAACTCCACTGAGCGTGTCTGCTATTGAAGTCGCCGGCAAGAATGACGGCGTCTCCCATAGCAAAGAGCGCTTCGAGATCGGGCTGATTAATATTTTTATTGGGGGAGAGATAAACGGACGCGATAGTTAACGGCGCGTGGCCTGTCATGCCTAGCCGACAAACCGAGGCCTCTAATTCCGCGAGCGGTGGCGGATCGAGCGGGACGCAATGCAATGACCGTTTATAATAGATTAGAGTGCCGCCTCCTCGGCCGTCTCAATCATTACGCACGATATTGTAGTTGGCCATACGGGGCCCACGATTGGAGGGTTTTAAAAACGTTTCCTGGATGAGGAAAATGTCGACGGAGTGCTCGACTGCAAATTCGAACACCTCATCCCGTTGCTTTAGCAGCCCGGCTGCGTTAAAGAACGCAACCGTAAGTGAACGCGGTTTTACTCTACTTGGTAAGGGTGTACTATTTATTAAGGTCGCGGAATAGAGTCAAGAAGGGCGTGAACGCTATCCGCAAGGGATTGGTGTTCGAATAGGACAGCCGCCAAGGCTGTATAACGGTCAGGGCCAGAGTTTATCGCCTTGATCTTACGAATGATCAAGGCGATTTCATTGTTGTGACGTGTGAGCGCGACGAACTGCATGAACAGAGCCATGTCAGCTATGCTAATTTCCTGCTCGCTATCGGGAGGCGAACGCGAGAAGGACACGGGCAGGGCAGCGGGCTTAAGGCCCTTGCCATTAGATGACGACGATTTCAAAGGTTTTTCCGTGGCCTTAGGGGCCTTGGATTTAACCGGCTTAACTGCCTTCGGTCGCTTGGCCTTAAGGGCCAAGGGCTTCGGAGGCTGACTACGCTTCGCCGGAGCGGGAGCGTTCGCGGGTTGAGTCTGGCGCGGCGGTTGGGCCGATGCCGAGACAGGAGGAGCATCTTCTACTACAGCATCGGGCGCGGGCGCGGGCGCGGACGCGGGGGCTGCTACCGTGGGCTGAACGGCCTTCGCAGGCTGCTCAACCCCCGGTTTGACCCATGGGTTGCGAGGCGGTGGAAGCGGTGCCGCGGGGCGAAGCGTGATTTTCGAGAGCGCAGAAGGCGCTGGAGCTCGCGTCGCGGGACTAGGCTTAGGACGCGAGGCCGACCTGGCGGCAGCGGGCAGACGTGGCGCCTTGGGGCAACCGCGATAGCTCGCGGGGTGCCCCACCTCGCCACACAACACGCAGCCGGGCAGGTCGTCGGGCCTCGGGTCCTTGGGCCTTGGGCACGCGTCAGTGCCATGGTTGCCCAGGCACTTGACGCACCGAGGACGGTTGTAGCAATTGCGGGCCGAGTGCCCGTAGCGCTGGCAACGATGGCACTGACTGGGAGTGCCACTCTTGTACGGTACGTCGATTGTGATCCGATCACAGTACATTAATGACTTTATATTAAAAATTTCTTTGCCCTCGGGGGTCTTATCCAGAACTACACGGATAAAGCGCGTCGGTTGCTTGTCGCGCCTAAAGATGCGGTGTGCTTCGCGGGCAGGTAACCCTGTGGCCTTAAGGGCCGAAAGCACGTCGGCAGGGTTTGTGGATGTGGGGAGGCCACCTACAACGACGGTTAGTACTTGGTCCTCGGGGAGCGAGTACGAGTGGAACTCTATGTCGCGAGTGCGTAGGAACGCGGTTATACGGCGGTGATCTAGCGCGGTCGGCGGAAGGATTTTCATCCTATCGCCTCCCTCGCAGACGGCGCGCGTGAAGTTGATTTTCTGCGCTTTAATAGCGCTAGAGAGTTTATTCCAATCCTTGCATTGCAAGACATGGATTGGCGGGATATCGCGTTCGCGTTTCGCGGGCTCCTCCTGGCTCGACTTGGGTCTTGGAGTGTTAGGGCGCTGACCGTTGTCAGCCTTGGCGGCTTTCGACGCGGGTGGTGACGACGGCGCGGTTTTTCGTTGTCGCTTGCCGGTGCGAGATACGATCGTGTAGTCGGAGTCAGACGAAGCTGAGTCCGACGCCGAGTCGTAGTCTGACACCGACGGGCAGACATCCATATCAACCGGGTCGATATGGGACGAGGCGATTTTAGTTACCGGAAGGGTAACATCGGGCGACGCGGGGTTGTCGTGAACGACAACCATCGGTTGCGCAGAAGGCGGCTTAATCGCGACGAACGCGGAAACGGTCTGCGCTGAAGGCGCTGAGGACGCGGACGTGGGTTGTGCATAAGGCACCGGACGAAGTTGCCCTGAAGGCGCTTTAAGCGCGAACGCGGCGGGTTGCGCAGAAGGCGCTGGGGTTGGTTGCGCGGAAGGCGCTAGATTCGCGGCGGCGGGTTGCGCTGAAGGCGCAGAGGAAGCATTAGTTGAATGAATGCGGCTCCTTATGAGCTCGACCGCGTCGGGTTGCTCCAGCAAAGCCGAGAGCTCCCCGACGTCCATTGTGGCGGAGTGCAATGCACACAATGGGTGAGTTGGCGTCAGACCCTCCCTGCCTTTGAAGCAGGGAGGCGTGAGTAAGAGGGGAACCTACTGCCTGAATGGCCCTAGGTGAGTCCACCGATGAAATTCAATTCACCGTTGGGTGTGTACCTAGACTGGTTAGTGTGGTTAGTAAGTTGTGAGTATAACTAGGAGACCCCCCAAGGCCAGGGACTCACAACTCTTCCGGAGTGTTTTCCCCCCAGGAGGGTAAGGAGGGCAGCCGGGTCAGTGCCCCAACTGGCTTCGTTGGCACCGGTAAGTATCCACCAGTTGGCTACTAAAATCGTAGTCTTGCTTTGACGTCTTGGTGTTGTCTATAATGAAATAGTGATCTTGACGTCTTGTCCGAATTGAGCACCAATTGATGACTTGCCGATATTGAAAAGCGAGCGAGACGTGCGTGCGGCACGGCAGCTAGCGCGAGACTGTGTTGCGTCTCGTTGCGTGACTGCTGTGCGTCGGCGCACGTCTTATAAATAGAGTTGGGCGTTAAAAGCAAAAGCACTTAAAAAAGTATACTTTTATACAAAAGTAATAAGTATGCTTTTAGGTTTACACGAATTATGCTTTTTACTTTAAAAAGTGCACGTCCCGCCAACTATGAGATATCTCTAAAACTACTTCAAATACTTTAATACTTCCAGTATTTCAGTCTTTTGCCACAAAGGGCAGCACCGTGTATGCGTATTATTATGCAACGAAACGCATTGCACAGAATTGTACTTATTTTGGTCGGTTTATTGTTAACGATTTTGTCTTGCTTTTGTAAGTAAAAAGTAGTACGTTTTTCAGTGTGAAGCGGTAAGTGCGTTTTCTTGTGTGGTGTCCGCCGTCCGGTGTGCTTGCTTGTCTGCTTAAATACGAATACGTTACGTGCCTTGGAGATGTGTACTTACATAACATAATAAAGTTTTAAAATTTTGTGTAAGTAGGTATTAGATACTGTTTTAGTGTAAATAGATAACTCATTCAGTGTAAATAAATTTTGTTTAAATAAATGTTGTAAAAAAAAATATGTTTCGAAAACATGTTAATAAAAAAAAACAATTATGTATGTACAAATGGCAACAATAAAAAATGTAAATTTTTAAATCGTAAGAAAACTACTGTATAGAATTAATGTAAAAAAATATATAATTAATATATTAATGATTTTTTAAGTACACCTGGATCACGACACGAGTGTTGTTTCCAGACAGTCCTAAGCCTGTATGTAATTAAAAGTACGAAGGAAAGTTCGTTGATTAAAAATAACATTAACTCTACATAATTGTAATATTTACGTGATTTACGTCGTACAACTTAATATTAAATTTTTGTTTCAATGACAACGAAATACAATTGTGTTAACAACGAAAATTGTAATAAAAAGCTTTACATTTTTCGTTTCAACACAACGTTTTGTAAGTAATAAACAAAAAAGCAAAAAAGTAAAAAAGCATTTTTACAAGCATGCTTTTTGAAAATCGTACAACGAATAAACGTGAAAAAAAATAAGCACTTTTTCCCATCTCTAATTTCGGAGTGGGGCGGTACGCCGACCGGTTGTGACGTCACGGCGAGCAGGCATTGCGCGCGCGTTGAATTCCTTTTATTCTTTTTGCGCCGACAAATAATATATTAGACAATTTTAAATAATAAGATTTGGTACCTATTTAATATTATTTATGTTTTAAGAGGTTTAGATGAACCATTTTTTTTATAAATGAATCAATCGACGAAGACGATTTCCGGGTCGTCGCCGGGTCTGGCTTCATCACCTCTGAGTTCCCGGTTGGATTCCCGGTCGCTCAATTTATAAATAACTTTTCTTTAAGAGGGTTTACGCATTTCAGTTTCTCATACAAACTTTCAAGTCGAAATTTGTAAAAACCTTTTTTTGGCAATATTATTAAATTAATTTTGATGAACCTTTGCATGCTAGAGTAAAACACTAGGATCTAAATAGTGTGTTGAAAACATTTTTAAAAAACGTTTATTTTACTGAGTTATTGCGATTTTAAACTTTCTATAGCGGACTTTAAATCACAATAACTCAGCTAAATAAACGTTTTTTTTAATGTTTCCAACAAACTATTTAGATTCCTGTGTTTTACTTTAGCATGCAAAGTTTCATCAAAATTGGCTTATTGGTTTTTAAAAATTTCGACTTGGAAGTTTGTATGGGAAACCGAAATGCGTACACCCTCTTAATAATAATCAATAGTATATAGACATCATTAGTGTGTTATGGACACTAATTGCCTTAAATTTCTAATCTATCACGTGACCTACAGTAGGAAGGCAGCTAGTATTTCTGTTGTCCAATAAAAAAATAACTTCGAAATTCAAGACAATCGCAACGCTGCGCAAAAAGTAAAAGAATTTTTTAACCTATCACGTGACCTACAGGAGTAATAAATTTCATCTTTATGATAGTTTATAATAATATTGTTAGGACTAACCATTCGGACTAACATACATTGTACTATTAACACTTAGGACATGTGACTTTAAAGCAAGAAAAATTAGGATATCTAATTATTGTGGCACGCGATATTATGACAGAAAAGCATTAGAATTAAAGACGATTAGGTAAAATAAAATTTATTTAAAAGCGATAGGGATTTTGATTTTCGGACGAACGATATTTGGAGAGGAAAGGGACTACCATTTCTATGAAATTCCCTCCGTAACTAGCGACACGAAGCTAGCGACGACGCGTCGTCGAGCGGCAGACGACACTGTCGTCCGACCGCAGATCAGTAGGGCCGCTGACGCCGGAGCAACGACACTACGAATACTCTCTGAATTCTTTCAGATCGCCTTTTAAATGTTTATTGATCTGTATTGAATAAAATTCCTCATTTGCTCTGCATTTCAGCAAAGGATGTGTGGCTTTTCGTCATTTTCTGTATAATAAAAACAAGTCATTATCGTTTTCTTCTTATCACCATTACTATTCTTTAACAGACAGACAGACATCTTGTTTCACGGAAAACTCAGAACAAACTGGATGCCGTCTGCTCTTGCCGTCTGCACTCTGCAGTCAGGTTCGCAATCATGACTGCAGCGACCTGACGCTACGACGTGTCATAATATTCTTCATACATGCTCGTCGGTTGAGGGTACTCTTGACCTGACCTTTAACGAGAAGGTCACCAATCTGATCTAAGTACGTTCGTCGAGTTCTTCCCCTTCCAACTATCCCATTCACTCTCGCCTCGTGCATCTTTTTTGTAATTCTTTTTTCATCCATCCTCTCTACATAACCAAATCATCTTAGCATGCCTTTCTCAACTTTTGTCACTACATCTTCATTCATTCCACGCTCTAATAAATTATCATTCTCCACCTTTCATCCCAAAAAACGATAAATTACCTATAAGTTTTAACCGTTTGTGTCTCTAGGGGAGAGACATTGCCTGCCATTTTTGTCTCGTACCAGGATACGTTTGTTTACACAGAATTCTATCGCCACGGCTTATATTTCAGTTCGACGCGATTCTGTTTCGGCGTGCAGTGGTACTGGGAGTAGCGATGCGCGTTTGTCTGGCACAAACTATAGTTAGTTAGTTAGATTAGTTGTTAAGTCTTAACTACAAGTTAGTTTACTGTTTTTTTATTATTATTAGTATTGACGTCAATAAGTGCCTGGCAAGGTTTACATTGAATAAATAATTTGACTTTGACTTTGACACTTCTCTCTTATTACACTATTCCTAAGCCGATCTTTCAAAGTCACACCACAAATTAATAAATAAGACTTTCTTATCATGATAAAAAAAGTTGTCTTCTCGAATTTCTTCTTCTATTTGTATCATTAGTAAGTACCTATTATAAACAACAAAAATATGAATCACTTTTGCCGCTATCAAACAAACAATTAATTACACCTCTTCCTAATGTTGTAGTGTGCAAACAAAACTACATTTACCGAATAAGTAATCCACTACCACTAGGTATCTCCTAGTTGTCTTACCTGCGCGTTGCGTTTGTAAATTAATAATTACCTTTAAAGGTCACACAAGCACAATATTTAAACGTGCCTACATGATATAGTCCACCCTTGAGTCCACTCACAAAGGCCATGCGTGTACGTAATTCAAGTTTTTTTTTCGGTAATTGGACGTTTAACAAATTGCCCGCTGGTCAAATAGCTGAAGTTATTCCCTTTCGCGAAATGAAATGAAAATTTGTGGCCACGTTTTAGTTCCACAACAGAGAGTAATATTCCACTTCCAATCTGAATAATGATCTATACAAATACTTGTATATAATATCTATGATTATAAAGAAATGAGAAATCCTGGCAGAATAAATCTGAAGAACAATCAGCATTATTTAAACCGCTGGAAAAATAACCGTTGAAATTGTATTGGAAAATCTCGTCTTATCTCTTTCTAAGAGATCCTATCCTACTCTTAAAAATTACCTCATGATCAGAAGGAGTGTTCCGCAAAAGCAATCGCGGTTGGTTGCTAGTAGTAAATTAAAGGTGAAACATATCCTGGCCTATCAAAACGTTTCGGAACACCTTGTTCGTGTAAATAAAACTGACGTAAAGGGGTATGTGTGAGAGTCCTTAGGTAGCACATCAGCCACTAAGACAAATGACAAACGCTACCTGCCTATTCGTTAGCGTTTGTTAGTAGCAAATTGGTAGACAGATTTATAGATAGGCTTGGCAAATGCTAACCCTAGTTAATTGCTACCACAGAATATAGTCAAAAAAAATATAAGAATAAAAAATAAATAAACTATTTAAATATTCAATGATGAGCGTTGACCTACGTCAAATTCCATACATGCATCAGTTAATTCCATATGTCATTATGCCACTTGTCTAGGCCTCCAGTTAAGATCTAATTAATTTAATGCTGATTCCAAAATAGTTTGTTTATCTTTATTATTTTATAAAATAAAATATATCTAAGGACCTTACTTAGAAAAACTATTAGGGCTTTATTTAGCTAAAAATGGTTTTGTCTCTTTTGCTCAATTCAAAATGACGTTTGTGTGATATAGACAAAACAATGTGTATCACATAGAATAATAACTATATCAATTATTCTGAAGTATATCATAACTAAATAATGCTGTGTTTATAAGTAGGGCCGTAATACTCCAATACCGTATCGTACGTGAACCTCTTTTCTTTGGGCCAACTCGACCGAATTTGAGCAACCGTGCGCGAATCCCGTTTCTATACAATAGACGGGCAGCAGAGCGGTTGGACAATTGAGTGGAGACAGCATTATGATTTTGTTTTTATTATTTTTGCCAGGCATCATGATCAGGATCTACCTAGAGTGTGTGAAGACCTTGACGCTGTGAGCGAAGCGGCACGCGGTTTCTTCGTTCATTCCGTCCTTTCTGTGACCATTGACTGCCACTCCGTTATACAACGCGCAATGGTTAACCCGCTAACCGCTCCGCTTACAGCGGCAAGGTCGTGGCCGGGCCGTAATATTTCCGCCAAACATGGTTGCTTTACATTGCTATGTTCCTGTTTGAAGGGTACTATACACCCTTAATTTTTATTCGTCCCACCTTTGAAACTGAACAACTTTCCCCAAGGAACCTATGTGCAAAAATGACAAAAAAATTTCGACCTTCCATACTATTGTCGTCAGCTGATCGGACAATTTTGTATGGGAGGTTGACATTTTTTTGACATTTTCGCAAATAGGTTTCTTGGGGAAAGTTTATCAGTTTCATGGGTGGATCTCACCCTCGATTTCATTAAAACTAATAAAAATTAAGGGTGCATATATTATACGCTCCAGTTCATTTATACTTTATATTACAGGGTATGGAAGCACAATAACGGAAGCATAACAGCGGGACGAGGCACTTTGTGGGCCGGCAGGGTAAGGATGACTGATGCTACGTCACTGACGCTGCACCAGTTGTCCTCGCGCCTGGTCACCACTTCCACTTAACATCAGGTGGAGGGGAGTCATTTTCCGCACTTTCTATAAAGAAAAGTTTCAGTGTTGGCAACGTGCGCGTTTTTACTACTTTCAGACGAGCTCATCAGGAAGCTCTTTCTTCTATGCTTTTTTTTGTTAATTTGACTCGTCAAAGTGACTACATCCTGCCTGATGGTAAGCAGCCGATGCAGTCCAAAATAATGAGAGTCTTATAAACGGTCTTTTAAGCTTTTAAGCTTATGAGCTGGGAAACACATGCGCCGGCAAAAAATTCCAAAAGTCCAAACGCTTAGTCTGAATGGACTTTACAAATTTTTTGATACAAGTCTGATAGCACAGTATGATGGTTAAATTGGCTTGTTTTTGTCTCAGTGTTATAAAGAAAAAAATCATTGACTCTAATAATCATTTACTAAGTTCATTACCTATATGATGGTAGCTAGTCAAAATCAAGGCCTGCTACAAACCCACTCGATTTTATCTTTAACTAATCTTCGCCTTCTACCCTAAGTTTAATGCGAAATACATGTTTCTGTTTCATCCACTTTGACGCAAGCAAAATTGTCGACAGTAGTATTCAAATACAATTCTGAGTTTGAGGTGGATACTTTTGTTTTCTTTCAATTGTTGTCTAAATCCTATAATCTTGTTTGCTACAGAGCTACACAATGTATTTCAGGAGCTCGTAATAACATTTCGGCATTCGTCGTAAGTATAATAATTTCGTGGAAAGGGCTTCTTTGTTTGACTTTGCAGGTAGATTGATTGACTTACTTCTGCGAACATCTTCCTGTGTTTAGTAAGATGGTATTCTTTTGGCTTATTCTACTTTGTAACGCCTCGGTGGCAGAGTGGTACAAGCGCTTAGTTTGATATCCGGAGGTCCCGGGTTCAATACCCAGGTCAGCCGAAGTGTGTATTCGAAATTTTCAATGCGTAGCCCGGGTTTGTGAACACCATACCCGCATTTGACAAACGTGTTGATCAATATATTTATTATTGAATTTTTTGCATTCACAATGCTATATAGATAGGAATAGGATAAAATGTTTAATAGAATAAAATATTTAATAGAAAAGAAAAAACCAGTCTCAGAAAAGCTCGAATGGGATTTGAACCTTTGGATTGCCGGTCCGCTGCTCTAACCGTAAATCACAGACTACTAGAAAGAATTCAACGAGGATTCTGGGGTCTCGGTAGCTTAGCGGCTAACCGCTATAAAAACGACGACGACGGACGTCACGCTGTGCCAAATGTCATTTTATTGTTGTGACATTTCTATAGAACAAGCCTCGAACGAAACGGATGTTTGACACGGCGCGACATCATTTACTCAACATATCGGCGTTTTTGCGGTAAATTTAAATCGCGCAAAATAAGTACGGGCATTGGCTTATATAAATACGGGCATTGGCTTATTCAACACTGCTGAACACTGAAACATAAACATTATAATCACGACTATTATCCCCGAAGGATTAGTCAGAGACCAGGCAATGAGGACAGCAAAAGCAGTCCTCTACCATAGTCCACTTTTCACTAAATAGCGACTGCACATGTGGTCAGCGTGACAGGTGGTGAGCCCATCGCCGCTCTATGCTGTTGGAAGTATGAGCTGGAGTTTCTCTCGTGTTCTTTTATCAACAACACGTGTTGTGAGACTCCATTTTATTTCTATCTACCGTACAATACTAAATATAATTTAAAAAATTAAAACACTTGAAATTGGCTTGATGCTACACGCGATAGCCATTAATTAAGATATAATAATATTGTATGTGCAGTCTTTAGTCCGTTAATCGCCTTTTATGACACCCATGGGCAGAGAGTGGGTGGTAGTATTCTTTCACCGCTACGTGACACGGTTACAAAATGTTAATTAGTTTACAATATGGCTGCTGCAAATAGCTGTGTAACAGTATCTTGTTCAAACCAATATAGAGCATTCTAAAGTTCAACCGTACAGGAAACAATAGTTTCGTATTTCAATCAGCCGCTGCAAAATGTTTGACTTTTCAGTACAAATAGCGAGCAATAACGCTTTCGCAAACACGAAATCGAATATTGTGGCTTTCAAATGAAGTGTGCTTTAATTGATTTTATTGATTTTGTTTGCAGTGGTAAGTACAGACTATATTACGGTGAAATTCATACATACCTACTGACATAATATATAATCACGACTATTATCCCTGAAGGGTTAGTCAGAGACGAGGCAATGAGGATAGCAAGAGCAGTCCTCCACCTTAGTCCACTTTTCACCAAATAGCGACTGCACATGTGCTCAGCGTGACAGGTGGTGAGCCAAGTGCCGCTCTATGCTGTAAGGTGTATGTGCAGTATTTAGTCCGTTAATCGCCTTTTACGACACCCAAGGGAGAGAGAGGAGGGTGGTAGTATTCTTTCACCGTTACGCGACATGGTTATGATACCACCAATTCCATAAATAATGTTTGTAAAATTATTGAATATTGCAAATATCTAGTGTCACACGGGTTTTTACATTTTCATAAGAGAGATTTACAAGAAAACAACTAATAATGATGTGTTTTTCTCAAAAAACAGTAAAATTCCGAATGACACTAGATAAATGTCAATTATTTGTTAACAAAGTAAACATTTTACAACGAATTTTGCCGTTAATGCTTAGCTACGTATGATGAAAATGGCATAAAGCCATTATAAAATCTTAAGTGTTTGTACAAATATTGTTTCTAATTTTTAAAGGCGAAACCTATGTAACATTAAGCGTAAAACTTATATTACCCCAAAGTTAGTACTAATAAAATTTCAGTAAAGCCTATATTCGCGCCAATGCGGCAACGAGTGAAGTTGCAAAGAATGGAACGCTCATTCGGTCGAGGCCATAGAATAATAACTAAAGCATAGAAGGAGTCCAAATGAGACTCGTATAGTTTACCTATTTTACAAATGGGCCATAAACACTGAAAGAAAAGAGACAAAATAAGTTGCCAAAAACGTCAAATATCTAGCAAAAATAAAAAACCGGTTACGATTTATGATACAAAATTCAAAAGCGACCTATACAAATGTAATTCGAATGGTAACCAAACAGAGTGCTCACTCAATTGTCATGGCACTCCTTCTATGCCTTAGTTATTATTCTGAGGTCGAGGCTGTCGCATGACCGTCCGTCCGCGAGACCTCCAGCTCATTAGAAGAATGACACAGTCAAAATTATTACGCTCCCCGCGAGCGCACACGCATCCACCGCTCGCCACTGACGCTTCGTCAGCTCGTAGCAAAAACCGCCATATTGAAGATTGTGAAGACATCAAGTAAGTCCTTCATTTCCTTTTCCCATTCGATGCTATGCTCGGCGTTCTTAACAGTAATCGACAGCCTACATACCTGCCCCACAGACGTGCAAAGGCCTACATCATTCAAATCAAGCCATCGCTACGATTGACGGGTATTGCTTAATCAGCACTAAGGTTGATGAGAATTCCTCTTCTGCTTCCACATGTTGCGGAAGTTCCGCAATTATTACAGTTCCCCTACCGCTATCGCTTCCCCATAATTGAAAGATAAAAAATCCTCTTCCGCTATCGCTTCCTCATAAATTTAGAGGAATTAAGGAGGACTTGAAATTGCGCGCAAAATCTCCGGCCCGCAAAAATTAAATAACAAATAAATAAAATACTACGTAGGTACTTTGTTTTTATTAATAACTAAAAGAAAAACGGAGAATGTGATGAAAAACAAGTGTATTTCATCACACGTTCTTTTTCTTCCTTTTCCTCATCCGCATCCTCTTTCTTTGTGCTATAAATTTCCCCTTTCCCTTCCTCATAACCACATCCTCAAAACCCTAATCAGCACGCTTGCCAAATACGGGTTGGAGATCACACACTCGGGTTTCGAGAAACTCGAAACAGACTTTGCCTGCCCTAGGAATTCCAACTAGACTCTGAGATTAAACATTTTGTATCAAAAGCTTTGTACCGAAAAAACATATTCGTGAATTTACTACAGGCACACGCCTTCGGACCATACTCTGAATTTGCTGCACACTGTATGTATGCAATCCAAACGTGCCCGGAAAATAGCTTTGATAGTTTGATCCAGTTACGCTCAAAGCTCAAAACACAATTTGTGTGCCCTAGAGTTGACCCGTGAAATTGTGGAGGGCTGACCTGTTTTGGCTGAAACTGAAACGTAGTGACAATGCAATCAAGTTCGGAGAGATTGTTATACCTACAAAATATTGTAACAATGCTATATTGTAACAGTGTTATGTGGAACTACAATAATACTACCATCCCCTCTCTTCACTTGGGCGTCGGAAAAGGTGAATAAAAGAGGAAAGTCTTCAAACATATAACAACACTAGCGGCCGCTCGCGGTATCATCCGCGTGGTTCCCGTTCCCGTGGAAATATTTGGTTAAAAAGTATCCTATGTGTTAATACAGGCTATAAACTATTTGTATGCCGAATTTCATCCAAATCCATTCAGTAGTTTTTACGTGAAAGAGTAACAAACATCCATCCATACTTACAAACTTTCGCGTTTGTAATATTAGTAGGATAGATGCGATGAGGCGGCGATGGGTTCACTATTTATCACGCTGTGCAAATATGAACATATAATTTGGTGAAACGTCGACTATGGCAGTGGACTGCTTCTGCAGTCCTCACTAACTCTCTCTGACTAACCCTTTGGGGATAAGTCGTGAATATATGTACGTATGTAGCTCTGATAATTTGATGGTCCGCGTTCCCGTTTTTGGTCTCCATAGTAGAACGCAGTTACTCCATCCTTTTTTTTTTATTGGCAATGGGTAAGCGCTTGGCCTTCATCTCACCTGATGGTAAGTGACGATAAGGCCGAAGGATGAAGCGCGCTTCACCCGGAATCCTCAACCACTGAGGAACTGGCTATCTTATCTCAAACTGCCGGAACACAACAATGCTATAAACATCGTTGTTATGGCGATAGACTTAGATAAGATGGTGGTAGCTAGCCAGGCGGACTTAACAGCCCTACCACCAACCAAACCGAGCACACAAAGATGTACCCCCCGCTGAGAATCGAACCCGGGACCTCTGGGTCTGAAACAGGTAGCTTAGCCACTAGACCACAGAGGCGGTTAACATCCCCCGTCATAACGACAACAGAGGTGGCCAACCCAAGCCTACTACATGACAATGACGCGGATTTATTAGAAAATTTACTTCTTAGCTGGATGGTTGAAATATTAAGTTACAAAACGGGCATTGAAGATAGAAAAATCTTTATATTTCTACAAACGCTCGAAAACAGTAAGAAACTGCGATAACGGTTTGTAGATGTATCAATATTAGATTGTACCTTCCACGATTCAAACTTACACATTTATGAAACAACAGTTCACGGAATAAAAGTCACTTAAAAGAAATAGCCACCAAATGTGGATGGTTCTTTCCTATATTGTCCACTAAGCTAGACGCGGAGCGTGAAGCGGGTAATAATAAGATAATAAGTGTTTATTGTTTAAGTTTCAGAATATCCTTTTAAGGTGTAAGTCATGTTTGTAATAATTAATTTTATGTATTGTTATCTTTCATCCTATTTTACATTAACTTGAAACGGTAGTGTCAAAATAACAACTTTTGCGACCTTACTATATTTTTAGTTCATAGCTACGTAGACTTATGATAGCACAAGGTTTAACCTTAGTGGTTTTTTGTTGCTATTATCTTATGATCACTTTGTATATTTTGTAAAACGATGAATAATTGAAATAAGGATCTTTTAGATACTTTTGTGATCCTGATCTTAAATAAGACGTTTTTATAATTATACAGTACAGTTATAATGTACTGTGCATGCGTATTATTTGATTCTTTGTGTAAAAAATGTTTAAATAAACTCGAAGAAAAGCTGTCTACATCAAGTGTCAATCAAACCCACGTCCCGTTGATGAAACACTGTTGCTATAAAAAGCGTTGAAAAATTTCGACAGGTCTAACAGCCGCCTGGATTGGCGGGGGACGTGAGTTTGATTCCTACCTGAAGTTAGTAGTCATTTTTTAACGTTTCGTTATCTATAGAATAGAATAGAATAGTTATTTATTGTTCACTGTGTACAAACATTATAAAGAGGAAAGATTTGATTGTTTGTCTGTTTGAATTGAATAGGCTCCGAAAATACTAGACCGATTTTAAAAAGTCTTTCACCGTTGGGAAGCTACGCTATCTCCGGGTGACATAGGCTATATAATATTTAAAAAAAATCGTCATGGGGTACGGGGTCTACCCGGACGAAGTCGCGAGCGGTCCTTTACTTACTTATATTATTTTTCCTAAATATATTTTAACTTTAAGTTAAATATGTTAACCGTGTCGCGTAGCAGTGAAAGAATACTACCATCCCCTCTCTTTTTCCTTGGGTGTCGTAAAAGGCGACTAACAGACTTGCACATACTTCTAACTTCATAGAGCGGTGATGGGCTCACCATCTGCCATGCTAAGCAAATGTGCAGTCGCTATTTGGTGAAAAGTGGACTAGGTAGAGGACTGCTTTTGCTGTCCTCATTGCCTAGTCTCTGACTAACCCATAGGGGATAATAGTCGTGATTATTATGTATGTATGTAAATATATATTTTTTATAAAAACCAACTAGAGCTGTGCCACAAACTAACCGAGCTCTGACCCAATCAATCTTCTGGACCTAATCAACTGCGGTGCACGCTGCGTACATACATAGCTACGTTCCAATGAAACCACATGTGGTTATGCGTACTACAATTTTGTTCTGTATTCTGAGAGTACAAAGTAATGTGTGGTTTATATATTAAACCACAGCCTTTGAAATAGAGGTCCCTCTAAAATGCTTTGTTGATGTCCACGTTAATTGAAACGTGAACGGTACGAGGGGCGTTCAAAATATTCTCGGTATGTGGATAAAAACAAACAAGTACGAAAAGTTTGATATTTTTATTTTTCAATATACTCCCCCCCTATGTTCATACACTTATAAGATCGATCAATTATTTTTTTTAATCCCTCATAAAAATATTTTTTATCTTTGGTGTAAAAATGCTCCTCCACGGCCGTCTTCAACGCTTCATCGTCAGAAAATTTATTTCCACGCAGATCCTTTTTAAGATTGGGGAACAAAAAGAAGTCGCTTGGGGCTAAGTCCGGACTATAGGGTGGATGAGTAACAGTTTCAAACCCACATTCAACAATAGCTGCCTTGGCAATATGAGCAGTATGGACAGGGGCGTTGTCATGCAGAAGCAGAACACCTTTGGTTAACTTTCCTCGCCTCTTTTCTTTGATCGCATCTCTTAATTGACGTATAACGTTAGCGTAGTACTGCCCTGTGATATTTACACCTTTTTCTTTATAATCGATAAGCAAAACTCCTTCACAATCCCAAAATATTGTGGCCATGACCTTGCCAGCTGACGGGATTACCTTGAACTTCTTGGGATGAGCTGAACCCTTAATGTGCCACTGCATGGACTCCTGTTTGCTCTCTGGGTCATAATGATGAACCCAGGTTTCATCTCCAGTAACTATTTTTTGCAGCACCTCATCGGGATTTTCACCACACAGGTCGATAAAATCTGAACAGCAAGCCACACGCATATCCTTTTGAAGAAGCGTCAGCATTCGCGGAACCCATCTTGCACTTACTTTTGACATATTAAGATGGTCATGTATAATGTCATGTACGGTACCAATAGAGAGATTGGTTACTTGAGCTATAGATTTTACCTTCACTCGGCCGTCTTCCAATATAAGTTTTTCCACTTTATCAATATTTTCTTGTGAGGTAGCCACTACAGGCCGGCCAGGTCTAGGGTCATCTTCAATACTCTCCCTTCCACGCTTAAATTCGCTTGACCATTTTTGAATAGTAGATAAAGAAGGAGCAGACTCACGGTAAACACAATCCATTTCCTCTTTTATGGTTTTTTGATTTTTACCCTGTTTTGTTAAGAATTTTATGACGGATCGGTGCTCTAATTTCGTTAAAATTGTTAATTCGCTCATGGTGTTCATGTTTGTTCGGCAATTGCAGAAAAACAAAAGAACATCTCGGTTCCAATTTTACTTTTTTTTAATGTCAATGGATGAATCTTAGCGGCCAGTAACAAATATATATATAAAAGAGGTTGTAACGTATCAATACCGAGAATATTTTGAACGCCCCTCGTAGGTGTCGCAATGCATTAACGAAATGTTTGTATCGATACGAGTCCAACCCGCATTGGGACGGGCTGGTGGGTTATGTATGGCCCAACCTCCCCATGGGTCATTGGTATTCTTCATGTGGTAAAGCCTGTGTATAGTAGTCGGACGTTTATGGGCTGAAAGTGATGACGAATCGAGTCTTTATTTTTATTTTTAAAAGATCTTTAATTTTTTTGTTTAATGTAACTTCTAATTTTGGTGTTATTAAGTGAACATTTAGATTATTATTATTATTGCGTACTGCCAAATTTATCCTGGATCATATACTTTACTTTTAGACTCCTCAGCCAAGTTTCTGGCGCATCCGTCATAGTGTGGAGCTCGGTTATACCACCTGAGAAACGATGTAGGGCGCAGTCACTAATTATTTGTAATAGAGTTTAATTTCAAGTCACCACATTCATAGTGTAGCGTCTCCCTCAGGTCCCATTTATGTTGGTGATGGTTGGATTTGCCGTGGTTGGTTATGCACCGGTTCAGTCGGGTCCAAGTCTTTCTCACGGCATAAAGACCAGGAACTCTCCGCGGTCTTGGATAAGGCTTTTATGCGCTTACATTTAGATAAATTTTCCAAGACACTAAGAAAAAAACAAAAGATAAATTATAAAAAGGAAGTTCGCTTTAAAAGGTAGAACGTTCTAAAATTTAGATGCGTATTGTTTTTACGTATTAGGGATTTTAGTATGTTACATAAAATTATCCACCCCTAAATCACGCATCTCATTATTCACGTCACTGATTTTATAAAGACTCGATTACCGCAATCTAATTTATCAGACTTGGGTAACTCCTGATTCAGTTATATCCGAGAGATATTTTCCGCTCGATATCATATATAATATGGTATTTTACTCTTCTGAACATATCTACATACATAAATACATACATAATATTAACGACTATTTTCCCCGAAGGGTTAGTCAGAGACCAGGCAATGAGGACCGCAAAGCAGTCCACTGAAACAGTCCACGTTTCATTAAATGATAACTGCAAAATGTGCTCAGTGTTACAGGTTCTGAGCCTTTACTCATGAGGGTTTTTTTATAATTTTTATAATATTTAGAATAATATTTTTTTATCCGTGCGGTGACGGAGAAAGAATACCAATCGCCGCCCCTCTCTCCGTCCGGTGGGTGTCGTAAGAAGTGACTAACGGACTCTTTCGAGCGATGATCTGCTCCACTGGTGGTAGGGCTTGACCCGTCTGGTTGGTGACCACCGTACGCATGGTGTAAAACCCGTTAAGTGACTGCTTGTCGGTCGCGTTTCGGGATCAGCCAGCGTATAACCAGAGCTCGAGAGGATGATGCTGCGATGTATTTGGTCTGTGGAAGCTTCCGTCAAACCAGTGCCAGGAGGACTTCGTTAACCTGCCGACCAGGGAGACCCGTAGAAACGGTTGTCCCGCTGGCCGCCCGTGGCACAGTACAGGGGCCCAAGCGAGCCTAACCAGCTCGTGAGGCTGCCTCACCATGCCACGCATAATCTCGGGGTGGTCCGTCGTGCCGGTTGGTGACCGGAAGGTGGGGTCCCGGCGGCCATTCCCGGGGGGGTTCGGGGGCCCTTCCGTTCGGCAGGTTAATAATACTCGTCTGTGGGCAAATTCCTAGGGAAACAGGCCACCACACTTTGACCATTCGCATCGCGGCATTATTTTCTCGATTCACGCCTCTCTCTTTCCACTCCTAAAATGACAGCGCCTAACAACAAAACTGGTTCTACAGCGGTGCACACCCGGTGCACACCACAACCTTACCGTTTGAGGTGGAGTTCGCTAACATCCGCGGACTCCATGCAAACCTCAATGCCGTCCACCACCATCTTGAGACGGCACGGCCAGCAATGTTGTTCCTGACGGAGACGCAAATAATCCGCCTAGCTGACACCACCTACCTGAACTATCTCGGCTTTGTGCTTGAAGAATCCTTCAAAGCCAAAGCCGGAGTTTGCTTATTCGTTCGGGCGGATGTTTGCTGTCGCCGTCAGCTCTGTCTGGAGGGCCCTTCCTTCTCCCTCCTATTGGTACACGTCGACTTAGGCTCTCATTGCCGTGTCTACGTTTGCGTCTACCGATCCCATAACGGCGACATGGAGACAACTCGACTAATTGAACATCTTAGTCGGGTAGCAGATGATGCGCAGGAGCGGTTTCCATCGGCGGAACTGGTGTTTTTGGGGGACTTCAACGCCCACCATGAGTTGTGGTTAGGTTCCTCCAAAACAGACCATGCTGGTAGAACTGCCCACGCATTCGCTCTCACGCATGACCTAACGCAACTGGTGAACCAGCCCACCAGGATCCCAGACATAGTTGGCCATGCGCCCTCCTTACTCGACCTTCTGCTGACGAGTCGCCCAGCTGGATACCGGGTGGAGATTCGAGCTCCTTTAGGTTCCTCGGATCACTGCTTGATATCCAGCACAGTGCCCTTGGCATCGCGCCCGCCAACAGCGGTTTCGAAACGCCAGATTTGGCACTACGCGTCGGCAGACTGGGACGGGATGCGGGAGTATTTTGCATCCGTCCCTTGGAGGCAGCGCTGCTTTAGTGGGAAGGACCCGACCGCTAGCGCCACTGCCGTTGCTGATGAGATAGTATTAGGAATGGAATACTATATTCCACACTCCTATGTCATCAGCAAAGGCAGACGCAACCGCTGGATCAATCGCGAGTGTGCCAGCGCTGTTGACAGCAAACAGACGGCATACCGCGCTTGGATCAGAGGTAAAGCTCATGGGGCTCCCGAAACTCGCTCGCTAAAAGCAGCCTATAATAATGCCGCCAAGTCGTGTAAGAGGGCCTACATTAGAGCGGATGCCCAGCGCGTTGCACGAGTAGGCCAAGAACTCCTAACGCATCCTACGGGCAGCCGTAGCTACTGGCGTCTGGCCAAAGCCGTGCAATCCAACTTCTGCCAACCCTCGCTGCCACCACTGAGATGTCTTGACGGAACTTTAGCTCACAAGCCGCAGGAAAAGGTCGATCTCCTGGCCAAACTCTTTGCGGCTAACTCCCGGATCGATAACTGTGATGCACAGCCACCCTCAATTCCTCACTGTGGCCACACAATGTCTGATATTAAAATCAGGCAGTGTGATGTCCGTGCGGAAATGCAGTCAATCGATGTCCGGAAAGCTAACGGTCCTGATGGCATCCCAGCAATTGTCCTGAAAATGTGTGCAGCGGAGTTGTCCCCTGTGTTAACGCGTCTGTACCGTCTCTCGCTCTCTTCGGGTTGTGTGCCGGAATCTTGGAGAGAAGCTAATGTGCAACCGATCCCTAAAAAAAGAAGATCGGTCAGATCCGACTAATTACCGCCCTATAGCCGTAACTTCAGTGTTGTGTAAGATCCTAGAACGAATATTGAACAAACAGCTTATTCGATACCTAGAAGATCACTCCCTAATTCACGATCGTCAATATGGGTTTTGGCCAAAACGGTCAACGGGTGATCTTCTAGCGTACGTCACACATCTCTGGGGTGAGGCTATTGACAAGCGTGGCGAGTCACTGGCAGTTAGCCTTGACATAGCCAAGGCTTTTGATCGGGTCTGGCACAAAGCTCTTCTCTCCAAGCTCTCGGCATACGGTTTGCCCGCTCAGTTCTGTACCTGGATTGCCAGCTTCCTGCATGAGCGTAGAATCCGTGTCCTTTCGGATGGATGCGCTTCGCGGTTCATGTCAGTGAACGCTAGTGTTCCTCAAGGCTCCGTTCTATCCCCCACGCTGTTCCTTCTGCATATCAATGACATGCTTCCTCTTGGAAACATTCATTGCTATGCAGATGATAGCACAGTGCATGGGGGATATTACGGGCACCCAACGGCTGGGCGGGTAGACACCGAAATGAAGCGAGCAAATCTTGTCATTGAGCTCGATCGGATGTTGGACCTCATTTCTAAATGGGGCTCCGATAATCTGGTGGAGTTCAATGCCAAGAAAACACAGGTGTGCGCGTTCACAGCGAAAAAGTCGCCATTCCTTCCCCTTCCTTCTCTTCAGGGTACATCTCTAGGCCTGCAGAGCAGTATTAACATGCTCGGTATGGATATCCGCTGCGATCTGAACCAAAAGGACTACATCGAAACCGTGATTAAAAATGCCTCACGTAAACTCGGTGTCCTGAACAAGGTGCGGCGATTCTTCACGCCTGATCAGTTGTGTCTATTATACAAGACACAGGTGCGGTCTTGCGTGGAGTATTGCTCTCACCTTTGGGACGGCTCCGCAAAGTACCTTCTCGATGCCTTGGACAGATTGCAGCGCCGCGCTGTGCGCATTATCGGCAATGCAGAGGTCACTAAAACTCTCGAGCCTTTGCAATTGCGTAGAGATATTGCGTCACTCAGCGTCTTTTACCGTTTATACCATGGCGAGTGCTCTGAAGAACTCTTTGACCTCATCCCTCCTTCTCCCTTCCTCCATAGGAGTACGCGTGCTGCTCTGCGGAGTCACCAATTTACAGTCTCTAACATTCCATCTCGCACAAAGAAATTTGGTGACTCGTTTCTTTGCCGCACTTCCAAAAGATGGAATAGTCTACCAGCACACGTATTTCCTCCTACCTATGACATAGGGTCCTTCAAACGAGGCGTGAAGAAGCACTTTGTGGGCCGGCAGAGTGAGGATGACTGATGCTACGTCTCTTACGCTGCATCAGTTGTCCTCGCGCCTGGACCTCATTTCCACTTAACATCAGGTGGAGTGGGGTCATTTGCCGGGCTTAGTATAAAAAATAAAAAAATATTTAGTGGAGGTTTGGTATAAAACGTTACACATTTACCCAAGAAAGAGCCACCTGATTTATGAAGTCTTAAATTAGGGACGGCAAGCTTATTTTTCCTACGAGTATTTAACCTCCTGAATCCTCGCGGGTCGTATACGACACATCCAAAAAAAAATTCTGAAACGGTGTAATTCCAAATATTAAGAATATTTTTGATAAAACGGAAAGTTCTACAACCAATAATTTTAAAAAATATATTGAAGTTGTGGTTTGACGTCTGCCGCCATATCTGTCAAAGGGACGAAAAATCAAGAAATTCAGAACATTAGTTAAGTATTAAAAAAACTAAGGTCTCCACGTCACGTACTCATGAGGTTATGAAGATCACAATTTTTAACAAATATCTTTTCATACTTCTTGACATAGTAATGTTTTTCAAAAATAAATTGTGATGCAAAAGTTAAATATATCAATTTTTACACTTCTTTGAGTTAGTCTCTAGGTTGTATATGGCGCGGACTGCCCTTTTCTGTAGAATAAATACATCGTCAATATTAGCAACGGAGCCCCACAACAGTAAGCCTTAAGACACACACTATGGAAATAACTAAAATAAACTAATCTTGCCGTCTCAAAATCAGTTAGAAGCCTCATTTTCTTAACTGTGTATGCAGCTGAACTCAGTCTTCCTGACAAGGTATCAATACATGGGTCCCATTTTAAGCGTGAATCCAATTTAATGCCTAGAAAAACAGTAGAATCTTCCAATTCAACTACATTATAGTTCATCTTAATTTGTGTGCTGACATGTCTTACATTAGGTATAGAAAATTTAACACAATTTGTTTTTGTGGAATTCAGTATTAAATTATTAATTATAGTGAACCAATGCAATAACTTTTAAAGTGCACTATTCACATCGTCAACATTTTCAAAGCCTCTTTTAACATTAAAAATAAGAGACGTGTCATCTGCAAATAGTACAGTCTCACACAAGTTTCAAGCAAAGCAGTAGGTCATTTATGTAAATCAAAAACAGTAATGGTCCCGATATTGACCCTTGGGGTACGCCTATAGTTATGGGTGCTCCTGTAGACAGCACCATTAATGACAACTTTTAGAGTTTTATTCGGTAGGTATCATTGTATAAGGCTCAGTGCTATTTTTGAGACACTATAATGCTCTAACTTGTTAACTAAAGTTTCACGACTAACGCAATCAAACGCCTTGAGAAATCACAGAAAATACCTATTGCATCTTGCTTAGCCTCTCCAGCGTAAGCGTCAGTTGTAGTTCTACCTTTTGTAAAACCAAACTGTTTTTCATGAAAAAGTTTATTAATTGCAAAATGAGACAGTAGCTAGTAATTGATTGTAAATAATTTTCTCAAAAACTTTGCTAAAGGCTGGTAATATGGAAATTGGTTTAAAATTAGAGGGGTTGTTTTTGTCACCAGCTATAGACAATGGATTGATTTTAGCATGCTTCATTAAATTTGGAAGAGTTCCTTCTTGAAGACACCTATTGAAAATATCGGTCAATTGAGGAGCTAAGGTATTAATAATTGTTTTAGCAACATTTGTAGAGATACCCCCCAGATCTTCTGTATTTTTAATATTTATTGTTTTAAAGCTTTTAAAATGGTGTAAGTGTTTATATGCATAAAACTAAAACTGTCATCGCACTTATCAACACTTGACTCGAGGAGATCGACAGCAGAATGAGAGCAAGAACTTATATTATTACATAACTATGTATCCATCCATAGGTATCCTAGAGCAAAAATCCTCAAATGCACCAGCGACTGCACCATCTGATTCTATTATTTTACTTTTGACTTTAAGTGAACATGAACAGTCCTTGATTTTTGTTTTACCACTTTGTTGGTTAATAATATTCCATGTAGTCTTTATGTTGTTATTCGAACTATTTGGTGGATGCATGGAATTAGTATGTACCTACTACCTATCGTAAATGTTCGTATGCGATTTCTACTTTATGTTCCAAACTCAAATCAGATTAATGACCAGCGGGTCATAATGAAATTCAGTACCTACAATATTAATGCCCTGCTAAACCTCAGGTCTTAAATGACTTACTTTAGGTTAGGTTTGCGTGAGATATAATTTGACATTGTCGAGCAGGTGGTGCGAAAAATCTTTTTAATCAGCGGCAGCGGTCCGTGATCCGCTCTCCGCTCCGCGCCTCTATGAACGCAGTATACAACAGTAATTATTTATACAAACAAACCTCAGTCACGAATCCACTGAAATTATCTGCCTACAGAACTACTGAATGTCCGCACTGTATCGCATGTTTTAATCTACGATCGATCGGCAAGTTACACGAATAAATTATGTGTTACCATCGGTGGTAATGGAAAAAGTGCTTGGATAATGAGTTATGTTTTTCACTGATTTCGAAAAAAAAATTCATTTCTCCGTAGGTACTTTCTTCATGAACAGATATACAGACACACCATATTGATTCCGTAAGACATACTGCAGTAGACATGCGATATTCACCACATAATAATAGCTGAAGCAATATTCACATATTTGCGAATCATAAAACAGACGTTTGTTACGACACCATTTTGTAAGTTTGAAACATGAAACAAATGAGTGTGCTCGTGAACTCGCACACGAGATACCAAGTTCGTTTTTTGTTGGATAATGGAACATCCATCACGCCGCGCCTGTTTCCCGGAGGAGTATCTTATAACACTTCTCATGCTTTATTCACTCTCACAAAATTCTTCATACACGCTCGTCGATTTTGGGTACTCTTGACAAGACCTTTCACGAGAACGTCTCAACAACATATCAATAATAATACAAATGTCCCAAAGTATGATGGTCCTACAAAAAAACGGTGTCCCCTAGTCCGACTCTTGAGCGAGGGTAAAGAAGAAACATACGAAGGGGTATGTGCGTTCAGTCGGTAGAAAAGTCGGAAAGAAAGTAGGACTCCGACAATTTAAATGCTCCGATTATCGGTCCTACAAAAAGTCGCTCGTGTGCTAAGGCCTTAACTTTATCTTTATAAACTCTTGGTCGCAAATTCTAAAGCCTTCTAAATATAATCGCGTTGTATCACCGTGTACATATTACTTATTATACTTCAACACATAACAACACATAAAACATAACCAGACCCCCGTAAATTGCTTTAGCAATTTGAGCTGAGATAAAAAATACATCTATTAACGCATGTATTAGGTACTAGGGTTCCTAGAAAAAGGTCCCAGGGATTTACGATGAATGGACCCTGACCTTTTTCACATGACACAGACATTTATATTATCAAAGTCGCTTTTCCATTTGTGTGTAGAAATATTGCGTTAACACCGACGACGCTGAAAAGCTCAATCTTAGTATGTTTGTTATTAATATGATAGAAGTGTTGTAGTACTGCCTGTTCCATACGTTCCAATTTCAGTTTATTTATCTATGGTTTCACAGAGAATTCTAGTTTTAAATATAATTTTTGTTATAAATGCAATTAATTTTTAAATTAAATCATTTGTTTTATGTATAGTGTTTTGTTTTCATTAAATTAAAACGATAATGTCGAAACGAAAAATTCGGGTAATTTTTGAATATGAATTGCGTCATGTAGTGGTTTCTACTTTCTTCAGTACTTGAAGAACTTCTTGATCGGAAATAAATTAAATCCCAGAGAGGCAGTACTAAAAGCCTTTGAAGAGTTTGATGCCTTCCGACCAGTGGTTTTTATCAAAAAGGGCATTCATTCAGACATTACCAGTACTCTGCGAAAAAGATGTATTGAAAGAACGGGCGAAGACTTCAATGATATAATTCGTAAAAATTCGTTTGTACAAATACCAAATAAGAAAAATAGGCTAAACCCAAGTAGTGAATTGGAGGTTATGACTGCAACGCCCTAAAAGCTTTTAGGTTTTAGCTCCTTTATTTATAAAACTCAAATAATGTTTCAAATGACAGTGTGATTTGGAAGGCCATTCACAACTCTATAGAGGGCGTACTCTTTAAACGCATTCGAAACTTTGTTGGCTCGTAATTCGTCGTACAATGAGCGCGCGCTGCTGTATTTTTCAGAAGCGATTAGCACAGTACACACACTACAGTGTACCTCGAATTACGGGCCAACCACAGACATAGATAACGAATATTCGGATGCGCTTAGAGAGTAGGCCATCAGTTCTGCGCGACGCCAGAGTACTGCATTCGCAGTTGAAGCGCGCAGCGTGCGTGGAATCCGTCCGCATTATAATCGAGTTGCATTCCAAGTTGAGTTGTAAATAATCTTACTAGTGAACAATGGTATTTCACATTCGTACAAAGCTCAAAACGTTTCAGGTATAGAAGCGGGATATCAGCTTGTCTAACTTCCATACTGGTGTACCAAAACTTTTAACTAACGTCATACCATAATTGGGTTTCTACGCTTTGACCGGTAAGTACTGCGGATTCTTTAGTTTTATGGATTTTCCACTTTATTACAGTTAGGTGAGGTTAAATTTATGGTGCAATAATTATAATCATTGACACTATAGAGTTAAAACCAATAAATTACGAAACGCAAAAAGGTAATGTGGAGGGAGAACTTGGACCAAGCTGGTAATGGAAAGAGAAGAGTGGAGGAGACTGAGGTAGGCCTTTGCCCAGAGAACACAGATGATGAAATTTTATATTTGTTAGTGATCGATAAATCGCGGCGTAGTTTTTACCAAACTGCATGAGAATAGTAGTAGGTACTGTCTTTAACAATATATTGGATTTGGTGATGGAAATCTTATTATTATATTGCCCTCACTGTCCCACTGCTGGGCAAAGGCCTCCCACCATTTCTTCCACTGATTGCGGTCCTGAGCTATCCTGAAATTTTGTTTTGTAAAAAACGGAGTCTGTAAATAATCCACCATTATTTCGCATTCAAATTCGAAACTACGCATTTTTTTAATTTAATCAAAACTGCATACCCACATTACGCTTCACTTTCCCGCCAATAAGTCCCAAAATATTGTTATACGCTTTAGGTTGACTGACAACAGCAAACAATGAATGAATGATTCAAGCATTGATTAAAGTAACCAGATGTGAAAACAAAAAGCACCAAGTTAATTAACACAGATAAATCATGTCTGGGAAAACATCATCTGACTCAAACAAAGAAATAGCAATTAAAAATATTCATTGAAGAGATCCATCATTTGCTAAATAATATCATTTTTAAACAATGCTTCTCTTTTTTGAAATAGGTTTGATCATAAAAATTGGTTTGCCTTTGTACGATGTTATGTGTATAATGGTGATAGAATAACCGATAAAGGTATACTTAGCTATAGTCTTGACAAATTTTCTTTACTCCAGTGAAACCTGGACTCTGTATCGCAAGCACATAAGCGCATTGGACAGATTCCACCTCAGGTGCCTTCGAGTAATCATGAACATCAACTGGACCGACAAAGTTAGAAATACGGAAGTCTTGCGTCGCACTGGTGTTTGTGGTATGGAAGCCTGTCTAATACAGGGGCATCTGCGAAACAATAGCACTCGTTGCTGTTATTCGTCACATACACTGCTCGTATTCTAAAACCAAACTCAAAGTCCAATCCGTGCTTGAATACAGTTAGAAAGGGATGGCGATATATGCGATGTATAGCACCATCCCTTTCTAACTGTACTCATTATCATAGCGTATGGCGTATTCCTGCTTGGATCAAATGTCTATGTCCAGATTTTTGAGCCAGCTTTCTGCGTCAGCGGTGAAGTTGTGCAGCTCGGCGATGCCTCTGGGAAAACAGCGAAGTTAGCATTCATTCACAACGTGGGAAAGAGTTTGGTCAGGTGCTCCATAGACGCAATTTGGTGACTCCCTTAGACCCCATTTGTGAAGGTGGTGATTTGTTCTCCCGAGGTTGGTTCTGAACTGGTTTAACCGGGTCCACGCTTTTCTAATGGCATTAAAACCGGGTTGCTTTTTTGTAGGGTCAGTGACGACCTGAATTTGTACCCTCGAATAAGCCCCATTCCGATTGCCACGCTTCATTTACGGAGCTCTTGTGTTTGGTGCAGTCATCAGTCCAAACAGGTGACCTTGATCGCAATCGATCAGGAGGCAAATCATCCAATGTGTTTCTAATGGGCATGGCACCGGAACGGTTTTGCTGAGAGCATTTCTCCCATTCACTAGCAGTTGCCTGATGTCTGCGTAGCGCGGGCGGAGGTATGTGAGCCAAGACGGGGAGCCATGGAAGGGGTGTTGACTTTATCAGTCCTGTGATCAAGCGCATGGCCTCGTGCAGCTGGGTGGAACCTTGTGCACGTGTGCGCTGCGACTCCATACAGGCGCACAATACTAACTATACTCACAACTAACTGTACTCAAGCAGAGATTTGAGTGTGAGTTTGGTTTTAGAATATGAGCCTAAGATTGCGGAGACTCCACCACATCCCTTAAGAGGTAACTAGAACGATAAGTCTTTTGGTGCTCCTGTTTCCTGCTGTTCCTTTTCAGTCGACATTGTGAAGCTATCGGACTCCATCGGAGTCGTGGTTCGTCCGGTGAATGAAAGAACCTGAGGCCCATCTGTCCCCCCTCAAAATTCCCACTTCTTCCTCAATGGCGGAAACAAATCTGCGGATCCTCTGGTTTAGCGAATGTCCATGGACGGCGGTGATTACTTTCCATCAGGAGGAGACCGCCTGCTCTTTTGCCTTTTTTTAATTTAAGAAGGAGGCAAACGCTCAGGCGGGTCACCTGATGGAGAGTAGTCACCGCCGCCCATGGACACCCGAAATCCAGAGGAGTCGCAGATGCGTTGCCGACCTTTAAGAAAGGGTTGGAAGGAATAGGAATTGTGAAGGGTAGGGGGCGGGGAAGGGGCCTCCGGAACTCTCACTGACAACGAAGCGTGGCTCTACCACTCAGTCAGTGTCACTCATTTAGCACTACCCAGGGGTCACGGTAGGGTCTCAAGAGTAAACCTACCTACGGACACGAGTAACTCCTCCTTCTCAAATAAAAAAAAACCTGTCTGGTAACGTTAACGTGTAAGTTAGCTTTCAAGGTCGCAGGCCGAATTTATTTATTTATTTATTTATTTATTACAACACATAACAGATTACAGTCAGTAAGTACAGTATTATTGGAGAACTTAAAATAGGATCAGACTATAACCGAATAAAGTGTTTTACCTACCGCGTAAAAAATACTTCTCAACGAAAGCGTTACACAGTACAAAACGAAATTCAAACGGCCCACCTCCCTCTAATAGTTACCCAAACTGCCTTCATTTATTATTTACTAGTTTTCGCCCGCGACTTCGGCTTGTAAGGAAAAGTAACTCACCTAGTAACCTAAAAAGAGTTTTACTTCCAAATCGAAGTACAGGCGCCAGCACATAATGTCCGTCAATATTTTTTTTACTTAATGATTTGTGTATTTGAATATTCAGATTATAGAGCGCCGAGAACCGTGTGTGTAGCTACTCACTAAAAGAATACTACCAATCCCTCTCTCCCCTTAGAAGGCGACTAACGGACTAAAGACTACACATACATCCAACAGCATAGAGCGGCGATGGGCTCACCACCTGTCACGCTCAGGACATGTGCAGTCGCTATTTGGTGAAAAGTGGACTATGATAGAGGACTGTTGCAGCTTATGCGGTCCTCATTGCCAAGTCTCTGATTAACCCTTTGGGGATAAGAGTCGTGAATCTATGTATGGATTAGGGCTCCTACACGAGCAGCAGTTTGCTTTCGAGACGTATGTAACTGCAGTCGATGTTAGAAGTCATCGGCTAGCTGTCGACATGTTGTCGGCAAGCTGTCGACGTTTTAACGGCGTCTGCTACTTGTCGACTTGCCTGCGGCAAGCAGTTGAAACGGCGACAGCTTGTCGACGACATGTCGACAGCTTGTCGACGACATGTCGACAGCTAGCCGCCGACTCCTGACGTCGACTGCAGTTACATACGTCGACAGCAATCTGTTGCTCGTGTGTAAGAGCCCTTAGATAAATTTGACAGTTATCGGTAGGTTGACGAGCTGGCGTGTGTACACTGACGTGACTTACAGGACTTTATTTTTTTATATATAATGCTTTTAAGCTTTATTTATGACATGGACAAGTCTCTAAGTCGTAGGTATAGGAACATTTGTTAGCTTACAGTGAAGAACAGAACCCTGTTGGGTAGCGATGAAAGAATACTACCGGGTGGTAGTATTCTTTCACCGCGACGAGACACGGACACCTCTCTTCCCTTGGGTGTCGTAAAAGGCGACTAACGGACTAAAGACTACACATACATCCAACAGCATAGAGCGGCGATGGGCTCACCACCTGTTACGCTAATCACTGTGCAGTCGCTATTTAGTGAAAAGCGGACTATGGTAGAGGACAGCTTTTGCTGTTCTTATTGCCTAGTCTCTGACTAACCATTCGGGGATAATAGTCGTGCGTGATTATATGTATGTATGTTAGCTTACACAACTTTAATTTTTATGGGGTTCATGGGGAGAATCATGGCTTTGCTTCAATTGATAGGTTTCAACTTAATCACCAATTTTGCCAAATGCGCGTTGTTGATCACAAAACTAGACTTATTGTATCACTGAAATATCTATAATAATACTTTTCAAATAGAAGTACAACGCTTCGTTAGTTTGTTTATTTTCAAATTAGTTTTAAAAGAGCAAACTAGCAAAGCATTGTATTTACTAGTACCTACTTGAAAATTATTGCGATAGGTGTTGAAGTTAGAAAATTTGCTATTAGGTCATGCATCGAAAAATCCAAAACAGAAGTCGAAAGAAACGAAGTCTGTTAGAAAAGAACGAAAGACTATCTTTGTATAAGTAATTATTCTAAAATAATTACTTATAAAAAGATAGTCTTCATACAAGCGTTCTGTCAAAAGTGAAGCACTACAATCGAATCACACTTTCGTGACAATTACTTGCTTGCGCTCGGCGACACGCACGCGTACCTACACTTGTAACTCCGTAGTGCATTGAAAACTCGGCGTTTGGAGCCATATCTAGCTCCAAAAAAAGTGCTTCAAAATGGGCGCGCGTACTTACTTTCTATTACGTAATTATTCTAAGCTTTGCTCGGAAAACGAGCCGAACGCTTGAGCACTCGGCAAGTCGGCACACGGCACAAGGAGTCAAACAATAAATTCTAATAATTGAAAAAAAATAATTGAAAAAATTCTAAAAGTGAAGTGAAGTGAAGTACAGCCTGTATATGTCCCACTGTATGGCAAAGGCCTCGATCATCGAAATGAAGTCATCGCTAAAATTAATGGGTATTGGTTTAACGCTTGTCAAATGCGGTTGGGATGACAAACTTGGGGGAGCTATCACGCTAAATAATTTCAGCCAAACCACAACTGAAACTCAGCCGTTACACCTACTTTTATAGTGCTATCGCGTTTTACACACGCGATGGCGCTATGCGGCGGTGGAACGGCTACGATTCAGTTGTGGTTTGGTTGAGATTATTTAGCGTGATAGCCCTTCTGAGCTAATGGAAAACATCGAAAACACACTTTGCCCGACCTAGGAATTGAACCCGGGAAACCCAGCCGAGCACCTAACCGCTCGGCCAACCAAGGCGTTATATGCACATAGATTTATTTAAGAGGGTTTACGCATTCCGGTTTCCCATACAAACTTCCAAGTCGAAATTTGTGTTTTACTTAGCATGCAAAGTTTCATTAAAATTTGGGTTATTGGTTTTTAAAAATTTCGACCTGAAAGTTTGTATGGAAAACCGAAATGCGTAAACCCTCTTAACGCGAATTATTTTAATCTGAAGTCCGCAAAACTTTAAAATCAGACAATCATTAACTAAATGCTAAAGCATTTAGGTAATAAAATTGTACCTGAAAGTAAAAGTTTACATGAAGAGGGTGCCGCGCGGTCGCAAAAACTGACATAAGTCTCATAGTGAACTTCAAAGCAAAATCAATCATATTGATGTTTAAAATTAGAACAATTCTGCTTTGAAGTTTCAGACCTGCAATGTTTTTATTCTCCGAAATGTACAAAACCATCACGTGCTTGTGTTAAAAATTAAAATTTACTTTTCTAAGATAGGGGTGACCTGCGTAATATGAATACAAATATTTTCATGTAACAATTTCTGTTTCATTCGTAAAATTAGAAAGTTGTCGAAAAAAATGTTTTGAGGAGTCATTAGATATATGTATTGTTTGTTATTGTTTAAAGAATTTGTTTCAAATTTCAACAAGGCCACGACCTTGTGCAATGATCAGGCTAACTTACGTAGGTAAGTTCTTTTAATGTATTTGACTGATTCAGCGCATAATACAAGTAACTTAAAAATACGTAAATTTTCACAATTTCGTGCAGGATCCCCTGAAGTCTAAATCATTTGTGCGCTGCAATAAATCGAAGCTGACTATAAGCACAGTTACTCATGTGCTATAAGTGCCTCCTACGCCGTTTAAAATCTTGTGATCGTAAATACACTCTATTGCATGAAGATACAGATGGAACTTTGTCGAAGATAGATTATGTTTTTTTAAAGGACTATTATTAATAAGCGTTTAACACATTCAAAATAGTCTTGTTAACCCATGCTGTTAATTTAAAATTACTGTGTAGGAGTGGGTTCACGACTTTACGTCCGTGGTATGGTATGGTACCGAGCTATGGGGATTGAACCAAGATTTCTCGCTTTCAATCTATCCGCTCGGCTTCCGCGCCTATTTGTATGCTGAAATCTATTATTCCAAGTAATCGGTAATTGTTTACTATGTATTTATTTTCTATATCTATATTAACAACTTATTTATATTTTCTTACTGCAGTTTTGCTCAAAAATAATTTTAGTTTATAAAGTTAGTAGGTACTAATAATAATATAAAAGTATAAAGTATATATAAAAGGAAAGTATAACCCTTCAGGTAACAAATGCGCACTAAATGTATATTGTTGAGTTATCAAATTATTTTTTTACAGAAACTTGACATACTTTTTTTCTTTTCTCTTGCACGAAAAACCAGCGTCAAGACGTCTTGACGTTGGTAGTAGATACGGATCTATTATTATGCTTTGACACAATTGCTGCAAATGCGAAGGGATCTTTTTTATTGTCATACGATTCATAGAATAGGTACTTGTTTTAACTTTTGTTAATGTGAGTGTGTCACCAAATAAACTACTTTTTTCAATGTTATAAATAATAATAAAATAATTACCGTATACACTATTAACTTTCTTCAATTTTATTTGTATTATCAATTTATAGGTGAATTTGTTTAATTTGTTTTCAGTAAATAATATTTATCTACATAATTAATATAATTCATATTTAAATAAGTACAGGTACCGCAACAGGTAACCACGTCAATTTATTTGGAATAAGTTCCAAATAACTAAAACCATTTCCAACGAATACTTATGTTGTGGAAACTTCAAAGTGATATCAACATAAAACGATTGAAAGGATTGACTAACGTTTCAGAACATGAAAGCGTTCCAAATTCATTTTAAACAAAACTTATAATTAAGTGCTTTAAAACAACTTACCTCGCCGAAACAGAAATGTCAGGACGCCCGCCCAAAGTACTCCACACACGTACACTTCAGAAACTTACTTAGCACCCACTTAAGCCAGGGCCGAGCGGGCCACCATTGATCTGTCACGTGTCGAGTCACATAAAAAAAACTCCCGAAAAATATTTGAAAAGCGAATCGATCGGTTATGCCTTATTAATTTCGGTCGCCTTCGTGTTTTCCGAATTGGTAATTGGCCGGGCGGAGCGTCGCGCGCGTGTTCACGGTCCAACGGTCTACTCCGTACTGAGTTGAGTTCAGTTAGCAGTGTTAGCACTGTGACGCGACGGGCGGGCGGACGCGGACAGTCACTCGAAAGGGGCCGAGCTTGTTGAAGGAATATACCTGTTTCTGAGTTGATTACGCGCGCCTGAAAAAAGATGCATTCGACACGCTTGGGCGGTCGGCGCGGTGTTGCTCCGCTAAAAGTAACTGCATAATTGACTGCGCTTTGTTAGAGTACTAAGTACTTGATGCTAGCTGGAGGTAATATGTTTATAATTGAAACACAAAACCGTGAAAACTTTAAAACATGAGATGTATGATTAAGAGATTCGTCCCTGTCAGACATATAACTAACTTAATAATGCTTTTAAAGGGTGTATATCACGTACATACATATTCACGAAACAAGGCAATGCGGACCGCAAAAGCAGTCTACTCCCATCGTCCACGTCTCTCCAAACTACAACTGCACGTTCTCAGCGTGACAGGTGATGAGCCTATCGTCATTCTATTATGTTGGATGTATGTGCAGTCTATAGTCCGTTAGTCGTCTTTAACGACATTCAAGGGAATAAATGGATTGGTAGCTTTAATTAAGACACTGCACTATACGGCTCTTATCACTGAAGGGTTCCTAAAAGTAAGCTGGTTATATTAGGTACCTACTAGATAAAACCGACCGTGTTGCGTAACGGTGAAAGAATACTACCACCCCCTCTCTTCCCTTGGGTGTCGTTAAAGGCGACTAACGGACTAAAGACTGCACATACATCCAACAGCATAGAGCGGCTAAGGGCTCACCACCTGTCACGCCGAGCACATGTGAAGTCGCTTCACCAAATGGTGAAAAGTGGACTATGGCGGAGGATTGCTTTTGCTGTCCTCCTTGCTTAGTCTCTCACTAACCCTTCGGAGATAATAGTCATAGTCGTATGTATAAATTCTAGTTATATTTATATAAATAAGAAAAATATAAGAAGGGTGCTCCGCTAAAGAGTGTATGCTTATTATGACTAAACGTAGTTAGAGTATGGTACTTATTGCTGGCTGGATGAATGGCTTATTTGTTTTTAATTGGAACAACGTTTATTTTGAAAACTTTAAAACAAAAGCCTTACGTTTAAGGCTTTTGTTTTAAAGAATTACTTTTTATCTGAAAAGGTGGTATTCGCGTTTTTCAAATAAGGTTATTTTTAAACAAGAAAGATTATTTTAGTTAAATAATTATATAATTACTTAAACAAAACAAAATAAAAATTACGTAAAATTTATGAAAAAAGTAACAAAGAATATTCTGAGAGACACAATGACAAAATACATTTAAACCATCTTCGAAATTAATATAGAAACCTACGGTGCCCTTATTAGATTAGACAGTGTCAGCTGTAATGAAAAATACGAAAACCTAAAACGTCACGAAACAAATGAAAACGTCACAATGTAAAGAACAAATGAAGAATTAATTTTGTTAGTCACTGACAAATGGGCTATGTGTGATTAACGGGACTAGATATTGTTTTTGTATTTACGATATTTCGATCGGCAGTGTTTTATTTTATTACTAGCGTTTGCCCGCGACTTTGTACGTGTGAACCACGTAGCTACCCACAGGATCCTTTTACAGGGATAAAAAGTATCCTATAACCTTTCCTGAGAAACGTGGACAGGGTTACACCCTGACAACGTTTGTCCAAAATTTCGTGACGATCGACAACAAACAAACAAACAAAGTAACACCTTCGCTTTTCGCCATACATTTTTTATTTGCGCCAGAAATGACTCTTGGTACCGGGCGATGACAATGACTGAACGAACCCAAGAACAAAAGGCGCGGCCGCTTTTCGTTTATCTGTGCATTTTGAAACATTTGTGGCGTTGTAATCCCGTCTTTGTCCCACTCTATACATTAAGGCAAAGCATAAAAGAAATAGCAATAGTTTTACGAGCAAAATTCAACTCTGAATATGAAAGGGAATCAGTGACCTCTGACAGACATTGGTATGAAAATGACAGGCCTCCATGAAGTCGCTTGATAGACAAGGGGTAAGGAATAGTTTTTTTTCGATTTGAAGTATTTTGCGTTAATGACGACCTCCGTCGTCGAGTGGCACGCCGGATCTGACGTCTCGCCATTTCTGAGGTCCCGGGATCAATTCCCGGTCGGGTCAATTTAGAAAAACCTGTTTTTTAAAATTGATTTCGGGTCTGGGTGTTTTTCTATACGTATATTTATCCGTTGTCTAGTTTAACCATAATTATCGAGTTTCAAAAGAAGCTTACCTTGGGCTAGATAACTGGTGTGAGCGTAGAAAGTTTTTTTTTTTTTAATCTTCAAATATATACTTTAACATCTTGAAACATTGAAAAAAATTCGACAGGTTTAACCAATACCAGGGTGGCAGGTGGTAAATGAATCACATCTGCGGAGGACGTAGGTTCGATCGTAACCTCAGGTAGTATTTTTTTTTGTTTTAACCTTCTTAGAATATTACATACATATACATACATACAATCACGATTATTATCCCCGAAGGGTTAGTCAGAGACTAGGCAGTCCTCTGCCATAGTTCACTTTTTACCAAATAGCGACTGTACATGTGCTCAGCGTGACAGGTGGTAAGCCCGTCGCCGCTCTATGCTGATGGATATATTTGCAGTCTTTAGTCCGTTAGTCGCTTTTTACGACACCCAAGGGATGAGAGGGGGTGGTAGTATTCTTTCACCGCTACGCGACACGGTTAATATTATATAAATAATAGATAGAATGTAATGTAAGCCTAACTCATTTTTTATAAATTATTTTTAAAATATAAATATCAAAGTTTATAAATAAATAAATTTTAATCATTGCCATTTCTGTGTCCACCATACCTAATTTACTAGTAAATCTGTCATTAGCTATTCCAATCTCATCAGCAGTGAACAATAAAGAATCTTGTAAAATCCTTTTACCAATGCGCTACCAATTAATGTCCAATTGTCCAGCGGTAATGGAATTTATTACGGCCCTGGCTGTCGCGCCTGACTTCCATTAAGAGTGCTTGGGAAAAAAATAAACGGAAAGGCTATATATTATAAAATCCATTTGCGATCCATCCATTTCGTTGCGTTCTGGAAGAAATCTTACAAAAAAAACTATGTTGTTACCTCATTGTGACGACCACCGTGGTCGAGTAGTTCTGGGGTCGCCATCTCTAAGGTCCCGGGTTCAATTCTCGGTCGGGTCAGTTTAGAAATAACAGTTTTTCTAAATTGTTTTCGTGTCTGGGTATTTTGTATATATATTAAGTAGTTTATCCATTATCTAAAGTAAAGTAAAGTAAAGAATAGCCTTGAAATAAAAATAACATATACCAAATACATATACCTATCGAATGAATAATTTCAACTATCGCCGGTTGATAATGGTTCAGATACTTTTGACATGGATAAGAATCACTGATTCAAAGCGTATATTATATTACTATTTCAATTTCGACTATAGCCACTTTGAATGATAATGTCCTCGTCTACGTATCATCTGACGAAACATAATAGTGCTATTAATATTGTTGTTATGCCGACACTATACCACAGAATAACTCAAAGTCAAAGTCAAATTATTTATTCAATGTAAACCTTTACAGGCACTTATTGACGTCAATACTTATAATAATTTAAAAAAAAGAAAAAAAAACAGTTGTTGTAGTTAAGACTTAAGAGGCCTATTACATCTCGAATGTGATTTTTGCGTAAAATTCCCATTATCGAATTTTGTAGTAATTTTGCAATTGTATTTATCGTTTTTATAGAAATATGATAATAAATTTGTGCATAATATTACAAATCTCCATTCTGTGAGCATAAGTTGAATTCGGACGGCCGGCGCATCGCATTTTGTAGTAATTTTTCAGTTGTATTTATCGTTTTTTTCGAAATAGGATAATAAATTCATTATAAAATCTTTATTCCTTATGAAGTAACAATTACTCTGGTATAAATTTTGCTCGATAATATTATCGTAGATTCTCCTATCTATATTCACAGTTAACATATAGCGATTTTCGAAGTTTTTTGGATTAGAATAACATTTAAATTCCGAGGCCGCTACGCACTATTCGACTATACAAGAGATAATATTATAATTTTTTTATTGCCCTTGTTTAGAACAGTAGTTCAATCGATGAGCTCAAAAAAGTGCCTTGGCGATCTTTATGAAAATCTTTCTCTGCAATTTTGGGTTTAATTAAAAAGTTAAGCAATATTTACAAAAAGCGAGGCCGCTGCGCACTATTCCAATAGCTATTCTACACTATTCAATAAGTCATAATTGTGAATGTATTTTTAACCGACTTCAAAAAAGGAGGAGGTTCTATGTTCGACGTGTATGTTTTTTTTATTATGTATATCCAGCGATATCTCCGTCTTTTGTGAACCGATTTTAAAAATTCTTTTTTTATTTGATGGAGCATACTTCTGAGGTGGTCCCATTGCCACCAAGTCAGGATCTGATGATAGAACCCCAGGGAAATCGAGGGAAACCTTCATATTTTATAGGCACGTACCTATGTATTTCATATAATTTCTAAATAATCATATATTTGCTTCTTGTAGTCAGCATCTGATGACATTACTGATCTGATGATGATGGGAGACACAACTCCTCAATGATTAGGAGTTAGGGGATTATTCTTTAAATATATATTATATTATAGAAGGCTAGCTGTATACTATCAAGTTATTCAGGTAAGCTGATGATGGAAGGTACAATTCCTCAACTCCTGACTTGTATTTATTTTGGTTTCATTTGTATTCACTTTTTTTTTTTTTTTTATAGCAGAAGGAGGCAAACGAGCAAGCGGGTCACCTGATGGAAAGTAATCACCGCCGCCCATGGACACCCGCAAAACCAGAGGAATCGCAGGCGCGTTGCCGGCCTTTAAGGAAGGAATAGGCTCGTTTCTTGAAGATCCCTAAGTCGTAACGGTCCGGAAATACCGCCGCCGAGAGCTGGTTCCACAACACTGTAGTTCGAGGCAAGAAATTTCTTGAAAAACGCACAGTAGTAGACCGCCATCCATCAAGGTGATGTGGGTGGAATGACAGTCGATTGCGTGTAGTGCGGTGAAGGAAATTAGCGGCAGGGATCAAGCCGAACAATTCCTCAGAACACTCCCCATGATATATACGGTACAATATACAGAGAGACGCAACGTCTCTCCGAAGAGCCAGTGGATCGAGCCGACCTGAAATAACCACGTCGCCGACAATTCGAGCAGCTCTGCGTTGAATGCGGTATTCACTTTACACAGTTACTGTGTGTTTTGTACGAGAAAGGGGGACTTGTAAATTTGGATGGAGAATATAAGAAAATAACAGTTTTTTTTTATAATATTCTTAATAGTTCCATTTCGCGCAATGCTTTTTCATCATGCGATTTGTAATGCACTTTGTTAGGCTCTAAGTCGCAAAGAGCAATGCCATCCAGTGCCTTCACGATTAACCCCTCAAGCCCCAAGCGGCCATATTTGGCCGCACCTAAAAAACACGCTATTCCGTCAGACCCCAAGCGGCCACGCTGGCCGCGCTCTCCACTTGACTTTGTACCGTGTTTTGATACACTTAGAGACTACTTTAGTATGAACAAGTTCGATTTTTTCGGTTCTGTGGTACATTTTATGCCTCGTGAATGCAAAATTTAATATGAAACACAGTTCATTTTTTTTCCATTTCCGCAAATTTAAATTCCCGCTAAATCGCACCTGCTGTCAAAGTTTTTTGACATTTCGTTGCCAAGACTAAGAGGTTAAGTTATATATAGACTTGGCCTTTGGCAAAATATTTCTTGCCTTTTCTAGTCAATCACGGCTCTGTTTAAAGTGGTGCCCTGAAGTTTATGCACCGTTACCGCCCAACTGAAGATTAGCAGCAGCATTCTCCGTTCAACAACCCCGTACCCTTTATTTGCTTGGAATGTTGTTGATACGGGCGTTATGGCCACTAACCCATCACTGTCTTTTACTTTTGTGCCAATAGTATCGTCATCAAATTTTATGCACACTGAATCCGGTAACTCGCCTGGTTCTATTTGATCACGGCGAAGGGCAGGCCACTTAAACTTGGACACGATCCCCATTGCCCCGTTGACTAGGCCTTCAATAACAGAAATGTTACGTCTTAACATGACTCTGGAGCCTTTATACCCAACTTCAGTGCGTGCATCAACCCGCCACAGTTATCAACATCAGCAGGAATGACGTTAGAGGGTGCTCGTTTTCCGTTTGTTGCTGCCTCTAGTGACTCGTCGATAGCGTTGAATGTGTAAAGGTGACTTGAGAGTGAAATTTGTACTTAATACGTACCTATTACTAACACTAAAAAAAGAAAAATAAAGATTTAAAAAAAAAAAACGACTTTAAAAAAAAACACAAGTAAGATAAAAAAATACAATCAAAAACTCACTTAAAAGCAAAAAATAAACTTAATTTACATTAATAGATAAAAATAGCATATGTACCTATTTATATTTTCATGATTATAATATCTAAACAAACAAAACCTTACTTACTTATGTTACTTACTTATAAACACGTATTTTATACTCTACAAGTACCTATACCTACTATAACCTATTTATTACAAAATTTGAACTTTTACATATGTGATAATTCTTGTCTAAACCTATTACTTACCTATTAATCTATTTAAAATATTAAATGTATGTGCTACCTATCTGTCTATTTGAAGTCGGTGCCAAGCACAAACAGAAGAAAAATAATATACCTATTTATATAAAATATACAATTTTAATTAATAACAAAAACGAATCCAATATCCTAATGATAATAAAAAAAATATAATTATCAAAGACGCAGAGAACAACAACAAAAACAATTGTATTTTTTTATCTTAATTGTGTTTTTTTTTTTTAAGTCGGTTTATTTTTTTTGTTTCTGAGATCCATAACGCCAAAATTAGCCATTTTACGCAAAAATCACAGTCGAGATGTAAAAGGCCTCTTAACAACTAATTTAACTAACTAACTATAGTCTGTGCCAGACAATCGCGCATCGCTACCCCCAGTACCACTGCACGCCGAAACAGAATCGCGTCGAACCGAAATATAAGCCGTGGCGATAGAATTCTGTGTAAACAAACGTATCCTGGTACGAGACAAAAATAGCGGGCAAGTGTCTCCCCTAGCGACACAAACGGCTAAAACTTATAGGTAATTTATCGTTTTTTGGGAAGAAAGTGGAGAATGATAAATCATAATGAATTGTTAACTTAAGTTAACACTTCAAGGAATAAATGATTTCCAATTATCATATTGATAATGTGGTAGTAGAAATTGGAAATAACTGAGTTTTTGAAGTAAAATAAAATACCGGTTGAAATGAGTTTTGGAAAACATAAGTAATAAGGATGAGATTTTTAATCATTCAAATATATTTTTTTTATAAAAACTAGTAAGTATAAAAAACGTCAAATATTTATAGGTACTTACGTGTTTTAATTAACAATAGTACACTATACTAAAGTTGAGCTGGATACTGTCCCACTGCTATTTAGGCAAACGCTTCTATCATTTAAAGATGTCATCAAAACAATCGGCAAAAATGTATTCCAACATTTATGTAGAATACCTAGTTCTTACAGTTTTGGATGGAACAGCAAATTTTTTGTTGCCGTCGATGACGAGTTCTTTAGGAGATGTTTTTAGCGATTCCTGTATAATTTGTCCAAAAATGTCTACGAGGTTCTCACTCATCGCCGACGTTATTAGATAGGATGGGTGATGGTAATAAGATGTCTCGGGATGCGGGATTATGTGTTCATACGTATTATCAAACATTCTGTATAAAGGCTTCTGCAAACAGATAGCGTTTTTAACGCAGAGCGCTATATCGTCGGTCGCGTCTGTTGCGCCGAGTTGTGTTGTACTGTGGCGGTCTTATAGTGTCAAACAAAGTGCGTATGTATTACTAGCGCTAGCGCTCATGCTCTGCTTGACCACTTATTACCGCTACAGTACAACACAACGCGGCGCTATAACGCTCGACGCGCGCTAGGCACGTTCTGTTTGGCGAAGTCTTAAGAACTATGTATAGTATGAATAGGGTTTGAACTTCTATAAATGAGTAGGTACAATCCCCTTGCCTGTTACGTAGACTTCTAGAAGTTACTAACAATTAGATAAGACAAGATAAATTTCTATTTTCAGAATAAACTTAGCCTTAGCCTCAAAGTTTCCATAAAAGATAAGCTTAATAAACTATAATAACAGATTAACTATTTAGTACTTACAATGTTTTTTACAAGCTTTTATTATACTTGCACGCGTAAGTTGTTCTTCAAAATTTGCAAATGATTTTTCGACCATTTGTTGGTATCCGATTAATAAAGCTGAATTTTTTCACAATTAAATTCAAATTGAACTTCTATTGTGTCTGGTTTTACGGCAGCTGAATTAATAAGTTTTAAATTGAATTAGTTTTAATATTTACATAAACCTTGATTTGAAATAGTCAACAAAATCTTAAAAAGGGTTCAACCAATCTATGATTCACTGCGGAATCCTTACTTAGTAACGACACCGTATTAACTTCTGAACCCAAATTAAATATGAATGAGCGATCGGTTACAATATACAATATAATCACTGCAATTTGGATCTTAATTAGAAGGTATACAGTTCAATATACCAGAACAGCACGCCATTAGGTTTAATGTCCCATGCGTCGATATAAATTACATTACCTTGACTTAAGTATGGTAGCAATTAGTCCCTTCGAAGAAGTGCTTTCCGAAGTAAGACGATACAGCCGAATTGATTGAACAAATAGTTTCTTAAAGATTAGAATACATTAAAATTATTCACTTGTTTTTTTTATTAAAGAAGGAAGCAAACGAGCAGGCTGGTCACCTGATGGAGAGTAATCACCGCCGCCCATGGACACCCGCAATACTAGAGGAATCGCAGGCGCGTTGCCGTCCTTGGAACGAATAGGGTTAAGGAAGGAATAGAAATTGTGAGAGGGGGGGGATGGACATCCGGAACCCTCACTGGCCGGACGAAACACAACAGCACCAAGTGCAATTATTTCACGCCGGATATTCGTGAGAGGGTGGTATTACGCCGGGCGAGCCGGCCCAATGCGTGCTGCAAAACAGCGTGGTGCTTCTCTTTGAGAGCTTACATACACATACATACATAATTTCACGACTATTATCCCCGAAGGGGTTAATCAGAAACTAAGCAATGAGGACCGCAGAGCAGTCCACTAGCCAATAGTCCATTTTTCACCAAAAAATGCACCAGCGTGATAGGCAGTGAGAGACCATTGCCACTCTATGCAGTTGGATGTACGTGCAGTATTTAGTCTTTTAGTCGCCTTTTAGGGCACCTTGTGGAAGAGAGGGGTTGGTAATATTCTTTTAGATACAACACAACTCGCTATATGATCCGGTTACCCGGTTTTGCCAAAGCAGCTTAAGTTTCATGATCGAAGCACGACGCACAAGCCGGTGCATCATCGAGCTCCGCAACAGCCTCGCTAATAACATACATGTAGGAAATGATTTGATGTATGCTTCGTTCGTCCCAAAGTTTTATCCCACATTCCAAAAAATTCTTATTTTGTCCCATATCACTATTGAAGTTGTGCTTCGTCCCAAATTACAAGTAAATAGTTAAAAGTATAGTAAAATCTGAATGTACATACCTACGAGTACAATAAGATTAAAGTGAGTTTGGCATATAAAAAATATGGGCCGTGAAAGGTACATAAAATAGGACAAAGCGAGAATAAAATAATATTTTGGGACGAAGGAAGCATATTATTTGGGACGAAACAGGATTTTTTTATGTGGGATAAATCTCAGTGGGACGAACGAAGCGTAAACCAATTAATTTAATTTAATTAAGTCACACAAAAAGTTAAGTGATATTATTCTAAATCCAGCCACGAAAAAAGTGCTCTTGATGGAGTTGCAGCAACTCTAAAAAGGACAGCGGATCGTATCGTATCGTAACTGTTGGTTCCAAATAGTGTTTTATATTGTAGTGTGCTGAGCAGCTTTAACCAAAATTCTATCTAAACCATATTACTTAACGCTTCGGCCTTAACAGCTCTGTCAGTAACATAAATCTTTTAGGAAATTAACTTAATTTAAGCAAGTCACGTAGGTTCCATTCTCCGTTCATTAAAAGAGATTGGCGAAGCAAACTGTAAATACGCCGGTTATGTACGTACATGTGTAATTAGATATAATGAGGGTAACGCAATAAAATCCATTTGCTTACCGATGCGCACATTTTCATGTGGTATGTTTAGTTCGTCGCTTCATTTATTTGTTAGATCAAACGTTGCCGCGTTGTCCTGTCCAAATTTTAACAATGCATAATTAAATAATTGTAAAAACCTCTTTCCTCAAGAAACATTTATATGCAAAAATAACAAAAAAAAATCGACCTCCCATACTATTGTCGTCAGCTAATCGGACAGTTTTGTGTGGGAGGTAGAATTTTTTTTGTCATTTTTGCACATAGGTTTCTTGGGGAAATATGTTCAGTTTCATGGGTGGAACTTACCCTTAATTTCATTGAAACAAATAAAAATAAGGGTGTATAATATACCCAAAGGGTTCTGATATTAGGCAATGAGGACCTCAGAAGCTGTAAAGTGCAGCGCTTAGTTGACCACGCTGCCTCAGTTCACCATAAACTTGTCAGATGACGTTGATGTAATAGTTTGAGTAAATATCAGAGTTGTTGCGAAGTGTCGAGAAGAAAACCCACGGTACTTATAAGATTTTCATTTTATTTAGTAGTAGTTTACAGTAGTCGAGTTAGTAAGACACTTAAAATTATTGGTGTTAGTCATACTATTTGTAAACTAACATAATTTCGTCATGTAGGCTAATAAGCAGTGCAACGCACTCAAACGGCTGATTAAGCGTTAGGTCGGTATGTGCGGAGTTACACCGTACAGAAGCAGTCCACTGCCATAGTCCACGTTACACCGATAACAACTGCACAATCTGCACATGACGTGCTCAGTGTGATATAGTCGAATTTTTATTGTTAAAAATAGTTCGCAAACACAACTAATACTTCGCACCTTGAAAACAAAAGAGGCATTAGGCCTAAATTAACTGCTTATTTATTTGCCTGTGTTCAGTATGTTAACTAAAAGAAAGACAGTTAAACTGTAATTTCAACTTTAAATTACAGTATCTCTGACACTATGGTATTAATTATGTTGTTGGTTAATTTTAACTTTCCATGTCGCACATTGAAAACAAAAGTGGCATTATGCCTAAATTAACTGCTTATTTTTTGCCTGTGTTTAGTATGTAACTAAAAGAAAGATACGTAAATTGTAATTTCAACTTTAAATTACAGTATCTTTCTTCTAGGCAAATAAATAAGCAGTTAATTTAGACATAATGCCAGTTTTGTTTTCAAGGTGCGATACGGTGAGTTAAAAATAAGCAACAACATTAATAGCATAGTGTCAGAGATATCAAATTGACAGCAATTCAATTGCAGGCGCGCTTATTCAATCATTGTTATGAGGATAATTTTAGATTCTATTACCTAATAAGTACCGTAAAACGGGTTTAGTTAGTTTAGGAGTACCTACAATCAACATTTATTGTAATTCATTTTAGATGAATCCAAACCTACTTGTAATGTAAGATAATTTAACCGCCTCTGTGGTCTAGTGTCTAAGCCACCAGTCTTACACCCAGGGGTCCCGGGTTCGATTCCCAGCGGGAGGTGCATCTTTGTGTACTTGCTCTACCACCAACCAATGGCGGTAGAGCTCTTAAAGTCCGCTTGGATAGCTAACACCATCTTATCTAAAGTCTGGCGCCGTAACTCCATTCTCAATAGCGTTGTTGTATTCCGTCAGTTTTTTTTTTAGTACTACCTCCAACTATGATCGTTGGAGCCTGTTTTTGCTTTTTCTCATTCATACCAGTTCTCGCACTTACATACCGCATACCACACATTCATCCATCACCATTCATTCCATAGCGCGGGGTGTTCCGCTATTTGTCGGGGCCCTAAGCTAACTAGCTACTTTATTTTTATTTTACATATTATATTTGAACTTAAGTCTATGTGCTCGGGGGAAAATAATTGTCTTCTCGGAGTTTATACAATTCACCTCTCTTATATCTTATTTCTATTACATTTTGTTTACATTACTTCTTATTCTATTTATATTCCCATTATGGGTGTACTTTACTTTAGTAACATTTTTTCTTAGCAACTAGTTTCATCAGTTACATTTTCAAAATCTTAAAAATTCCGTCAGTTTAGAGATAATAAGATAACCAGTTCCTCAGTGATTGAGGATTGCGGGTAAAGCGCGCTTCCACCGTCAGTCGTCGTCGTCGGCCAAGTGCTAACCCGTAGCACAGATTAACTAATAGTACTACCGTACAGAAGGTTCACTCTCTCACGAACGACTTTCAGGCGAAATTGAAACTTATCGTGTGACCAGAGCGTTCATATTCCGTTAAGCAACGTCGACTCGATATCGATTTGACGTCAGGAGCGTAGGGTTTCCACTCATGGATATAGTTAGGTACGATTACGATTTAAGCGAGACGTGGACCGTGTAAATAAAAAAGAATTTCGTAATGCCATGACCTAAAGGTATTACATATAGTTTTAGTTATGGATGTAAGTAGAGCAACTTTACCACGTCATGAGAACTGCAGACAACGTTCATACCACGGACGAGTAAACGTGGTTCATCCTACTAATATTATAAACGCGAAAGTTTGTAAGTATGGATGGATATTTGTTACTCTTTCACGTAAAAACTACTGAATGGATTTGGATGAAATTCGGCATACAGATAGTTTATAACCTGGATTAACACATAGGATACTTTTTATCCTGATATTCCCATGAACCACGCGGGTGAAACCGCGAGCGGCCGCTAGTATGATATATTTATAATGGTTGTACGAGCGCAATCGTTTCGAGCGAGTTGGTGTGACATGGTTCAGTACCTAAGTGTTGAGCTCTTTCTGAGGCGTATGTAGTCACGAGCAAAAATAAGTAAACAATTGTAACTCTTAATACAATAGAATAAGAGTCAAAGTGTATACATATTGGTGCTCGTGACTCGTACACATACATTACAAGCAACAACATAAACTTTTTGCGATTTGCGAACATATCATTTGACGGGCCAAAAACTAACTGACGCTTTGATACATAAAGTTCGTTGCTACGACTGCTACGATTTTCGTAACATTGTAGTTTCGCATCGGTTTCTGGGCCCGCACCAAAATTCTCGTATGTAATATTACAACAAGCTGTTTTAGCAGATATTAAATATGCGCAAGTAACATAAAATGAAATTGTTTTGATGAATCAACATTTTGTCACTGTTGTCAATAACTTATTTCTTATGTTGTCAATTACTATTTGTACCTAGCGGCCCGTCCGCGCCTTCGTCCACTCTAACTTAGAAACACCGTTATACTTCAGTTTCATTTTCTACAATATTACATACATACATACTATTATCCCCGAATGGTTAGTCAGAGACTAAGCAATGAGGGCCTCAAAAGCAGTCCTCTACCATAGTCCACTTTTCACCAAAAAGCGACTGCAAATGTGCTCAGCGTGACAGGTGGTGAGCCCATCGCCGCTCTATGCTGTTGAACGTATGTGCAATCTTTATTTGTACAATACCTATAACTTATAAACAGAACTATCCTTAGTTATTATCGCTCTTTCTGATAGAGAAAACTGCATAAAAATTGGGTTGCTACCCGTTCACTTACCAGCTTCACCCACCAGTGGGTGCACGGGTAGTCTCTGTTTACCCGTGCACCCACCATGGCGGGAAAATATGTTGTATATTATAATTTATATTATGCCGTGACCCTCAAAATCAAGCGACAAGTGTGTGTAAAATAGGGGATGAAGGTTTAATATTATCCTACTAATATTATAAATGGATGTTTGTTACTCTTTCACGTAAAAACGACTGAATGGATTTGGATAAAATTCGGCATACAGATAGTTTATAACCTGGATTAATACATAGTATACTTTTTATCCCGATATTCCCATGGAAACGGGAACCACGCGCAGCGGCTAGTTTATTATAAATGCACAGGCCAAATCCCTTGCTAGAAACTTAAAATTTCGCACACGTGGGTCAATCCTGGGACTTTTGATTTTGAGGGTCACAGCTTAATATATTCAGTGTTTTAGAAGAAGAAAGCGGAGCTACAGACACAGAAAAACGGCGAGTTTATTTTATAATATGTCATTACATATAATGAGGATTACTTGCGACTTCATTCGCGCGAACACCCGTACTTCGTGTGCCTGTGGGAAATCTAAAAGATCCGGCCTTATTTTACATCAGAAAGGAAGCTTGAAACGCAGCGGCTAAGATGTTCGGTTTGCGGTATTTTCCAGTTAAGCAACTTTTGCAATACCGGGTCACTGGATGGGTGACAAAATTAAAAACATCCCGTGCTTCAGAAAGCACGTAAACCCCGTTAGTCCCGGTTGTTGTCGTAAGATGGCAGTCGCTAAAACCCAAAAAACAACATGAGGCCTAGGATTCGCGAGTGGGAAAGCGCTTGTCCCGATATCCGGTGGTTCTTTGTTCAAATTCCAGGTCGAGTATTTTCAGATTTTTCGACGGCACTGAACGCCTTCTGAACCGCATTATAAACTGCCGAAACATTGCTTTTGGAGTACCTATCGAATTTTAAGACAACTTTTTCATAAGTTTTTTATTTTTATTTTTGTTCATAACTCACAAAAACTACTATTTTGGTTGCTTGTCCATTAAATTAACATAGCGCCAAATAACGCCCCTTTACTGAAGTCGACGATACTTTAAAAGTAATTAAAAAAATGTTTAAGTCAACATTATTACAATTGACGGACACTCAGAACTCATTGAGTCTGCGTTCTTGATGGCTTAAAAGGCACTAATCGAAATTCTTTAGCTTTAAGATGAGTCAGCCTCTGTAAATAATAAATATTCCACTGAATCTGAGATAAAATCTAATGCAAACTTATTAATTGGATAAAATTTAAACAGGGCTGATTCTAAACTTCATTTGCACAACATTAAATCTTTTAAGGGTCAGAATTTTCGTTCATTTCAGCGGTCATTTGTTAATTCATTTATTCTTTAATTCCCTCATTTACTCATTAAATTATTATATTTAGTACCATTGAATCAAGTACTGATATACAACTTGTAACAGAATTAATAGCTAAACCAGAAAATAGTAGATAGAGACCATCAAACTGAACAACTTTTACTATGGGACCAACTCTGAAATCGCGAAAAAAAATCAGCTGTTTTATACAAAACTTAATAAATAAAATATCCAAACGTATGTGTAGGCTTCTTCGTACACAAGGCTACGCAAATCTCCGATACTTGGCGATTTTAGTCTCCAAGCGACTCCCGCCATACAAATCCATTGAGGTTCGTACACTAGTCGCGTCGCCGACATTTGTCTCGCGACTCGCGTCGTGCCAGTCGCGCGCTACCTGCCAGTCGAGATCTCCGCTACTTAAGTCGCGGCGATTTCCAAGATGGCAGAGCAATCATTAAATATTAAATTTCTTTCAGAGGTGGAGAAATATCCTTGCCTATAAATATACAGCATTAGTATCGGAGATTTGCGTTGCCTTGTGTACGGACTGTGCGCTACTCGATACTCGCGACTTGATCCTAATGTTAGTATACAACATTAGTATCGGACATTAGTATAGGATTTGCGTAGCCTTGTGTACGAAGGGCCTTACAGCTGATTTTTTTTCGCGATTTTAGAGTTGGTTCCGTAGTAAAAGTAGTTCAGTTTGATGGTCTCTATCTACCATTTTCTGGTTTAGCTATTAATTCTGTTTGTTACAAGTTGTATAATAGTAATATATGCTCAGATAAAAAATAGGTCAAAGATAACTGTGTAAATGCAATTTTTTGAAAAATTTACGACTTCAACCTAACCACTTCTAAACTTACATTTACATACCGAATACACTGTTACTGTATTTGTTTCTCTTCCATTCATTTGCGCAACTTCGTAGCAGAAACGGATACCCTGTCGCTGACTAAAATTATTAACACAGTTCCCTCAATTTATTAGGCACGTTACACGTGGCAATTTGAAACTTTCATTCCGCAAAATTATTGATCACATATCAACTATTAATTAATAAATAAAACCGGCCAAGTGCGAGTCGCACTCGCCAATGTAGGGTTCCGTAGCAGCAAGTAACATCATTTAAAAGTTCTTGTAGTTCGTTGTAACTTTGATCGATGTTTTAATAATAGTGTATTTTTTTTAATTAATTAATTTATGACGTATTAAAAAAACTACTTACTAGATCTCATTTAAACCAATTTTCGGTGGAAGTTTACATCATACATTTTTTTTAGTTTTATCATTCTCTTATTTTAGAAGTTGCAGGGGGGGACACACATTTTACCACTTTGGAAGTGTATCTCGCGCAAACTATTCAATTTAGAAAAAAATTAAATTATAAACCTAAATATCATTTTTGAAGACCTATCCATAGATACCCACAAGTATGGGTTTGATGAAAAAAAAATTTTTGAGTTTCAGGTTTAAGTATATAACCTCCAAAATTTATTGTTTTTTTTTATATTTTTGTGTGAAAATCTTAATGCGGTTCACAGAATACATCTACTTACCAAGTTTCAACAGTATAGTTCTTTTGGTCTCGGAAAAAAGTGGCTGTGACATACGGGCGGACAGACAGACATGACGAATCCATAAGGGTTCCGTTTTTTGCCATTTGGCTACGGAACCCTAAAAACTAGTCTCGAACCACCATATGCCCCGTCGTTAGGATATCTGATATGTAAATAAGTGAAGTTTACATTAAGTTCAACATTTCGTGCGGTTCCCAAATTATATAATCAAAAGTCAGTTTAATTTATACACATAACTTTGTGAATTACGCCACAAGTTTGCTTGCTCAAGCCACTAAGATTCAACAACTTTGGTAAACTTGTTGCTTTTCGCACTAATTTTAATGGTAAACATGATGTAATTGAGCGATATGTCGGCCTTAAGAGGGTTTACACATTTCGGTTTCCCATACAAACTTACAAGTCGAAATTTTTCAAAACCAATAAGCAAATTTTGATTTAACTTTTATGCTAAAGTAAAACACAGGAATATAAATATTTTGTTAAAAACATTTAAAAAAAAAATTTAATTAGCGGAGTTATTGTGATTTAAAGTCCGCTATAGAAGTTTAAAATCGCAATAACTCAGTAAAATAAACGTTTTTTAAAAATGTTTTTAACAAAGATTTTAGATCCCTGTGTTTTACTTTAGCATGCAAAGTTTCATCAAAATTAGCTTTTTGGTTTTTACAAATTTCGACTTGAAAGTTTGTATGGAAAACCGAAATGCGTAAACCCTCTTATGGCAAGTTTAAAACAATGCAAGTTATTACAATCGGTAATCAATCGTTAGTGTAGGTGATTTTGATGATGAATGTAAGTATATGTACTCGCCACGGGCGAGACGTATCGTTATAAGCGTATTAAAATACGCCTAGCGCCACCTAGCGAGGTGTCGCGAAGTTGGCGCGCGTCAGGAGTGGGAATCCGACGCGCGCGCGCGCCCTCTGAGTCTGTCAGCTAGCTACCGCGCGCGCACGCAACGGCCTGACCGTGAAAGTTGATAGTTACCCTGAACCTTAAGTGAAGAGAACGCCTGAATGCCTATGGTTTAGTGAAGTGACTGTGCGCCAGGAAACCAACCTACATCGCCGCCCGTGGTCAGCTCGTCTCCCGGTTCCTGTGACTCATCATCCCTGTAAGTACTTCATTATCCATACCTACCCAGTCCACAACCCCTAATTACGTCGCATGTTACTGCGCCCCCCTGGCGCTAACAGTATAGACTACCTTTTAGTGTAGTGTAGTGGCAATATACATGCCACCATAATTTGAACCTTATTTATTTGTAATAAGATGGAAAACCAATAAAAAATATTTAATGCTGTACCAGTTCAAGGGGTTAAAATATTTTCGTAAAAGTCTTAAAAATGTGTTAAAGTTCTGTCTTTTTTCATTAAATTTATAAGTTGTTTGTTAGATTTTAAATTATTTCTAGTTTCGAGGTACCTAAGGATTGTTTGAAAGATTTGTTTACTCTGTTATACTTATTGTTGACCCTATCGATTGACGCTATAAATTAGAAAGTAAGTATTAAATTTAAGTAAAATTTTAAACACTGAAAAAAGACGACAACCTCAGGCGGGAAACGAACCACGCACCTTCCACATTCCGGGCGGCTGCCTTAACCACTGGGCTACCGAGGTCTGGCTTTCAACCGTCGAAATTTGTCAGTGCTTGATGCTTATGTTTTTAGTCAACATTGCTTCATCAAATCTTAGAAGTTTTCACCTCTGAGATCCGAAAGAAATATTTTCACAAATATTTGAACATTCGTTTAAGATGTAGCTGCGTTTATAGATTAATGTTTTTATATTTTAGCGTTTTATTAACGCTTAAATATACTTAAGTAAATTTTTTCCCGCCTGAGGTTGTCGTCTTTTTTCAGTGTTTACAATTTTACTTAAGTGTATTTAAGCGTTAATAAAACGCTAAAATATAAAAACATTAAAGTATTAAATTATTCGATTATCGGGCTGAAATAGTTCGCAAGTTGCATACATTGGAATTTTAAAGTTAACCTATGCTGTGTGATTAACGGAAAGATATTTTTTTTTAACTTTATACAAAGATAAACAGAAATATAATTCTATGGTCATTATCAGTTTGATTTCTTTTTACAGGAAATGGAAATTCGAACATGTAGGTACGTGTCTTAATTAATAAAATAAAAAGTTTTCCTTTTGTAATAAAACACAAAATTAATAACTCAAAACGTTTTATTGCAATATCAATGTCATTTCAATTTCGAGTATTAAATCAAATCGAACTCTTCATTTATAGTCTTAAAGATGCATTTATAGTCTCGACTGGAACAGAACGGTTAAAGAAGTATTAAAAAATAAAAATCACAGAAAAGCTGTTCAAACAAAACTGAGCTAGCAGAACAAACAAAACATTATTAACACTTTCTAACTTTTCATCATCAACTATTGAACAAATTATAAAACAAGGATTAACTTAAACTACTAATGGTACAAAAAGTTATACGTAGACTAAGAAGATAACGTTAAGCCTCGTTTATACGAGTATACAAAATATTTACCAAGACCAAATCTACAAAATGTTTTCAATCGAAAATATTTTTTTCACTCACCTGGCTACCTATGTGTATAGCGAGAACCATGTCGTTTTCGTTCGATCTCATGGAGATGTAGGCACGACCATCTATGCCGACTATGACAGTCTTGCCGGTGCAGCCACTAAAACTCCTGGTACCGGAGATCACGTCGCAGTAACGACCTGCTGGGAGGCCAGTCTGTAAAAAATGCAAAAAGCTATACAATCTAGTCGCTTTCATTTTACATAATTATTATTAACTAGTAACCTGGTTTAATGCTCTAAGAGTAGACCCGACAGACGTTGTTCTGTCCAAATCACAATGACAACTCAACTGACAGGAAAAAGATAAATGTCGCGAAGAAGAAGGAAGAAAATGCAAAATTTTTTTAGCAACCAATTAATATTTAATACCTATATTGTACGACGTCTTTTTATCTTTATAGTTTTTCTTAAAGTATTTTTACTATTTTTTCTTACCGTTTAAACCCTTCCTGAACTTTCACAAATACTTTAAGATTAAAATTAGACAAATCGATTCGGTCATTCCCGAGTTTTTGCGAGACAAACGAACAACAATTCATTTTTATGTGTTTAAAATATACTATATTATGTTTATATTTGAGTATCTGAATGCTACCGTCAGTAATTGTAATAACAGTGTCTTTTGAGCAAGCAATTTTGTACAAGCATGAACACCACACTGTATGTGTGGTGTTCATGCTTGGTTTCATATAGAAAAATAGACCCACACACACAAGCACCCTCGCACGCACGCACGCAGGCACGCATTGTTAATAACCTCGAAGAATCTTCGTGGTGACAGACAAGGTGCCGATTGTCTTTTTGTTTAGTTCATAAAATGTTAAAAAAATATGTTTTGAAAAGAGTTGTAAAGAAGGTCACTCTTTTGGGCCCAACAGTCACAGTGGCGGCCAGTAAAAAAAGGAGTTATTATTATTGGGGGCAGACCGAGTATTTTTTACTATTAGAACATATCTCTATTATCCTTCTCCTAATAATTGAAGTAGAAAAATCTGATTTTTAAACATTTTTAATAAAAATATTTCGTACTATGAAGTCGTTATGATTTTATTATATTGCCCTAGACTAGACACTAAACTAGAAACTAAAAAAAGATTAAACAATTCGAAAAAGTCGTTCCAAAGTTAAAGCGCGCACGTCCAAGGTAAATAGTGATTTCACGAAGCTAGGGACTTTAGATAGGGACGTCATGTGCATAGTTTGGTATATAACTTATGCAAGGTATGAAATGAACCGCATTAAGCCCTCCGGCATAATTTTTAAATGACGTTATGGTACAAGCTGTCAACATTTAAATTTAGTTAGGGATACCTCTAGAGCTCCGCCATATTCTTTTATGGATACGCGAACATTTCATGTTACTTTTATAGAAGTCGTACCTAATTATTTTGTGATGTAATCCATCTCTTGTAAGTTAATATATACGAGTAGCTAAGCTTTGTTGATGTTAATAAAAGATTGAACTGCAATAGTATTCTTTTATTTAAGCTCTTGAAAATCAACCTGCAACCTCACCGTATTACTTTTTACCCCAGTAAAATGAATAATTTTTTTAATTAATTTAATAAAAAAATAGATGTTTATGCTTCAATTATCAGAACTATGACTACTTGAGGTTTACTGTCATAGTAAAAAATATTCGGAATTACTGCCCCAACAATAATTTTGACTTGACTTTTGGGCTCAGACTTGTATGAAACGTGAATGACCTCCTTTTGTAAAATAAATAAAATAAAATAGCCTGTCTTGTAGGATCCCAGGCAGGTCGTTAACTTTAACCATTTTTTATAGTGCAATTTCATGTATGAGCCTAGCGTATGAATAATTCTTAGTTCGCTATTAAGAGATTGTAGAAACTTACTTTTTAATAAGGTCTCTTAAGGACATGTTCACACACTGTAAACGTGTAAAATACATAAAACAATAATCATAAAATTCTAACCTGAAGACTCCGATTAAGGTCCCAGTAGTCATTATTGAAGGCAACAAATCCTTGCCTACCACGACTGAAGGCGATCTGGTTGCTACCGTTATCCCACCAATTCTTAATGCCGTTGTATCCAACAACGTTTCTAAATGCTACCATTTGGTATATTTGAGGCCAACGATGTTCACAGATCCATCCACTGCCGCAGGTGTTATCCTAAAACATTATATAAATTAACTAATAGACATTACTTAATAAGCATTGCAAGATAAATTAGTCATGAAAGCAATGAACTTTCGTACTCTACACATCTAGGTAACGGCAAACGTGTGTGTTACTTACAGAGTTTATTGAAGGTGAGACGATGTTACCTCTACCATCCATTGGCGGTCCTGCTTCAGTATCTTGGAAGTCGAAGCTACTCATAAGCCGAGGCTGGCCATATGGATGAGCCAGCATGAAGGCGATAGCTCCCTTATACTGTTTAGCTTCTTTGTAAGTAAGGATACCTCCACCAGCTCCGTATCCTCTCTGATTGTCATGGTTATCAATGAAGGTTAAAGCATCGCTAGAAGCGAGCATACCCCATTCAGGTCCCCAGTTGACAAGCCATCTCAGTTGGTTGTTACGCGTGAAAGCTCTAGTAAGTTCCATTCCGAATCTGAATTCAGTGACAGCAGCTAGGGGAATATACTCATCACGAGTGACCGCTTCATTGCCCAGATCGACAACTTCTTGGAAGATGTAAGGGCGAGCACCAAATCGGAAACCGTAGGCTGTATTCAAATTGTGGAGTCTGTTGTAAATGGCACGTAGGTCTTCAGGCCATATGTGTTTGGCTGCATCAATTCTGTAATATAACGCCCGAAAGATACAAGGTATCCAAGATTAGTGATTTGGGTTTACTTAAGATATGATAGTAGTTTTAAAGTACCTGAAACCGGCCACACCCATGTCGATCAAACGGTTCAAGTAGTCAACAATCTTTTGGCGCACATATTCCGATCGTTGATCCAAATCTTTCCGACCGGACAACTCGCAGTTTCGAACCTATGAAAAAAATGAAAAATATCAGGTCTGAAAATAGCACTTGAAAGAAGAAGACTGGCCTTAGATTAGACCAACAGGTCCAAATTGACATTGAAACCAATATCTCAGTAGCAGAGTTAGAAAACCTTAGCCCAGATTTGTTTCGTGTCCAAGGGTCGGTGACACATTGAAACGCATAATGTTTATTGCCAAAATTTTAATTGACATACATCTTAAGGCATACAATTCAAAAGCATAATAGCTATTATGCTTACACGCTTGCAGCAAATTTTTTTACGCATAAACTTAACAACGCAGAATCGTTGAAAGACATTAATAAAAACCATAATCGTTAAAATCTATATTATTGTTTGTCATAATTTTATTAAGCATACTTTAAAACGCATTAATTCGCTACTGAACATTACGGCAAATAAAAAATATGCTTTTGTTACTTATGCTTATTGAAATTATGCCTTTTCTATGGTTATGCCTTTTAAATTTTGGCTATTATGTTATGTGTTATGAAGTTATGCTGTAAAGACTTATAGCAAATGACGATCGTGGCCATTAACATGATGTATTGTCAGTTTATGGCAAAAAAACGTTATGCGTTTCATTAGGTAACCCAAGTGTTAGGGCAAGTCGTCTATTACAAGTTATACTTTCACTTTCTTTATAACATGTTATACTTAAATTTTATTCCGTAAGTTTAGAAAGTAGTAATTCATATTTTGTTTGTATTAACTATTTTCAAGAAAAATACTAACTTTTTCAGGGCAACATCCATAGTCAACAGGCTGGATGACACAACGGGGGAAGTTGAAGTTGTTTCTGCCGTAAGGTACTCCCGGGAAGTTCCACAGGCCGAAGGTAGCCGTATTACCTGCAGTACCGACATTCTCATTCCATGTGCCAGCCATATGGTTTATAATAGCATCTACGTAGATTCTGTGAATAAATTGAAACGATTAACAAGCGACTTTATTTAGGTATCTAGTTATTTGTTTATCATTGGACCTATTTCAATATTTAGGGGGCATAGGTAAATAATGTACCTAGTGAATTTGTACCTCGTCTAGCTAGTTCTTTTATCTGACTAAAGTTGGTTGCCATGACAACCATGCTAGCAGCATTTTTATGTTCTGCCAGTTACGTGGCAAGATAATGCATTTTATCAGCTGACCAATAAACCGGAGAAGGTGTATTTCCATCTTCGACATTATCGCCACTTACAGTAGTGGAAGATGAACACCAATACGTTTTGAACTACTGCGATCCAGTTTCAAGGAAAATCATGAGAAATCACCGGACATAAAGACATCAAAACTGAAGCATCTGGGTCCATGGACTGCGAGATTTCTATTAGCGGGTGAAGCTCGTAAGACGGATCAGTAACACATAAAAGACCTCACGGTACCTGACACCAGCAATGTTGCATCTCCTGACCATGTTCGCGAACTGCTGCTCATTGCCAGAGCGAGTGTTGAGCTGGTAGGACATTGGCTGGTACCTCTCCCACCAGGGTCGGTTGCGGGACCAAATCGCCAGATTCTCATTAGGTGGGGAGACCTAACAATTAAAATACTTTTTATCATAATGATATATCAATAGGTAATTGTTTCTTAAGCATCAGATTTGAAAAGAACTATAAAAACTAAATTTTTTGTTTTAAAGTTCCGTTTTGTCAATACAGTCAATACAGCTATAAAAAGAATAAATTAACGACTATAATTGTCGTACACTTGTTCTTTTTCCTAGATATTGAAAAAAAGGAGACATAGATGTGCTATAAAAACGGGTTATTAAACCAAAAAAATAATTAACTAATGACACAAAAGTAGCTTTACAATTGTTTACCAAAAAGTAACAAGCGTTTTTGAAACTTAAATAAAGGTTGCCTTTTTAATCTTTCTCACATTAAAATTAAGACACGATGCTTATTTTTCCACCACGGAGAAGTGCTTGACCTCGTCTCACCTGATTGTAAGTAACGATAAGAAAAGCTGCGAAGGTGGAACGCACTTCACTTCAACAGCCTTCAACCAACAAGGAACTGACTCTAGTACATCTTACGGATGAAGCACAAAAATGCTGCAAAAATTATTATTGTATCTAACTATTAGATTAGATGGTGCTGGCTAGAATCATTATGCCATATGAAACTAACATTCACACAAATACAAATCATTTATTGCATATCACATTTAGTTTCTATAACATCTGGAGTCCCACAGGGTTCTCAATTAGGCCCTTTATTGTTCAACACAATGTTTACATCAATGACTTGGTATCTAAACTTAGTAACTGGACGCTGTTGTACGCTGACGACATGAAAATATATGCGCAAATTAACTTTTTTTAAGACTGCCTGTCACATCAATCTGATATTTACTATTTGTGGCAAGAAAATGTGTAGGAGATTAGGCTATAATTCACCAAGTAGGTCCAATGTGGGTTTTAACGATTCCCATCTTGCGACAAAAGCCGGGTCCAACGGCTTGACTTGCCTTCCAAAGCATGGAATAGCTCGAGATATTTTTGAATTTGAAAAACAAATTGCTTAAATACCTACCTGGATACCACCGAAACCTCTTGGGCCCAACCATCTCTCGCACTCAGCCGCGATGTCGTCCCACTTCCACTCGAAGAGATGCACCATAGTAGAACGAGCAGGTGCGTAATTGGGGTTCTTGAAGCCCCATGACAAGCTTGCAGCAGTCAACATAAGGATGAGCCGAAGCATCCTACAACATATTACTGATCATCGTCTGCCTATAATCGTGCCACTGCTGGGCACGACATGTTTCCACACGGACAACAGCACTATGGGATATTAAGCCATAACCCACCACGCTAGGCCAATGCGGGTTGGTGGGTTTTAACGAAAGCCATCTTACTACTTTTTCAGACTTGAAGCTTAAAAAAACAATATCAAAGATATTCTAAGCTAAAATAGGGTTAATTAGGGATCAAATAAAACAATGTTTATTTTTATAAAAAAACATACGTCCACTTATGTGTACCTCAGGTTCGTAGGAGTGCATTTGGACTCTTTCACATTATTATACCTCAAAACAATTGTTTCTTGTGACACATAGGTACACTTTGCATTTTGTGCAAATGGTTCGGTATCGTGAGGAGCAATGTGGGTGTCAACATTTTGACGCGTTCTTGTAAAAATAACAATGTAAAAATCCAAAATTACAGTCCTAAAGTACACAATGTGTACCTTGAAAACTAAATACCTATGTTTTTTTACGAAAATATCATTTATTTTTTAAATCTTTTATGAAATTTTAGAAAGCAACTCTTTGTTTACCAAATTACACAAAAATATAAATAAGTTACCATGTTTTTTCATAATTACCTGTTTTTCAAAAGTAATGCGCGGGTGCCGCGAAAAAAATGGTAAAGTTTTGGAAATTTAAATACAAAAATATCCACTTGTCGCGATTACAACGCTTTGTCAACGGATTTAATGAACTAACATGATTAGTGAATACATAAATAGTATCAAAAGATGATAAGAGAAGCCGCTAGCAGAAAAAAAATCTTTAATAAGGTCCACTTATGTGTACCCCAGGTCTGAAAAGGATAATAACCTGGACTAACATACAAATTCCAAAGACAAATCTGCTGCAAAATCACATTTAAACCTAATCTATAAAGTCCGGCGAGTTCGTTTCCTTAGTAGCTGTAAATGCAAATGTTGCTGTCCTGATCGGTGTCGTTAATTATGTCGGGAGTCTATTTACATGCACGTATAAAGTGTGACTGGGTATATTACACACCCCACTTTGTACGGCGCGATGATTAAAAGGTACATTACACTTTGTATTGTTTTATATTTATTTTCGAATATAGTGTTAATTTCAGATTTATTTATTTATTTTCAGTTACTAACTTCATTAAAACATGTCTTAATTAAAGACATGGCATTTTTCGATTCGGATAGCTAAGCAGCCTTCGATCAACAATACCGTATAATATCAACGCGTCACGTACAAAATCAAAGCTAAATTCTGTCCACGTGAATATATATTCTGTCAAAAAAGTTTCGGGAACGGATGATTTGTTTATGAATCCAAATTTATTTTTTAATTTATTTTTTGTTGTTAGATTGGCCCAACTGTTATCCATTTTGGCGCGGAGTTTGAGTTGCATCTGTTATTTAGATTAACCTCTCAGTCTTGGCAACGAAAAGTCTAAAATTTTGGACAGCAGGTGCTATTTGGCGGGAATTTAAATTAGCGGAAATGTAAAAAAAAATTATTTGTTTTCACGATGCATAAAATGTACCACAGAACCGAAATAATCGACCTATGAACAAGGTACTAAAGTAGTCTCTCAGTGTATCAAAACACGGTACAAAGTCAAGTGGAGAGCGTGGCCAGAGCGGCCATATATGGGGTGCAAATTTGGGAACCTCCTCGTGGTGCACCCTGGGGTAAGACCTCTCGGCCCACGTTCAGCGTGGAAAAAAGGGCCTTACGCGAATACCCTGGCGCCCCTTCTGGGCGTCGAACCAAAGTAGGCGGTGCCCCTGCTGGGCCCGCACCCCCTTCAAAGCGCGTCCCTTCTGGACCGCACAGCGGGTCCACTTTGGTCCTGCGGGGGGTTTTTGCCGGCACCCCTTCTGGGTGTCGAACAAAGTTGGTGATACCCCTTCTGGGCCCACAGCCTCCCCTTGCCCCTTCTGGGCCTGTGGGGGCTAAATTGGTGGCGCCCTTATGGGCGTCGTCCTTTGTTTTGCTCGGCGTCCCTTCTGGACGCCGTTTCGAAAGACGGCCGCCCCTTAAGGGTTCTCAGGTCGCACGGGTGAGGGCGTGGGCGGAGCTCATGGCGTCACGGGAAGCGTGAGGTGCGATCCTCCCCTGAAGAGGGTGACGGATCTAGCAACCCGTGGCGTCCGAGCCGCTGCCGCGCGGAGGTAGCAGAATGCGAGGGCGCGGGGGCGCTTGGACGTCGTGGGAAGCATGCGATCCTCCCCTGAGTGGGTGAGAAATCTCGCTTTCCGTGGCGTCCGCGCTGCTGCCGCGCGGAGGTATCCGCATTCTTTGTGAGGGCGTGGGCTGAGCTCATGGCGTGATGGGAAGCGTGAGGTGCCATCCTCCCTTTATGAGGGTGACGGATCAGCAACCCGTGGCGTCCAAGCGTCAGCGCACTCTTGAGGAGGCTGAGTTGCGGGAGGTCGTGACCCCTGGCGCGCGTTAGGCCCCTGGTACTCGGCTGAGGCTGTGATACAGGTGGCCGTGACCCCAGGCGTGTGTCCGGCCTCCTGCGACTCGGCAAACACGTGAGGGAAACTCTCCCTCTCTTGGCCCTGAGGTCTCGTGAGGTAGAGAAATGGGGTCGAGCGATGCGGACGAGTTTGAGGGCGCGGCGAGCGATCGGACTATCCGGACGCTCGCCGCCTCTCCGGCACAAGTGAGTGACGGAATAGCGAGTTTTTAGGTGCGGCCAAATATGGCCGCTTGGGGCTTGAGGGGTTAATAAATACAGTGCTGTTTTTAGTTAGTATGTATTGCGAATTTCATAATAAATAAAAACATCGATCAAACAGTTTGTCTTAAATTTTGCGTCGCCAATGGAATTTCGTGTTCAGAGTCACTGAAAATGTTACAGAAGGCTTACGGTGAATCGACTTTATCAAAAACACGTGCTTATGAGTAGTACAAAGCGTTAAAAAGCGGTCGAGATGTGATGGAAAATTTGCTTCGCTCTGGTAGGCCATCAACGTCTTCAACTGAAGTTAACAGCCGTTTTAACCGCCTCTGTGGTCTAGTGGCTAAGCCACCGGTCTCAGACCCAGAGGTCCCAGGTTCGATTCCCAGCGGGGGGTATCTTTGTGTGCTCGGTTTGGTTGGTGGTAGGGCTGTTAAGTCCGCCTGGCTAGCTACCACCATCTTATCTAAGTCTGTCGCCATAACAACGATGTTTATAGCATTGTTGTGTTCCGACAGTTTGAGATAAGGTAGCCAGTTCCTCAGTGGTTGAGGATTCCGGGTGAAGCGCGCTTCCATCTTCGGCCTTATCATCACTTAATCAGGTGAGATGAAGGCCAAGCGCTTACCCGTTGCCAATAAAAAAAGAAAAAAATAACTTCGCAAAAGTGAAAGAAATGGTAATTGAAAATTCTCATTCAAGTTTGAGAGAGATAGCCGCTGAACTTTCTGTGTCTCACGAGTCGATTTTAAATAATCCCTTGGGTATGAAACATGTTGCCGCTCGGCTAGTCCCAAAAAACCTGAATTTTCTCCAAAAACTCAATCGCATAAGAGTCGCTGAGGACATGCTAGAAATAGAATGCTAGAATGCATGCATGCTAGAATTCCGACCCAACATTCATGCAACGCATTGTTACTGGTGACGAGACGTGGGTTTACGAGTTTGACATGCAATCTAGTCAAAAAGCTTCGGAGTGGCGCCTTCCGACTGAACCGAAACCGAAAAAACCACGCCAAAGTCGATCAAAAGTCATGTTGACCGTTTCCTTTGACTATCGCGGTGTTGTGCACTCAGAATTCTTGCCTGAAGGTCAAACGGTAAATAAAGAATATTATTTGAGCGTTATGCGGCGTTTAAGAGAGCAAATTTGACGAAAAGGGCCAAATTTGTAGAAAGAAAATGCTTGGATTTTGCACCACGATAATGTGCCTAAGCACAAGACCATCATTGTGAACGAATTTTTGACCAAAAACTCAACAAATACCATCGAGCAACCCCCTTCTTATTCACCAGATATGGCTCCAGCCCACTTCTTTCTTTTCCCTAAACTCAAATTACCACTTCGTGGCACCCGTTTTCATTCGGTAGAAGACATAAAGGAGAATTCGCGGCGAGAACTGAACTCAATTCCGGAAAAATCGTTTAAAAAAATGTTTTGATGATTTTATTATTCGTTGGCGTAAGTGTATCGTTTCTGAAGGAGCATACTTTGAAGGCGATAAAATAAATTTGGATGAATAACTGACATTTTGTGTATTATTGATCTGTTCCCGGTACTTTCTTGAAAGAGTAGTATACTTATACAGCTACATTTCCTTACTAACGAACTGAGACAAACAAAAGTTATAAAACAGTTTTTTGTTCAACTTAATTGGCTACTTGACAGTTTTCGAAAAAGTATTTTAAAAAATAACAAACGCTTATATACCCCGTATACTATTTTTTTTCTCGAAAAAGCTTCAAATAGAAAAAACATATTTTTCTTTATTAATTTTAAATTTCGAAAACGGTTGGTCACGTGACATTTTGCTCTGTGACGTCACACTTCAATAAATATAGAAGTTCATCTTTAAACCTGACAGATAGTTTTTCATAATTTTGTGAAATGTGACGTTATCTTATCTTCTTATCTTATCTTATTGGGGCCTGCAGAAGTTTCCCTCTCGCAGCAGCACGTCGACCCATTGGGATCTTTTGTGCAACCCCGTCCTATCACTCTGTTTCCTCAAAGAAAATGACTGCCATAAGTTTGGCAATGTCTTTGAGAGCGAAGAGCCTAAAATTTTCTGGTTTCGGGTAGGCGAATCCCAAGAGACTCATTCTTTTCCTAGCAAGGAAGTCACAGTCACACAGTAGGTGTTGCATGGACTCCGTTTTCTCCCCACATGCCCTACACAAGCTGTCTGTTGCTAGTTGCATTCTATGGAGCATTTGTTTTGTGGCATAGTGCCCGGTCAGGGCTCCGATGATTGTTCGTGCCTGCCTTTTGCTACCTCCGCATATGATTTTACTCCGTCCTAGGGCGTCTCCACCTATAAAGGATTTTGAGTGTTTCATGCCGGGTAGCTTTTCCCATTCGGTTTTATGCCTGTTTTGGATTTGGTCCTTAAAGGCCTTGTTGATGGTGCTCGGTGCCAGTGCAACAAACGGCTCAGGACCAATAAATGGGGTCTCTGAGCCCTCCCTGGCAAGTGCATCAGCCATTTCATTGCCATGGATTCCCATGTGGCCTGGTACCCAGATCAATCTCACCCTGTTGGGTCCACCTAGCTTGTTTAAAGCTTTTGTGGTTTTACGTACAAGGTTGGAGTCGATACGGGGCGATATAAGTGACTTGAGTGCTGCTTGACTGTCACTCAGGATGAATATGTTTCGCTTTCTAGGGGCGAGTTCTAAATACTTTTTTGCGCATAGGAGAATTGCAAAAATTTCGGCCTGGTATACAGTTGCAAATTTTCCCATGCTTTGACTGTGTTCGAAGTCATTGCTAAAGATACCTGCTCCAGTACCCGACTCCATTTTGGATCCATCGGTGTAGCAGATTAGGCTGTTCTTCTCTGGAGACGGTGGTCCTTGTCTCCATTCATCCCTAGTTGGGACATATATACTGAATTTCTTTTCGAACATGTACTGGGCGGATTTTTTGTCACGCCCCATTTCCATGATCCTATCAAGGGAATCATTAGGTTCCCATTTAGTATGTCTGGTCAGAGGCTTAGATGCGTCCCACAGCCCGGCCACCTTAAGTCTATGTAGCGCTTTCTTTGCCTCTGTTGCTATGACACTGTGCAGAGGTGGAAGGTCCGTAAGGACCTCCAGAGCTGCCGTCGGTGTGGTTCTGAATGCCCCAGTAATCGCCATGCATGCTGTCCTCTGAAGTTTGCTTAAAGCATTCTTACAGATTTTCAGCCTGGTCCTGGGCCACCAGACGATTTTTTTTTTTTTTTTTTTTTCACTTCTTTCATTTTCATTTCACTTCTCTGGACCAGGGAAGCTGAGTGCCGTAAAGTTTTAGGCTTCCCAGTTTCGTGAGGTTTTTCATCCTCGTGAAAGAGATAGCGGTTGTTTTCCCCGGGTTTACGGATAGATGATTGGTATTACACCAATCCTCCAGCAAACATAGGGCACGTTGCATTAGCTCCGATACTGTGGAGGGCAACTTTCCACTGACTGTGATGACCAAGTCATCCGCATAACCAACCGTATATAGTGGTCCTTGGTTCAGTTTTGCTATGATTGAATCAACTACAAGGCTCCATAGCAGAGGAGAAAGGACCCCCCCTTGCGGGCACCCTCTAGTTGTTTCAGCAAATAAACTGTCCCCGAGCAGTTCTGAGTAGATTATTCTAACCTTTAACATGCATTCAATCCATTTGCAGATCGGTTGTGGCACGCCATGATCTCTGGCTGCCACATTGATGGAGTCAAAGGTTGTGCGATCAAATGCACCTTCAATGTCTACGAATGTGCAGACGCAGATCTCTTTGTTCTCCAGGGCTGATTCCGCTCGGCTCACCACATGGTGGAGAGCGGTTTCTGACGTAAATGTGACGTTACATGAAACTCAATCATGGCCGCCCGTGTTTCGGGTCTTGAAACCCACAGATAAAAAAATCGCAAATTTATTTTGTAAAAATAAAATATTTACATATTATCTTAATAAAAAAAACTATTGGATTTATCGTTAAATCATAAAGTACCATTTCCGATATATTTCATATATTATTGAAACAACTGTCAAATAGCCAATTACAACCATGGCACCCAGTAATAAAGTCACAAATGCATCCATCTGCGCATCCACTGTTCTGTTACACAAATGTTGGCGCGTCTATTTTTCAACGTTGGCCATACATTTGTAGCGTGCGTTAAAATCGGTAATTGTGTTTAAAATTTAATATTATTTATTAATTTAAAACTTAAAACATAATTTATTCTACATGTACTTACCGATTCAAGATTCAATATCATTTATTCAGGTTAGGCCATGTTTTGATTACAGCACTTATGAATGTCATTATACCATCGGTTCGTAAGTCTAACTATGGGGCGGGAGCCTTGTACTGAGAAGAACCGGCAAGAAACTCAGCAAGGGCATTTCTTTTCTCCCTTTCTTTTACAGCGTCAATTAGAGTTGAAAAATGCCCTCCCTATCATAGAAGGGAACTTTCCATTACAATAATAAAAACATAAAACAACTACAAGGACATAAAAATAAAAAATAATAATAAAAATAAAAAGTTTAGGTATTCATCAAAATAAAATAATCAATGTAATCAATGTCTTACAGTACAGAAAAATAAAAGTAAGACTACAGCTACTAATATACTAATAATAAAAATAAGTTAGCAAGAGCAGACCAGCCTCCACAGGCGGCACCCGTTCACGAGTATGACATGTGAATCAGCCATCGCTTCGCTCAACCATGTTTTAGGGAACGTAAACGACCCGACGCACATGCCACCACCGCAGAGACACTTTGAGAGAGCATGACACACTCGAGCAACTCCAATGAAGCAAGCAAGAAAACATTTAGGCAACGCAACAAAGTTTTGAGTAGGTACCTATTTTCTGTAAGACACTGCTGATAAAAGGCTATCATACCAGAGTAAAATGAGTTAGTTACAAAGAAAACGGACTTTAAAATATTCCTTAACTGTATAACAACCTTTCTTAAGTAAACAAGATTTTACATGATTTTTAAACTTATCTAAAGGTAATTCTAGTACAGTACTTGATATTTTATTATAATAGTGAATACCTTGCCCCAAGAAAGAGCCGAGAACCTTCTGTAACCTGAACAGGGGCATCATAAGTTTTGACTTATTTCTAGTATTGAAATTGTGTACGTCACCGTGTTTAGTGAATGAGTTAATATTGCAACGCACAAAAACTATACAATTATAAATATATTGAGATGCAGCTGTAAGAACAACAACTTCTTTAAAAATATCTCTTAGAGAAGTTCGTGAGCTTAGTCTATAGATGGTTCTTATTGCCCGTTTCTGTAAAATGAATATAGTTTCAACATCAGCCGCTGTTCCCCACAGTAGGGCGCCATATGACATGACACTGTGAAAATAACTAAAGTAAACCGTTTTAGCAGTTTCAACGTCGGTTAATTGCCTAATTTTTCTAATGGCGTAAGCAGCAGATCTGAGTTTGCCGGCCAATTTCGATATATGAGGATTCCATTGAAGTTTTGAGTCAAGGGTTATCCCTAGAAAAACAGTCGAGTCTACCAAATCTAATTTGTCACCGTTTATCCTTACATCAGTTTGTTCGGTCTTAACATTTGGTAGTGTAAAATTAATACATTTGGTTTTTTTAGCATTTAGCTGTAAATTATTAACAGTAAACCAACTGAGTACTTCTGAGAGAGAATTGTTAACATCGTCATAATTTTTCTTAGACCTAGTCACATTAAAAATGAGTGAAGTATCATCTGCAAACAATACATTATCACAGAAGTTTTCTACAAAGAATGGCAGGTCATTAATATATATCAAAAATAAGAAAGGCCCTAGGATTGACCCTTGTGGAACTCCCATTTTTACATGAGAACCAGACGACTTAGTTCCATTGATATCGACAGTTTGTGTTCTAGCACTGAGATAAGACTTTATCAAATGAAGCGCAAAACCTTTGAGACCATAGTAATTTAACTTCATCACCAATGTCCGGTGCTCAACGCAATCGAAAGCCTTGGACAGGTCGCAAAAAACTCCAAGAGCGTTATGAGACTCCTCCCAGGCATCAAATATATGTTTTACTAGAGCAACACCTGCATCAGTAGTGGAACGACCCTTAGTAAAACCGAATTGCTTACTATGTAAAAGATCATTTAAATTAAAGTATTCCACTAACTGTTCGAGAATAATTTTTTCATAAATCTTTCTAAGTGCTGGTAGTATAGAAATTGGTCGATAGTTACTGGGGTCCTCTTTATTTCCCTATTTAAATAAAGGTATAACCTTACTAAACTTCATAAGATCAGGAAAGATTCCTTTATCAATACAGTTATTAAATATGTCAGCAAGATGGGGTGCAATAGAATATATAATATTCTTAATTATCTTTATGGACATGCCCCACAAATCACCTGTGTTTTTCCTTTTTAGTGATTTGAAAGTTTTAATAATATTTTTAGAGTCAATATATTGAAAATTAAAAGAAACATTATATTTGGGTACATGTTGTTCGAGAAAAGATTGTGCCGCCACTGGTGATGAATTTAAATTTGAAGTTGTTACCACAGGTATGTTTATAAAGAAATCATCAAAAATATTAGCAATTTGTGCATCTGAATTGATAAGGTTTTCTTTAACTTTAAGAGTGAAAGTGTTGTCCCGTGGTTTTAATTTACCAGTTTCATGGTTGATGATATCCCAAGTGGCTTTTATTTTATTATTAGATTTTTTAATTTTATTCTTAATGAAATTAGATTTTGCTAGTATGCACACTTTCTTAAACAATTTAGAGTAATTTTTTACATATTCTGTAAAATTTAAATTATGGTTATATGGTCTTAAATTATATAACTCATACAGTTTATTTCTACTTTTATAAATACCAGTTGTGACCCAGTCACAGAACTTAAGTTTTTGTGAAAACTTTATTGTTTAGGAGGTAAACACTCGATTGTATTCTGTCTTTATTAAATCAAAGAGATTACTATATAGTACATCCGGATGATCATGTATAAAGGGCAAAGTATCGATTTTACAAGCTACATTGGTTTTAAAACACTCCATTCGCTTTTTTTAACTGGTTTACATGTTACAGTTTTAGGCTCCTCCTTGACATCAAAATCATAGGTCACCTTCAAACCACAATGGTCAGACGTAAGACTACTAATAACTGACTTAGAGACAGGGTTATATACATTATCGAGACAAGTAGCCGAATGTGAAGTTATTCTAGTGGGTTCAAGAAATAGATTTCTTAGATGAAAACATTTAAATAAAGCAAGTAGACGAACACTCCCTTGAGTGTTTTCTAGAATATTTATATTAAAATCCCCACATACTAAAACAAATTTATTTTTCGGTTTTATTCTCTGAAGTACGTCTTCCATTACTGATTCGAATACACCGAAACTGCCGGATCGGTATACACACACTATTACAAAGCTATTACACTCTATGCATGATAGCTCAATGGTACGCTCCACTGAAAGGCCTACAATATCGTTTCGTTCTTTATATCTAATATTATTTCTTACTAGTATTAGAGAACCACCGTGAATAGCTGTACTACGCACGTACGTGCTTCCTATTTAAAAATTATTAATATGGAATGATGTGTCATGATTTCTTAGCCAATGCTCAGTTATACAAAATATATGAATATCCTGACTCTTTGCAAATAATTCCAATTCTAAGTCTTTGCCAGCCAAACCCTGAATGTTTTGATGAACAAAATTAATATATGTGGATTTGGCTTTTGTCTTCGACCTCAGTTTAAACCAGAGGTTGATACCTTATTACTAGTTGTAAAAATTGCATTAGTAGAATTACTAATGATACCGTTATTATAATATGTAGTCTTAGGTATAGATATAACTGCATCTTGTATATTATAAGCTAACAAATTAGCTATCTGGGTCTTACATTTCTTTAAAAGATACATGGTATCTGAAGTCAAAATAAAATTATTAATAAATTAATTAATGTCAAAAAATAAAATAGTGTCACTATGACGGCATAATAAATTATACAATAAAAAATTTATGTCAAAAATGCGTTTCTTTTGTTCCCAGGTTAAGTTTGTACAAAAGGGAAAAGCACTAACTATTAACCTGCAATTTGTATCCGCTTGAAGTTTTAATAAAATATTTATATTTTCTATAATGTCACGTTTCTTAATTTGTGAACTGTCACCACATAAAACAATTACATTGGTAGCACTGTCTAATGAGTGCTGAGATATATCACGTACTATCGTATTCATTAATTGACCAGGGGCACAGATATTTGTCACTTTTTGGTTTATATTTCTATTAATAAGCAACCCTAAGCCCTGACCCAATTTATCAGAGAACAAAAGTGTTTTTCTTACTAATTTACTAACATTGTTTTGGGTCAAGTTATTTAAATCATCAGTAGGTGTAATTGGCATCTCTGTACACACCATTAGAGGACTGGGATCCATGTCAGACAAGTTAATTGACTTTAACTGAGCACTAGAATTAAGATACTCCGAAAGTAAGATACTCCGGCCGTTAAATGGCTTTTTCGGGCATTATTTTTGCAACTTTGAAATACACATTGCGGCATTGTGTACTTGTTTACATTTTTTTTATTATTAAAATCTATTGCTCCCCCCTTCTTTGCAGGACTTTTTTTGCTTTATATTTTTTCTTTTCTCTCTTTTCTATTGCGGTTAATAAACATGAGCTTGATGAGCTCTACTAAATTTTTTTTTTCTTTTAAAAATTCTCTTAACGTATCTTTCTTATTACTATTTATTCTGTAGAATATAGTTTTCCTATTTCCTATTAACTTGTTTACATTGGCCGTGTTTCAAGCAAACTAAACAAAATAAGAGCTCACTTTTCAAGTGCGCTGTTATTTACCGACATATTTTTAGCGCCGACTTGACATCTAGTTGTATTGTTGATCGAAGTTAGCAGCTGTAAAAAATGTAACATGCCGATATGTTTGGGCCGTGCAGATTTTTTTGTAAAATTGCGGCAACTTGAACACTGATGATCTCTAGAAAAAAATTATATCTATGTCATAGTAGTATCCTAAATTGAAAAAAAAAAAAAATTTTGTAACATGGCGTCATCAGATTTTAAACCTCAAATAAATAGAGGTACCTAATTATTTTTTAAGTAAAAAAAAAATTATGTTTTAAATATAATATCAGATTAATGAAACAATCATTAAAAGTCTATTGTCATGTGAAATATTACAATGTATTTTATTTATCTATCTTACAAAAAAGTATTATTTTTGCTGATTTAACTTAGATTTATTTTCTTGGTATGTCAAACCCCACCTAGTATGGGATGACAGATTTGGTCACCTCGTATGCGGAAGGTTAAAAAAAGTCAGGCGCACCACGAATAATCTTGGCTCTGTTCAGCTCGCGCTAATTTATCAACATCTCTAGATCTAGATGATCGAAGCTACCTACGAAGCTACTTTCCTGTAGAAGCCACATGTATCATTTATCTTAACTGATTCTTTTTTAACTTGCCAGTTTTAAATATATTTTATACTACCTTTTGCCCACAACTGCACTCTCGTTATTTTTTCTCGGGAAAAAGTAGCCTATACTTAAGCCAATCTCTATACCGAAATTCATCATAATTGGCTTATCAGTTTAAGCGAAGTGAAAGAGTGACAAACAAACAAAATTTCGCATTTATAATAGTAGTTCAGATATAACCTCACCTGTTGTTTTACTATGAGATCCCCAAAACTTATCACTAATGTCCATCAAATCTGATTAAGCCTGCCACGAACCGAGGCTTTTATAGCGACAGATTAAACCATTGTTTTTTGTTTTGATACCAAGCAATTATCGCTCAGTGTATTATTGAATCTTCGACAGTAATTACCGATTAACCGATCTAGCAAGACCTACTAACGATGCTATAGTACGCTAACATTTAAAAGGTTCGTCATTAAAAATTTGCAACAGACGGGCAATCGAATGCCAGAGTAATTAAATAACCTAAGCTAAAAAAAGAAAACAAGAACTAAACTCTATGGTATTAACTTGTACTAATTAAGAGAACAAAGCAAACAAATTAAGTAATAAATAAAATCGCTTCCGTATTAAATAACCTGAGCTAAAAAATCAAAAAATAACTAAACTGTTACTTTAACTCGTACTATAAAACAAAGACACAAAATGAATTAATAAATAAACTCACTTCCGTATCTTATCTCTAATTGAGCCAAATTCGGCGAAGAATATTTTTAAACATTCAAATAGAGGGGTCTACTTTCAAAACCCCATAAAGGCACTTTTTCACAAAGGTATATAATCATGTTTTAATACACGAGCGACGACATCAATAACGCCCAATAGCGACGTACTGTTCTAAAGTTACGTGTCGTAATAAAACTCTGCTATTGGCCAACTCTATTTTGGTGGAATTTGATTGTACACTGGTGTTTTAGTGGATTTTGATACAAATGTCACTTTTCCTAATGGCTTTTAATTTATTGGGATTTGTTACGGAATCATTAGTGGGTCATGGAAGGAATTCATTGTATTTTGTTTTTCTGGTAATAGTTAAATTTTGAACAATATTTGTTTTAGGGGGTTTTAAAATTTCACAATTCCTATATGCAACTACTGTCACTCAAATTTTTACTTTTCCTTGAAAGAAAGACAACATTGCTAGTTGTTTTAAACAGCAAAAGACGCTTCGAAGCGATAAGAGCCACCGCACACATGCTACTTTTAGCATCGGCGATCGACGATTTCGACTGTATCGATGCTGCATCACGTTTTGGCGATTCTCTGCGTTCGATTGCAGTATCGAAATCACGCGTTTTAGTGATTCAGTCGCTGCATTCAGCTTATAAAAACGGCTAAATCGCCGATCAGCAGATGCTAAAAGTAGTATGTCTGCTCTGACCCTAAGACTGCCAAATTACACTTTGTATTTAAGGTAATTTTTATGATAAATATAAATTTTTACTATACAAGTTTGATCTATCCATCAAAAATCCGAGTGACACTAGATATTATGTGAATAATTTGTTTATAAACATTCTTCATCAAATTTGTCTGTTCTATCATTTGAAAAAGGCTATTCTTTGGGATTTTTATTTTCAAATTCGTATCGGGATGCCTTTTCTATAAATATACTTAGTACCGTAAATGTTATTATAGATAAAATGTATAGTGAAGAAAAGAAAGTTAATTAGTAAAACATTACGATAACTATAAAAAATTAGGGCCGACAGTCATCGATAAACATCGGAAACATAAAAGATATGTTTACTAAGTTTAAAATTAATAGTTTTATTATAAAGCGCTTTGGCTGTATATCATATACCATCTTATAAATGCTAAAACATTCATTAATAATTTCCAGATGCAGAATGCAGATTTGAAAGGTTTAGGCGCAGGGCTAATTCTCATTATGGCAACCGACTCGCTAACGGACTACTTCTCATTATGGCCACTTCTCATTTTGGCTACTTCTGATTTGGGCTTTTTCTCATTAGGGCTACTTCTCATTAGGGCTACTTCTCATTAGGGCTACTTCTCATAAGGGCTACCTCTCATTAGGGCTACTTCTCATTAGGGCTACTTCTTAAAATTTGGGAATGTTTATTGAAATAAGTACTGTCTTTATATATATAAACATGTTTATTCATTCATAAGAGATCAATGACATTATTTTAAGAATAAATTAACATTAATTGAACCAATGTAATAGGTAAGTATAAAACATTATAAGTATTACTTCTTGTAATTACTTTACTCTGGTTTGTAACTAACATTTATTTATTTATAACGTACGCGTAGCGCCATCTGTTATACCTACCCGATTTTCTAGTAAAGGCACAATACTGCCATCCATCTTATAAATACGTCCACAATAATATAAGTTGTCACGTAATGCAAATAGATGGCGCTCGATAAACAAAATGTTGTTGTAGTCTTGTCCTATATCCTTGGTAATGGATTCAATAATAATAGATAATAAAGTATATGCATCAGGAAATCATTGTAAGTATCTAATAATTCATTAGTTCTAGATACACGAGAGTAATAATTGTCATTATTAGTGCACTTATTTTAAAATAATAAGTTACAATCTTGACTAGGATTAAAATGTAAGTACCTACTAAGTACTTTATGTTGTGGAAAATGTGGGTGCCTTAATTTTATTTTTGATCGATCGTAAAACGGTAAATTGTCTCAATTATTGTTGTTTATAATTCGAAAAGATGGAAGAAGAACTTGTGTTTGTGAAAAATCCAAGAGGTAACGACGCTCTGTTGCACAATGGATATAGATACAATAAAACAAAAAAAGTTAACCATGATGCAAGTGTTTTGTGGCGTTGTACAAACAAAAGGGAATGGGAATGGGAAGGGAAAACCAAATCATGAGGCAGTCACAACATACTTGTCAGGCAGATTATGATATTATTATTATATCTTAACTAATGGCTATCGCGTGTAGCATTAAGCTAACTTCAAGTGTTTTAATTTTTAAAGTATTTTTAGTTTTGTACGGTAGATCGAAATAAAATGGAGTCTCACAACACGTGTTGTTGCTAAAAGAACACGGGAGAAACTCCCAGATTATGATAAAAATGCTGTATATTTAGAAATGTCTACGCTCATGGAATTGGTATGTACAAATTTAGAACCCATTAAGGGAATGTTTAAAAATAAATTTGATAATTTGACCTTCGAACCGAGCACATCCAAAGCATCAATTCCAACTTTTCATGAAAAATAAAATTGTTTGTACCGAGCGAGAAAAATATTTTTACATACAGATCTTTTTTTTTTTGATCTTCTGATTTTTCAAGATTTGGCTCAAGCGTCTATACCGGAAGCTTTAAGCGATGATTTTTTTTAGTGGCAGATGATGGAGAAAGCGACAAAATATTGCTCGACGTAAACATAACCGCCGATATTTTGCAGATGGCACTTTTAAATCTGTACCAAAGCCGTTCTACCAACTTTTTACCTTACATGTAGATTTATGTTCTGATTCCAAAAGCACACAAATTTTACCTGTAGTGTATGCGTTACTTCCAAATAAAAATCAAGACACGTATATAAGGCTTTTCAACATAATGAAAAGTGAATTGAAAATAAATATTACTAACTTTAAATGTGACTATGAATTAGGTATAATGAACGCGGTAAAAACCGTGTACCCTGATGCGCAAATAACCGGGTGTTATTTTCACTACCAAAAAGCCATCTGGAAGAAGGCGAAAGAACTAAATTTGACTGAAAGAAAAGAAACAAGACAGATTATAAGAAAAATAGCTATTTTACCACTTTTACCAGCAGAGAATATTCCAGAGGGTTGCCAAAAACTAACAGAGATTATTGAAAACGAATCGTTGTTACCATTGTTTGAAACGTTTTTAAAATACTTTGCAAAACAGTGGTATCCAAAAATGAACCCTGCGCTTCTTAGTTGCTCTGGACAACGTCACCGCACTACCAACGCTCTTGAGGGGTGGCACCATCGGATAAATGTAAAATTCCCAAGCGTCCAAGTTTATTTTTATTCTTACAGAAGCTCCAAAAAGAAGCCAAGCATTTTGACTCCAAACTCAAGAACAGCCATGTTCAAACAAAAAAAACGGCATAACAAGTACATTCGTTTCGACAAAAAGTATAAAAAAGTACTTACGAAACTAAAAAATGGTCAAATAACAGTTATTACATTTTTAAAGAAAATGAGTTATTACCAGCTTCTTATATAAAGTAATCTAATTAATACTGATTGTTAATTATTGTGTTGATCTATGCTTATATAAAGATATACCTAATTAATATTGTTTGTTGATTATTGTGTGAATTTATGTTAATTTTAATGAAATTAAAGTAATTAAAAGAAGTGACACCTAGTAATGTTTACCTATCCTTTAACTATTGATTTGTGTATGTTATAAATAAATAAATGTTAGTTTCAAACAAGACTGAAGTAATTACAAGAAGTAATACTTATAATATTGTATACTTACCTATTACATTGGTTCAATTAATGTTGATTTATTCTTAAAATAATGTCATTGATCTCTTATGAATGAATAAACATGTTTATATACATAAAGACAGTACTTATTTTTAATAAACATTGCCAAATTTTGAGAAGTAGCCCTAATAAAAAGTAGCCTTAATGAGAAGTAGCCCTAATGAGAAGTAGCCCTAATGAGAGGTAGCCCTAATGAGAAGTAGCCCTATTGAGAAATAGCCCAAGTGAGAAGTAGCCAAAATGAGAAGTGGCCATAATGAGAAGTAGTCCATTAGCGAGTCGGTTGCCATAATGAGAATTAGCCCTAATGCGCCTAAACCATTTGAAACATGAGATGCTGGGAGATAATTTGACCATGGTGGCTTAGATGGCTATACGAGTATGCTGTGCTTGGTTTAGAGTATTATTTATGAAACAACGTTGTTAAAAAACTATAATAAACAATTCAAATAAGGAGATAACTTGTCAAAATTGTCACAGTAGAATTAATTGAGCTATGTTGCAAGTTAAAAGTTATCTGTAATTTTATATATTACTACATGTGCACTAAACAAACAATCAAAACTTTTTGAAATCATTTATTATGAAGTATCAATGCGACCCAGATCTTGAATTTTGAATAGACGTAGTTTTGAAGATAATGTTTGTTGTTTCCGATGCTGTGTTCAAAGCCTCGACTGAAAAAGAAAGGAAACATTAAAATAACACCTTCGTGTCGTTGCTTGGCTTAAAATTATATTTAGTTATCTTTCCAATATTTGGCAGAAATTTATAAGTGCATGTATTATATTGAAAATGTGATAGAGACAGTATCACATTTTCCATATAATACATGCATACATACGTATGATCACGATTATTATCCCCGAAGGGTTAATCAGAGACTAGGCAATGAGGACAGCAAAAGCAGTCCTCTACAATAGTCCACTTTTTAACTTTTTACCAAATAGCGACTGCACATGTGCTCAGCGTGACAGATGGAGAGCCCATCGCCGCTTTCAATATAATAGTTTTAATAAATCAATCTGTAAAAGCTAGTTAAAAATTAAAGTTATTATATTAGCCAACCAGAATACATTTTCAAAACTTATTCTAATCAGCCAGTATTATCAATTCATAAGCTTTAAGTATATTGTTCTTAATAACGACCTTGATATGAGTACGATTTAAAACATTTAGATTTTTATATACAAGATTATTAAATATTTGTTTGTGTTTGTATGTATGTATAATATACAACATTATTCGTGTACGTATGCATATATTATTCTGTATTATGTATGTTAGTATTTTATTACCATTAGTCCCGCAAACTTTATTTTCACACCGTAGTTACGATTGATTGGAAGAGATCTCTTCTAGAGATAAGCTCACCTTGGTACCTATATATATTGTATGTGTGTTTCAAATGTACAAAAAAGGTTTAATAATATTAAAAATAAGACTCACGTCGTCTCCTCTATGGATGGCGAGAACCATGTCGTATTCATGAGCTCCGAGGGAGATGTGGGCACGGCCATCGTTGCCGACTGTGATAGTCTTGCCGGTGCAGCTGCTGCCGCTCTTGGATCCAGAGATAATGTCACAGTAACTACCAGCTGGGAGGCAAGTCTGGAAATATTGTCACATATAATATACACAAAGAAGAAGCATACATTTCAAAAGTATTTTGAAATAACACTGATATGTTAGCCACTCTTTTAGGTCAGCAAATGGCTAGAAACTTTCAAAATTTTGTTTATGTTTTACAATGCTTTTAACACCTTTAAAAATTAATAACCAATAACCAAATTCATACACTGCATCTCATCAAATTTTACTGCACCTAATACTTAATTGCCTATTTATAAATAACTGTATCCAAAGTTTTGATTCATTTTTTTCAATTAAGAGAACTATAATAATATAATATTGTATAATAACCTGCAGAGTTTGGTTCAGATCCCAGTTATCGTTGTTGAAGGCGATGAACGCTTGCCCACCACGGCAGAAGGCGATCTGGTTGCTGCCGTTGTCCCACCAGTCGTTGAGGCCAGTATTGCCAGCGGCGTTCCTGAAGTTGACCATCTGGCTGATTTGACGCCAGCGATGTTCACAGATCCAGCCATTGCCGCAGCTACCGTCCTTAAACATAACATAGATATAATAAGATTATGCAAACCAAATTGACCTTGGAATTTTTCATAATAGAGTTTTAACTACTTACAGAGTTGATGGAAGGTGAGATAATGTTGCCATTTCCATCCATTGGTGGTCCAGCTTCTGTGTTTGTAAATCCGTAACTGCTCATAAGCTGAGGTACACCATATGGGTGAGCCAACATGAAGGCAATAGATCCCTTGTACTGTTTAGGTTGTTTGTAAGTAAGTATAGCTCCACCAGCACCGTGTCCTCTCTGATTGTCGTGGTTATCAATAAAGGTCAGAGCATCGCCTGAAGCGAGTAGACCCCATTGAGGTCCCCAGTTAACAAGCCATCTCAATTGGTTGTTACCCTGGAACGCTCTGCTGAGCTCCAAACCGAATTTGAACTCAGTGACAGCAGCTAGGGGAGTGTATTCGTCACGAGTAATGGCTTCACCGCCAAGATCAATGACTTCTTGGTAAATGTATGGGCGAGCACCAGATGAGAAGCCATGTCCTGTGTTCAAGTTGTGTAGCCTGTCGTAGATGACACGGAGATCTCCAGGCCACATATGTTTGGCGGCATCAATTCTATAAAATTAAAACTTAATCATCAGTGTCGAGTACTGTACCCGACTTCAATACTATTATTAACTTTTTGTAGTCTACAGATTTTATAAATTCCACTGTCATGCTGATGAACAATATTATATTGAAAGATGAAATCAACTAAAGACATGAATAAACTTTTACCTGAATCCAGCAACACCCATGTCGATCAGACGGTTCATGAAACCAACGATCATTTGACGCACGTACTCAGAGCCTTGGTTCAAGTCCTTAAGGCCGGACAATTCACAGTTGCGTACCTAAAACATTAAAGTACAATAAATAATTTGTCAATGAATCTAAGCAATATTGTGACATGAATTAATAAAATAGAAGCTAAAAAAAAAATCTTTATGATTTCAGCTTACTCTCTCGGGGCAGCATCCATAGTCGTTACCCTGGATGACGCAATTGGGCCAGTTAAAGTCATCCCTTCCGTAAGGTACTCCTGGGAAGTGCCACTGGCCAAAGTTAGCCGAATTACCTCCAGTTCCAATGTTTTCGTTCCATGTGCCTGTCATGTGATTGATGATAGCGTCCACGTAGATTCTGTTAAAGAATTGTTTGATATAATTTCTTGTTTGGCAGGTCAACATAACATGCCAAAAAATAAATTGCCAAGTGATTGATGAAAGGAATGTTTAAACTTCATGCTTTAATCAAACAAAATTTGTCGACGGATTCCAAGTCCTATTTATTTCTAAGATTTAGCTATAGAGCAGATTTATAGTAGCTTTATTACATCCTACAATGTAAGAGCATTGGGCGCTTATGGAGCAACCGATATTTGAAGATGAAGTATGATGATGAGAGATGTCAAAAGAGTCTACTCAACAAAGATTATGGAATTATTGTTTCGATGTTATATCAACGTACCTGACACCAGCATTGTTGCATCTCCTAACCATGTTGGCAAACTGTTGCTCGCTGCCAGAGCGCGTGCTGAGTTGGTAAGACAATGGCTGGTATCTTTCCCACCAGGGACGGTTTTGAGCCCGGATAATCAGATTCTCGTTGGGAGGAGAAATCTAAAAAAAATAAGTCACGATTTTTGAAAAACGCAATTCAAAAATCTAAGAAACCCTTGATTTTTTTCCGTATTGTTACAAAGATCATAATCAAGTTTAGCTACTTAAGTTACTGACTGTATTTTAGCAGATAACGTCAGATTATAATTTCATATTTAAAAAACTTTGAGCTGAAGATTTGATTTTTAGATAGTAAAACGATAACATCACGCATGATATGGTAATTGCTGTTGTATGTTTTTGTCATGTACTAAGTATTCGAAATTAAAATAGTTAGTAGAAAGCTAGCTAGCTTTGGATCCCTTAAACAAGGTGTGAAGAGGCAACTTGAACGTGGCTAGGTGAGGACTTTTAGTACGACACAATTCTGCTTCACTAGCTGTCTTTGCATCTAGACTTCGCATCTGTCTGTATCACTTTCACATCAAGTGGCCACTCCACTTAATTAGTTGCCTTCTTTTTATGAAAAAAAAAAACCTTTAAGTCAGGTCAAGGTGTACGTTACCTGGATGCCGCCAAATCCTCGAGGGCCTAACCACCTCTCGCACTCATCTGCTATGTCATCCCACTTCCACTCGAAGAGATGGACCATAGTAGAGCGGCCCGATGCATAGTGCGGGTTCTTGTAGGCCACGGCCACGGTCAAGATAGCCAACAGTGTGATGCACCGCAGCATCCTGGATTTTAAGTTATCGATTACTAATATTACAGTAGGAAGACTAGCATATTATATGTTACTTTTCCGAATCTGAGAATCACATATGTAATGCTTGATTGGAAATATAGAACAATTGGCATGTCAATAGAAAAAATAGAAATAGAACTCGTCACAAGAAATAAACATCAAGAGAAGAAGATAACTACCTACATAATAGAATGACTACCATTATCAGAAAAATAAACTCATAGCATGGACAAATTACTTAAATTATGCCCATGACTTATAGCCAATCTGAATTTAGAGCGTCAAAAGCAAAGATATGTGATCAAAATCTTGAGTCTCGAGCTAATATTGTACGTTTATTACATTGTGTTTATTTTAATGTAAAAGCTATTTAACATATATTTAATAAGGTAAGTAAAATTATTTTATTAAAATTATTTTCTTTAGAATACGTTAAATTCTTGGAAACACTAATAAACGTAACACATAATATACGTTTTATAAAATAATTGAAATCTTCTTACATTTTTTTGCTAATTACGTGCTCTTGCAACTTGTCACCTTCTTCTGATCAAACTGTTATTCATAAGCTGCCTTTATATTTTTATAGCAATTCATAAAACTTTAGTTTTGTATGAAACCCATACATTTATCGTAATTCGAAAATTAGATAAAAATGATCGATTCAGTGATTTACGTCGTTTGAACGGATTTGTTTTCTATTATTATGATACCAATTGATATCATAAAAAAATTATCGTTTGCGTAGACGATAAGAGCTTCGGGTGAGGTCGGATTTTTGAGTATCGTATAAATTATAGACAGCATTTACTTACACTTACTGACTCCGCTGGCTCAGCAAGGCTTACTTGCTTTGGCTTCCAACACAACGCAACGCAATTCTTCCCTATATTGTGCAATCCCAGCCCTTTCGATCTGGAGCCCGTGTAGGTTTTTCTCTTGTCTTGCTTACAGTTCTTATGCAGCATTTTATCATTATCAACTATAACATCCTAGTACCGGGCACAGACCTTGCAATAAGTATACATTATGATTACAAAAATAATCAATTTATATAAAAATCAATTGCCACTTTTGCCTAATTTTTCAATCTAAAGTGGTTTTGACCGGTTCGGAGTTTTGACTGTAACATAAACATGTTATTATGATTGGCGCAAATGAATGTGAGTAATTGAATACCGATCTCGCTACTTTTTGTCAACGACTATATAAATTAATTCGTTTTTAAATTCTCGGTAGTAGGTAGGTAGGTAGAGTCAATACTGGTCATCACAATATTAATAAATATTATTTTTTTCAGGAATAATTATGTATATTTGTTATTAACTCCCATGCCCTAAAATCTCTCTAAGGAGTCCATTGTTCCAGGAAATGTAATTTAAGTACCTATTTAATTTTTGTCAGTGTTCTAAAGTTGCACTGAATTTAATTGTGCAATAAGTGGTGTTGAAATGACTTTTATTATGACAAGACAAAAAATCAAACAAAATAAAAAAAATCAAACTATTTTGAAATAATTTAATAAAATAAAACAATGTGATCCATTTCTTGCATTTTGATTTGATGACGTCATTTTAAAGTTTCCGAAGTTGTGTTTAAAGCCTCGACTGAAAAAGAAATGATACTCATTAAAATCTAACCTTCTTGTCCCTGCCTGGTTTTATTCTGAATTTTATTAATTGTCTTGATAATTCAAACATCAACTGTTATCGTAGACAGGAGTTATTAGACTACTGCTATGCATAAACGTAAACAAACTTTTTCAAAACTGGTTTTGTAAAACCATCTGTTAAAACTAGTAAAAATATAACTATTTAACCAACCAGAATACATTTGCAAAACTTATCCAACATTAGCTTTAACTTATAAACAGCATAACATTCAAAATAATACTCACGTCATCTCCTCTGTGGATGGCGAGAACCATGTCATATTCATTAGCTCCAAGGGAGATGTGGGCACGACCATCGTTGCCGACTGTGATAGTCTTGCCGGTGCAGCTGCTGCCGCTCTTGGATCCAGAGATAATGTCACAGTAACTACCAGCTGGGAGGCAAGTCTGGAAATAGTGACGTATTAAAACCAATATATCGTTGAAGAGCCTCAGGCAGAAGCCTATGATATGGCCCACCTGAGGTAGACTTTTTTTTTACGTCTCGTTATCATCAAACCTATGGTTAGTAGTGAAGTGACACTAATGTACGATAATTTGGATGACAATATCTTTATCTTTATTATTTTTTACAATGCATTTGTCAGCGTTAACAACTCATAAGAACGGTGAAGTAGATTTAGGTACGTTGCACCTCATCAAACCTATTTTTATATTTAATTATGGCGTATTTATAACTAATAGTGTCCAAAAATTAAATAGGTTATTTTTAATAAAAAAAATTATAATAATATAATATTTTATACCTGCAGAGTTTGGTTCAGGTCCCAGTTGTCGTTGTTAAAGGCGATGAACGCTTGCCCACCACGGCAGAAGGCGATCTGGTTGCTCCCGTTGTCCCACCAGTCGTTGAGGCCGGTATTGCCAGCCGCGTTCCTGAAGTTTACCATCTGACTGATTTGGCGCCAGCGATGCTCACAGATCCAGCCATTTCCGCAGCTATCGTCCTTAAACATAACAAAGAATCAGATTATGTAAATCAAATTGATCTTGGAATTATTGGTAACAGAACGTTTGCAAAAAAACTTGATATATTAGGTCCTTACATATGAAATTTACATATGAAATTGGCGTTTTGTCGTACTGGCCACTTTGATCTCAAATATCTCCTCTTTGGTTAGGAATTCCAATTTCAAATTTATACAGCCATTTACTCATGCTTTTGTGTTTTGAAAACCGTAATTCATTTATTTTTTCCTCTTATGGTTTTTTCTTTGCGTCGTCTATCGCGTTATTTAGGAGTACGAGGTCCATCGTGGCGCCAGTGCTGCAGAAACGGCTCGAAGAATTAATTATGTGTATGGCGGCGGTGTCGCAAAAGAAAACACAGTTCGTTTATGGTTCCAACGTTTTCAATCTAGAAATTTCGACCTGCAGAACAAGCCCCGTGGACGGCCGGAGACCAAAGTTGATAAAGAAGAATTTAAGGCTATTGAGGAAGCGGATCTATCGCAAACCACGTCCGAGTTAGCTGCAGGCTGCGGTGTTAGTGATAAAACTATTTTAATCCACTTAAAGCAAGTTAGTAAGGTGAAAAAGCTGGAAAGGTGGGTACCTCAAGAATTGAGTGCAGCAAACCGACACCCGCGCGTCGACTGCTATTACTTTACTCAACCGGCACAATAATGAAGGGATTTTAAATCAAATCATTACCTGTGATGAAAAGTGAATCCAGTACAATAATCGGAAACGCTCATCGCAATGGCTGACTGAACCCTGGCAAACCAGCCAAATCCTGCTCCAAGCGAAAATTAACTCAAAAAAAATTACTTGTGAGCGTTTGGTGGACTAGTGCCGGTGTCGTTCACTAAAGCTTTCTTAAATCTGGTTAGATGATTACGACAGATGTCTATTATCAGCAACTACAAACCATGATGGAAAAGCTAGCTGCTAAACAACCGAGGCTGATCAATCGCTCTAGGCCACTGCTGCTTCAGGCCAACGCTAGACCACACACTGCACAACAGACGTCTACCAAATTAGCGGAGCTTCAATTAGAATGTCAAAGACATCCACCGTACTCCCTGGACCTTACTCCAACAGATTACAATTTTTTTTCGAAATTTGGACAAGTTCTTGCAATGGAAAAAATTGAACTCCGATGGGGCAGTACAAAACTTTTAAAAGATTTTATTGATTCCCGTCCGAATGGTTTTTTTAGTAAAGGGATCAATGAACTACCTTTAAGATGGCAAAAGTGCATAGATAGCAATGGTTACATACGTTGAATAAATATATTATATTTAAAAAAACTACTTTATGTTCCTCCCTTACTAAACGCCAATTTCATATTTATGTAATATTAATGTTATTATCAGTGGTCGGAGTAGGTATATTGATTTTAGATACTTGCGTCATGATATCATAACATGGACATGCATTTCTTCCGGAATGTACCGGAGTTTCCAAAAATTTGGTAAATAGAGTAATAAAATAAAAAACCATATGTAAGCAAACAAAATTGTTTATTGTTAATACAAATAATCATTATTACAGTTTTATTAAAAATAATTATTTTTAATCCTCATCGGTTACAAGTTCTACATTTTGATTTTCTGTCTCTATACAATTAAAATAAATAACTATAATTTTTTCAATATTTTCTAATTTTAAGCTATTTCTTTTAACATCTAAGATCCATTTGTAAGTGGAAAATGATCGTTCAACATCTGTAGATGTCAATGGAGCGAATTTGAAATAAAGTTTCTGATTATTTGCTACGCTTTTTTCAATACTCTCGCTGTATTCTCTAATTGTATCTAAATCTGGATTTCGTTCCATAACTGATTCTATTTTATTTTTTATATTCTCATTATTGCACTCGTTAAGCGTAGCCCTTACTTGATCAAATACTAAAAGTGAATCAGCTAGAGATAAATTTTGTTTTTGTAACTCTTTTAGGGCTAGTAGTATAATAGAGTAATTTTCTTCAATATATTTTAAATCATTTTCTAAATTTTGTTTTTCCAAAATGTTTTTTGCGTTTCGTATGGCTATAGCATCAGAACTGCTCAAGCAGGATAAAACTTCTTTTATTTTATCTAAATGTTGAGCGTAGTAAGATGCTGCCTGTAACCAAGTACCCCATCTGGTAATGACTGGTTGCGGAGGCAACGGTAAGTCAGGATATTTTTCTTTTAAAATGTTTACCCTACTAGGAGCCTTTAAAAATACTTTTTTAACATTTGATATAAGAATATCAACATCGTTGTATTCTGACCTTATCTGCTCACTTACACGATGAAGAGCGTGCGCCAAACATGTCACATGCTTCATTTCAGGTAAGTAATGTTTTAAATTTCGCCCTGCAGATAGCATGTACGCTACACTGTCAGTGCAAAGCATTAAAATATTGTCAACTTTCGCTTCAAAAGTGTTTTGCCATAAATTTTCTAGACATTGCAGTACAAATTGTGTTATTGTTTGTCCATTTACTGCTGTTAGCATTTTACAAGCAATCAAATAAGGCCGGCCTGCACTATTACTAGGATGCAATGGTTTTATTAGGAAATTGACTATGTATCGACCAAAAATGTCTGTTGTCTCATCCAGCGATATCCATAGTTTCTCATTTTTATTAGTTTCATAAATCGAATTGATTTTATTCCTATAAAACTTCTCCAAATAAACTTTTCGTAACTGTGATTCGTCAACCACTTTACGATTGGTACAAACGCAACAACAAGTACTGCACATATATTTCTGAAAAAACTCTTTGAACGCTGGATTTTTCATTTGCGACCAAGGAATATTGCATAGAATCAGGAACTTAATGAGGTCGAAGTAAAATTCCTCTTGCGGTCTCTTAAATTTTCCTTGATGTACAGCGCCTTCAATGTGTTTGGTAATGTTGCCTCTATTCACAGCTTTCAAATGACTTTCACACTTTGTACAGTATATAGTGCCACTAGCGTTATCGTAAAGTAGCTCAGGATAGTGCAATAACCACTTTTGCACTGTTTCAGCCTTGACCTTTGCCATATTTATTTATATCTCACCTAAAACAATGATTTAAATTTACAATATATACATACACAACTGTAAAGTCGATAATGAAATTCTGTTTCATATAAAGTGTTTTTTTTAACTGAAGCGGTGATAGCCCTGCGGTGTGCGTACCGGACTCTCATGCGCTGTGATGATTGCTATAAAGTGATTTTTTTAACTGTTTCCAAGTTCTAAAACCTTCTTAAATAGTGAAAATAATTAAAACTTACCCGTACAAAAACAACTTCAAATGGGCCCAATCCAAGAGTAATAAATCGATGTCCGTAGTTATAAGCCAAATTCGTCGTTTTAAGTAGATTTCAGAAGACAGTAAACAAGCCAGGGTCAAGTCAAGATATTCACAACACATAAAATAAGCGCACTCCACGAACCGAAATAAGTGAGTGAGCCACTTGGTCTGGATGTCGGTGCGAGCGCATTGTTTTCGAACAAACAGTCAATGAGTCATCCTGAATACTTGATTCTAATTGGTCAGATGCGTTGAGCATAGAGATAAGAGGACAAAAGACCCTGTTTGCCGGATGTCGTGTGTTGAAATGAATATTATAATTATATCATTTTATACATGCTTAGGCTTTTACTCCAACACTTTTACTACAACAAGGTTTTTACACACCAGTCATTTTTTACTATTAAATTCTGGTCATCTACGCCACTAGCAGCATAGCGTTGAGAGTATTGATACATTTTTAACTAGTTTCATGTAATAATTTCGATGTTTCGGTATTTTTATCATAATAATCCGGAAACTCGGAGGAGTATCCATATTAACATATACGTTTGATGTCAGTGACCTTAATTCAATATACCTACTCCGACCACTGGTTATTATGCAATAACACAATTTAAAAGTAAATAAAATTAAGCTCTCTTGTATTATTTTTTTAGTTATTTTTGAATGTATAATTAGCATTTACTACCTTACTTACATACATACTATTGTTTACCAAACCATAACTTATTAAAAATTACTTACGGAGTTGATGGAAGGTGAGATAGTATTGCCACTTCCATCCATTGGTGGTCCAGCTTCTGTGTTTGTAAAGCCATAACTGCTCATTAGCTGAGGTACACCATATGGGTGAGCCAACATGAAGGCAATAGATCCCTTGTACTGTTTAGGTTGTTTGTAAGTGAGAATATCGCCACCAGCACCGTGTCCTCTCTGATTGTCGTGGTTATCAATGAAGGTCAGAGCATCGCCAGAAGCAAGTAGACCCCATTGAGGTCCCCAGTTGACAAGATGTCTCAGCTGATTGTTACCCCTGAAAGCTCTGCTGAGTTCCATACCAAATTTGAACTCAGTGACAGCAGCTAGGGGAGTGTACTCGTCACGAGTGATCGCTTCACCGCCAAGATCGATAACTTCTTGGTAAATGTATGGGCGAGCACCAGATGGGAAGCCATGTCCTGTGTTTAAGTTGTGTAGCCTGTCGTAGATGACACGAAGATCTCCAGGCCACATATGTTTGGCGGCATCAATTCTATAGAATTAAAACGTTAACATTAATAGTGTGTACTACTTGTCTGATTTTAATATCATATAAAATTTTTACATTGATAGACTTAAACTTTTAAACATTCCACTGTTATTGATGAAAAATATCGTATTGGTAGACGAAATCAACTAAACACATGAATAAATGTTAACCTGAATCCAGCAACACCCATGTCGATCAGACGATTCATGAAACCAACGATCATTTGACGCACGTACTCAGACCCTTGGTTCAAGTCTTTGAGACCACCCAATTCACAGTTACGTACCTAAAACATTAAAGTACAATAAATAATGTGTCAATGATTCTAAGCAATATTGTGATATAAAATTAACAAAATAAAAGCTGATAAAAAAATCTTTATGATTTAAGCTTACTCTCTCGGGGCAGCATCCATAGTCGTTACCCTGGATGACGCAATTGGGCCAGTTAAAGTCATCCCTTCCATAAGGTACTCCTGGGAAGTGCCACTGGCCGAAGTTAGCCGAATTACCTCCAGTACCAATGTTTTCGTTCCATGTGCCTGTCATGTGGTTGATGATAGCGTCCACGTAGATTCTGTTAAAGAATTGTTTGATGCAATTTCCTGTTGGGCAGGTCAATATAATATGCAAAAAAATGCAGATGATTAATGTAAGGAATGTTTAAACTTCATGCTTCAATCAAAAAAAAAATTATCGACAGATACCAAAAGTACTACTTATGTCAGATTTAGTAGTAGTAACCTAATTACATTTACGTTTACGTTTAGCGGTTATGAAGCAACGGACAGTTAAAAATTGAATGTGGTGTAAGTGATGATGAGGAATGTTACAATACTGACATCCCCCTGAGCCTACTCGACGAGGAAGAGGGCATGGTTGTTTCGATGTTGTATCAACGTACCTGACACCAGCATTGTTGCATCTCCTAACCATGTTGGCAAACTGTTGCTCACTGCCAGAGCGCGTGCTGAGTTGGTAAGACATTGGCTGGTACCTTTCCCACCAGGGACGATTTTGGACCCAGATAATCAGATTCTCGTTTGGAGGAGAAATCTAAAAACAATGCTTGTAATATGACACAATTTTTGAATTTTTTTTGAAAATTATGTAAGTAAATAAAGGTCCCCAAAATTTCAGCAAGTGATCAGCAAATTTCGGTACTGGTATGTTAGATGATCCAGTTAGATTTTAATTACCTACATGCTTAAAAAACAATAAAAATCGGTGCAGCATGACTATCGTGTTGATTAGTGATTTGATTTCCAGATAGTAAAAAGATAATTTCAGACATGATATAAAAACTGCTTGCTGTTGTAGGTTCTCGCCATTTAATATTTGTAAATATAATAGTTAATAGATAGCTAGCTAGCTTTGGATCCTTTAAATATGAAATCGGATTAAAATCAGAAACGGTTTTAATCAGAATGTTCTATATGAGTAGTCGAAGTATATGAGGGGTTCACCGTACAATAAAGAGCTATTAATATAAGAAAAGTTGTCCCTTTTCAATTTCCTGTCTTTTGACCATCGTAACTATCTTTAAATTTCTTGTATAAATAACTCAATATTGATATGTATTGTCCATCCCTCATATCACTATAGTTTGTTTAATGAATAAAAAAAATAAACGAGGCTTGAAGATGCAACTTGAAGGTCGGCTAGGTGATGACCGCTAGTACTCAATTCTGCTTCACTAGCTGACTTTACATCTTGACTTCGCATCTCCATCACCTTCACATCAACTAGTTGCCTTCTTATTTATGAAAAAAAGAGCTTTAAGTCAAGTCTAGGTGTACGTTACCTGGATACCGGCAAATCCTCGGGGGCCTAACCACCTCTCGCACTCAGCCGCAATGTCGTCCCACTTCCACTCGAAGAGATGGACCATAGTAGACCGGCCTGGTGCATAGTGCGGGTTCTTATAGGCCAAAGCCAGGGCCAAGACAGCCAACAGTGTGATACACCGTAGCAACCTTGATGTAAAGTTATTGATTACTACTCATATAATTATCATTATAGTAGACCAGCTTCTTACCATGCAAAATTCATATGAGAATTTGCAGATTAAAGCATTGCTGCTCTAAGAGTTTATGGTAAGCCCCCAAATGCATGTTTACGTTACATTATCACATAACGCATATGGTGAGAATGTAACGTTTGAACATTTCAATAGAAAACTCGTCACGACGAATAAGGTCACGACGGCAAATAGAACAAAAGAATAATTTTACAAAATGTATGCTGACAATCAGTCAAATCTAGTCTATTATTGCCATCATAAAGATGACGAAATACGTATTCATACGTATTGGGCACTGACAGAAAAAAAGCTAATAGCCTATCTGATTTTCAAGCGTTAGAAAGCATGAGCTTCAGATAGGCTATTCGCTTATTTCGTCTGATGTTATATATTATGACGGCCATATGGTCGAATAACTTTGGAACTAGCATAAGCAAATGTTGACCTTTATTTATTTGTAACTAGCGACCTGCCTTCGACTTCGTCCGCGTGAACACATTGTCCACCACCGTGACGAATTCCCAAAAAAAAAATCTATCAAACATATCTTGTCCTGACAATTACAAACAAAACAAAAATATAATTAACCAAATTATTAAATGGTATATGAAATAGATATTGTACGTGTACATCATGTTTATTTGAATTTTATGTAGGCTATTCCGTCTACTTCATAAGATTTTTAAAAGTTACTTTTCTTAACGATACTTTAATTCTCTAAAACAGTAATTTATGTAACTAATAATTAAGCTAAAATAATACAATTGAAATGTTCTTACATTTTTTTGCCAATTACGTCCCCCTTGAACTTGTCACCTTCTTCTAAACAAAGTGTATGTCTATTGCTGGTTTTATACTTTTATAGCAATAATAATTGATAAAACTTCAGTTTTGTGTGAATTCCAAACATTATCGTAATTCTTGAATTAGATAGTAATTATCAGTTCGGTGATCTAATACATATAGACAATATAAGTGACCACATCATCGCAGCTTACTCTCCTGTAGCTTGTCAGTAATGTCACGTACGCCTTTTATCGAGCCTGGTGACACCGCACATCCACCTTTCAGTGACTTGTACGGTAAGGACATTTTTCTGTGTTACAGCCCATTTTTCGCTGCCGTACATTCGGATTGGTCCTATGATAGTGAAGCGATTTAGTGGGCTAAACCTCCTACAATTAGTATGTAGTGGTTTAGTCCCTGCCTCAGAATAGGAATGAAAACAATGAGTAGGTTAAAAAATTTATTTCTAATCTTTTAGAAAAGAATTCACAAAAACTCAGGGAGGGTTCACGGATCGCTCACTTTGTCCGCTTGACTTTTTTAAGTCCTAAAAAAGACTTAGCTTTAGGCTAATCTTCCTCGTAGACTGCAACTACCCGGAACCTGGAACCGGCGAGATCAGTCTGCGCGCAGGGACGAAAGCGGAGTCCTGTACGCCAGGCAACTGGTCACGCACAGGCTCTAGCAGGCGGCAGGCAGCGAACAGGCCCAGGGGATTAAACCTGGTACAGGAACCCCGAAATTTCGGGGTTATATTATATTTCGCGTAGAATTTCTGCAGCACGACGTGGTAGTGTCGAGAGTAGGTAGCCTAGGGACAGCAAAAGAGACCGCTCCCAGCACGAGTCGGCCTTTTATATCAACAGAATAGGGAAAAAAACTGGACTGTTATTTTAAATTCCCCAACGCTACTAAACATGATACGAGTATCATGTTAGCAGAGACAAAAATAGAGTGACCAGACCATAGAGAAACACAGGGCAATAACGCTCGCCCCGAGCGTCAAAAATTTTAAGTGATATATTATTTTTTCTTTTATATGATTTTTCCTTTAATTAAACATTATTTAATTATAGGAAAATATCTAGCACCTCCAGATCAAATCATAAGAAACCACTTCAATCCGGCTGGAACACGCTTTCAACATCCTAACATAAGTAGTGAACGACAAAGGATATTCAGAGTAAGAGAACAAGCTCTGTTATTTGCGTCTTTGGCAGCTGTCAAAAACCAATGCTTAGTGCAGGTAAAATAAATGTGTTTATTTAGCTAAACTAATTTTATTTGCCCAGCAGTAGGACGTTTATATAGTAAGATCATTTGATTTGATATTATATTATTGAATGAAACAACTACGTAAGTACTCCAACCAATCATTGTATGTTTTAAGCCTGTCTTATCTTTGCACAGCATTTAGGATTTAGAATTTGTGGTTAGACAGAAGTGTTACAATAGTCTTATAAAAACATTTTGTGTTACACAGGCATTCTCTTTTCGCAGGTACCACCAGCTACTTCTCTCCATTTTAGCCATGCTGCAGCTATTCGGTGCTGAATATTATATTTGCCGTTTTCAGAAATGATGCAATATACTTCCCAGATATTTGTATTGATAGCACAAGGTGACGAATTATCCAGAAATGTGGATCGGGCTGTTATTACTGGGATCTAGTTCATTCATTGACATGCCCTGGGTCTTTGCGATACTCAGCATAAGGCCACCAGTCGTAACTAGTGCTTCCATGCCAAACGCGCCCCTTCTAACTCGTCTCGACGCTGTGTGCAAATGGCCACATCATCAGCATAATATATAAATGTCCATGCCGCTAAACACTGCGCTACATCAGTAAGTGCATCCAATACTAAGCAAAACAGAAAAGGACTCGGTACCGTGCCATAGTGAACACTTTCTGTGACTGCTATTGGTTTTGTCTCACCCACCACTGTCCGTACCATTGACCTTGCTCCCTTATAGAAATAAGGAATGAAATCGGATTTTGACTCGATACTCATCAGCAATGGTGTTAGGAGCAGACATCGGATCGGTGGTTGACAGACCAGCCCCCTTACTCTTGAAACCTATTCCGATTAATCGAGATTGATATTGTGAAGTCTCGTACTTTTGAGTTACGATACCAGCCCTTACTTGGATTCTTAATGTTGCATGTAACTCACTTAATATCCGCAATATCTCAGTAACCGTACATGCCGCGTAGAGGTGAAAAAATACTACCACCCCCTCTCTTTCCTTGGGCGTCGTAAAAGGCGAGTAACAGACTAAATACTGCACATACATCCAACGGCATAGAGCGGCGATGGGCTCACCAGCTATCACGCTGAGCACATGTGCAGTCACTATTTGGTGAGAAGTGAACTATTGCAGAGGACTGCTTTTGCGATCCCCATTGCCTAGTCTCTGACGAACACTTCGGGGATAATAGTCGTGATTATAATGAATGTATGCAATATCCGCGTAATATAAATACAATTTAGCTCTGGTGTCGTATTAAGAGTACGAAACTTCACAATACCAATCTCGATCGATCGGGATTGGTTTCAAGGGGGTAGGTACGAAGCCGTAATGGTTCAAATATCTTAAAGAAGTTGGTAAGCAGTAGGATTCCTCGCTCACTACCATCGCGAATCCGTCCATCGTCAGAGCCTCGTTTGTAGTTCAGCAGGCGTGCACCACGTGCAGGCGAGGATGTCGTATGGGTTGGGAAAGATGTTAGTTCCATCCAACTCCATATACCTCAGAGTTATAAAATCATATAAAATTTTAGACAGCATTTACTTACTTAGGTATTCCGCTGGCTCGGCGACTCGTAGTGGATCTTGGCCTCCGATACAACAAGACGCCATTCTTACCTACATAAGATCTCAGTCCACTTGTCGATCTGGAGCAAATGTAGGTAGCTTTCTCGTGCTTTTGCTAATAATGCTTAGACAGAATTTCAGGTCATAGGGCAATAACTCACCACAATCTTTTAACTATAACACAGTATAGAATATAGATGCCCTGAAGTATATTCCAAAAGACCCCAACTACATTTAGTCACAACTTAATAACATGTAACATAGGTACATAACAATACGAGTAGTCAGCTGCGGTGGTAGCTGACTGAAAACTGTTTGTTACAGCCGTTCCCCTAACAAGAAGGTGTAACACTCGTAGATCTTTGCAGGTCCTAGTTGACCTCGATGACCGCCTCACGGCCCAGCATCCAATTCATTATGAAGAATGATAAAGGGATTCTGAGTACTTATCATTTTGAGAGTAGCTACTAGCTAGGAGGGATTTTCTACTCTCTTGGGTAATTTTTAGAGGTCATTACCTCTAAAAGTTACTTGTATAAAAGTTAAAACTACGAGCATACTTTTCGAGAGAGAGTTTACACATTTCGAGATATAAACTTCCAAGTTCTTACAAACCAATAAGGCAACTTAATTAAAAACTTAAAAACTATGCATGGTAAATTATATTACAGAATTGATATACATGGATATTACAGGGCTGCGAATCTCAAACATTCGATCGTAAGATTGCGCTCGTTTCGACCCACACGTTTAGATCAAAAGTGACCTTTGTAACATTAGCGTAGAGTAGAATTAGCGAATGCTGATCTGATGACGAAATGCTTGATCTGCAGCGAGTAATCAAATCCGCAATCTCTAAATTCGACTCGACGCTAACTTCATAAAGATCACGTTTGATCGGAACGAGTTAGCGCGAGTGTGCGCTCGATGGTTAGAGAATGAGATCAGTTATTTGATATTGAATAACCGTGTTGTGTGTCGAAATAAAACTACCACACCCTTACTTCCATTGGGTGTCGTAAAAGGCGACTAAGGGACTAAAGACTGCACATAAACCTAACATCATAGAGCGGCGATGGGCTCACCACCTGTCCCGCTGAGCATAATAATATGTGCAGTCGCTATTTGGTGAAAAGTGGACTATGGCAGAGGACTTTTGCGGTCCTAATTGTCTAGTCTCTGACTAATCCTTCGGGGATAATAGTCGTGATATATGTATGTATGTATGTAGTTATAATTGAAAAAATATATGTATTCGGCTGGATTTATGCGATTCAAAGTCCACATAATAAAATAAAACTATGTTCTTATCTTATTTACCTATTTTCGTATCATTATCTGATTTTGGGCAATAATTGTCATTGTCAATATTATTTTATAGATCAAATCACTAAATCACCTTCGACTTAAAACTAAGCTAATTGCCGCTTTTCTATAACAGCTAAAATAAAAGATACGAAGGCGATACATAAAATTTTGATTTTGTTCATCAGAACTGAATAGACAGATAATTAGAAATAGATTTAGAGATATGTTGATAATTTGATGATGATGATTCAGCAGCAGATATAGATCCAGAAAATGTGGTAGCTAATAATCTACCACTGTTCAATGCGGGGTGGAGTTTTAATCATTTTATATTCTGTTACAACAGTTAATATTTATTTATTACTAGCGGCCGCTCGCTGTTTCACCTGCGTGGTTCCCGTTCCCGTAGGAATATGGAGATACAAAGTATTCTATGTGTTAATCCAGGTTACAAACTATCTGTATGCCGAATTTCATCCAAATCCATTCAGTAGTTTTTACGTGAAGAAGTAACAAACATACACACTCACAAACTTTCGCCTTTATAATATTAGTGTGATAACCAAATAAAGTGCCTTCTGACATTGCCTGGTCGATCTGTGGGCCTTCACAGTGTAATAAATGCATTTTATAAATTTCAACTAAGCAAAAATGTTCATCTTTTTCATTATCAATAAACAAAAGCTCGTCACCCACTTTCCTTAGGATCAGAAAAATCAAAGCCTTAACAGTCGTAACCAAACACAATCGTTGTACACTATAGTTACGATTTTAATAAGGAATGTTTAAACAAAGATTAAACATTTCAGATTTTTAATACAAAATTTATGACACGTTTGTCTTCGACACTGTGATTTTGCTCTATGCTCTTCGGTTGATCACGACGTCTGCAAGGAAGACTGAAAGAGAAAAAAAGTTTTTTTACTAAACAATGCATTAATCATCAACAATGTGAAGGACGATCTATTCTACTTAAATTCTATTGCGGTTATCTTAATAAATAATTGCTTTGACGTAAGGCCTAATGTAATAAATAAGGTAACTACTATTATTACTGATTTAAAATAATTAATTATTGATAATATTTATCATAATTGATAAAATTCGTTAAAAACAAGTTTCAAGACATTGCATGTTGTACCAACTTGCAAATGTGCAATCAGGGCTTAATCGTAAAGCGGGACCAGTTAATTTTATCATAAATGAAAAAGGTAATTTGTTGATAAAACAGATGACATTAACAACTTCTAAGAAGAATTTATTACAAATAAAGACTCGATGTGGTCGCTTGTGTTCTTTGGCAGTGCATTACTTTTGCGGTCCTCGGTGCCTGTCTCTGGCTATTCCTTTGGGAATAATAGTCGAGAGTATATTTGCGTACGTAAAAGAACTAAAGCTTCGAGGTCAGTAACGCGGTGCTACCAGTGGCCATTTGCCACCATAGGTCTTCAGTATGATCCTTTGCCTGATCAGACACAAAAGATATAATTAACTGATTCCTAAAATACTGATTAAAATGTGGTTAAGATTACCTCCTTCCCAACGTGTATCGCTAAATGCACATCTTCAACATTCGCCGCTATTCTTATATGAGCAACTCCGTCATCACCGACTTCTACTTTCGTTCCGGAACATGAATCGCCGTTCCTCTTTCCTGATATGACATCACAGTACACGCCTGGAGGTAGGCCAGTCTGTAAATTGAAGCATTTTTGACATTAAAACCAATTTCTATATTAAGAAGCGCTTGTAGTAGAACAAATATATGCACAAACAGGTTGAAACGAAGTCTGTGTATGCCTCCCTTTTCCAGAATCCCTGTCGAGGTTTTTAGACCTGGACCGAAATGCGGGAGCTGTACCCGTACCGCCCCTGGCGCGGTGGTACTCAGCTGGTACTGAGTATTTATAAGCAGAAAAAAGGGTTGCTGATAAGTCATGGCACAGAAAATATAGTCCCCCATACACAGAAATCGATATATTTCTGTGCCCCCATAGCTCTGTTAAGACCACTGAGGTGATGGGTACCGCCCATGCCTAAAACAAACGTCTATGCTTTTTGGGTGGGTTAACAGAATTACCAATAATTGATAATGAACTTTAAAAGTTTCGCAATAGTTGTCTCGGGTTTTTTTTCTAAAAGTTCCTATTAACTAGGTACTACTTACTAAGAAAAAATCTGGTAGTCGATCCTTCCCACTACATAAGTAGTAGGGAACTATTGGGAATACACCTGACAGTATAATCTTCTACCAGCCTAACTTTTTATTTTCATTTGTCTTATAAGTACGAGGTGCATTTGTGTAATTTTCCTCAAGACCATTTTATTTCAGAAAATGTACCTTCAACTTCTGTTCCAAGTCTCGTCCCTCCGCGTTGAAGGCTATGAAGCCCTTGTCACCTCTGCTGAACGCGATCTGGTTGTTACCGTTGTCCCACCAGTTCTGAATAGTGGTGTCACGCACTGCGTTCCTGAATGCGACCATTTGGTAGATCTGACGCCATCGATGCTCGCAGACCCAGCCATTACCACAAGTGTCATCCTAAAAATAAAGAAAGGAAAGTTGGTTATTATTAATCATCAAAAGCCTATAAACGTCGCACTACTGATTGATGGGAAGATTGGGTCCATAACCCACCGCGCTGGGCCAATGTGGGTTTGTGGGTAAAAACGTCAGCCATTTTACGACAAAAACCGAGAGCACTGGTTTTACGTGCCTTCCGAAGCACGTAGGAGCTAGCTTGAAGAGAAGTTTTAAACATTGAAGTCAACTTTGCAGTTTCTTGAAGCTACAGCATATATGCTGAGTGAATCTAGGTTAAGTTTAAAGCCTAAGACAAATTATGGTACGTTGACTAAATGCTATGACATAAAAAATTAAGACAAAATTACAAACTAATAGAATTTGAAGTTTCCGTTGCTCGTTCAAAATAACTGAAGAACCAGGTATCTCATCGTTATTATTGAAATTTTGCATTCACAATGCTATATAGATATAGGATAAATGTTTACTAGAAAAAAATCAACCAGTCTCAGGAAGCTCGAATGGGATTCGAACCCATGACTTTGGATTGCCGGTCTACTGCTCTAACCGCTAAGCTACGGAGACCCCAGAAGACTAGTTGATTTCTTTCTAGTAGTTGATGATTTACGCTGCAAGCCAGCGGTATTACGTCACTGTAAAGGTTTGCCTACCCTCACAGTCGAAAGAAAGACTATTGCAAGTGGACCGGACAATCCAAAAATCATGGGTTCGAATCCCATTTGAGCTTCTAGAGAATGGTTGATTTTTTTCTAGTAATCATTTTATCCGATAGCTATCTTATCTCTAAAATGTCGGAACATAACATTAACATTGTTGTTATGGCGCCAGACTTTAGATAGATAGATAGATAGATAGATAGATAGATAATACTTTTATTGCAACATAACACAAACATTTACATTAGACATAAAAGAGAAAAATACAAAGTTTAAATGTGGAGGTGCTCTTATTGTTTAAAAGCGATTACTGCCAGACAACCAGATACATTAGATAATGTTGGTAGCTAGCCAGGCAACTTAACAAGCCCTAACACCAACCAAACGAAGTACACAAAGATGAAGCCCCCACTGGGAATCGAATTAGGGACTTCTGGGTCTAAGACCGGTTGGCTTAGCCACTAGACCTTTCATTATGAATGTTATGATATGAGAGTAAATTATGCAAAAGAATGTGTGTCATAATCGTGATATGGTGTTATCGCTCCGGAAAACGGGCGTGTAAGTATTGAGTATGTGCTTACTGGAAACCCATGTGTATTGAGTATGTGCTTACTGGAAACCCATGTGTATTGAGTATGTGCTTACTGGAAACCCATGTGTATTGAGTATATGTTTACTGGATTTTAGTTACCTTATTAATACTGGGTGAAATAATGTTTTCTTGCCCATCACTCGGTGGACCCTGTTCGTTGTTGTCAAAAAAATAACTGCTCATCACTCGTGGCTCTCCGTACGGATGTGCTAACATGAATGCAATGGCTGCCTGGAATAAGAAACACAATCAGTTGACAGCATCTTGGACTTAGGACATTTTGATAACTCGAATACAACCACTCTCCTTGAAATACTCATGAACCTTTACTAGTAACTAGTATATGTTCATTCACACTCACCTGCAGGAAGTTGTCTTTTGTTTAAAAATATTTTAAATCGAAGAAAATGATTAATGTTTTATGTTTTAGCGTTTTATTAACGCTTAAATATACTTATACTCCGAAAACGGAACCGAACGGAAGGTGCGTGGTTCGATTCCCGCCTGAGGTTGTCGTCTTTTTTCAGTGTTTGAAATTTTACTTAAGTATATTTAAGCGTTAATAAAACGCTAAAATATAAAACATTAATCTATAAACGCAGCTTAATCTTAACCGAATTTTCAAATATTTGTAAAAATATTTCTTTCGGATCTCAGAGATGAAAACTTCTAAGATTTGATGAAGCAATATGTTGACTAAAAAACATAAGCATCAAGCACTGACAAATTTCGACGGTTGAAAGCCAGACCTCGGTAGCCAAGTGGTTAAGGCAGCCGCCCGGAATGCGGAAGGTGCGTGTTTCGATTCCCGCCTGAGGTTGTCGTCTTTTTTTAGTGTTTGAAATTTTATCGAAGAAAATGATCTAATTATAATATAAACTGCCTTATGTGATATTATTTTTCACTTTTGGTTGTCGTTTATAGTCTTTTTATGATTACGAGTATATTTTTGGTATGCGGAGGACGTGGGTTCGATTTCCATGTTTTTCAACGTATATTTATGTTATAAACGCAAACAACATCAAATATTACAAAACTTAAATAATTTCTTGAAAATACTTATATTCAGATTTTAGCCTTACCAAATTTCTTGGTTTAAGAAAATACATTCTGATTTTTGCTTTACCTTATAAGCTCTTGATTCTTTATAAGTCAGAACGTCGTTGCCTCTTTGTGTATCGTGGTTGTCTATGAAAGCCAGCGCTGTCTCGCCGGGAGACAAAGCCCATTGTTCGCCCCAAGTTACCAGCCATTTCAGAGCGTTCTGCCCGCGAAAGCAATTTTTAAGCTCCGCACCGACCTAAAACAAACGGTCTAGTGAAAGAAAATCGAAGCGTTATGAAGTGTGTTTTTGCACAAAAGATCCCAAATGATAGATGATGAAATGGATGATGGAAGACCACTGCAGGCCCCTAAATTGTGGATGAAAGCTTTTTAAAATCGGATCGGATACCCACTGTACATGATTTTGGTACATACATACATATATAAAATCACGACTATTGTCCGCGAAGGGTTGGTCAGAGACTAAGCAATGAGGACAGCAAAAGCAGTCCTCTACCATAGTCCACTTTTCCCCAAATAGCGACTGCACATGTGCTCAGTGTGACAGGTATGAATAATTATTAAGATTTTTAGATAATGTAGTCTTAAAGCCAGCTTTAAGATTATGACTGTTTCTTTTATATATGCAATAAAGTGTTTATCTATTTATCTATAAGCTAGAATTGGATAATGAGTAATAAAGTAAATTAAAATTAATAGAACCTTCATAAAAGAGAAGTTTCTCAAAGTAACCTCACGGTAATTAATTCATACATGATTCAGCGATAACAACTGACTTATGGACGGAATTCTGGTACAAATTCTATGGGTGCCTACTTACTCTAAGTTTGTTTAGTCAACGCTTGGCAGGGTGATTAACATTTCACGAGTCATTAACTTGAGTCTATGTACTTTGTAGTGAAAAGATTGTTAAATATAACGGCCTTACATCTCAGATTTTCGTTTGAGGTTTTAAATTTAGCGAAATAAAATAAGTGGCATTACATTTCGGTACCCTAGAGTACAGAATTTTGTATTCTAAGTCGGTATATACCATAACCATAAAGATACTTTTAAACAAAATTTAAAACTTTTTACTTTACTCTGGCTAAATGTGACATACAAACAAAAAAACAAGTGCCTAGTAGCTGATAGATAACCTAACGGTTGATCAGTAGGCGACAGAAAGTAACAAACATTCTACTTACTCGAAACTCCGTGACGTCTCCCAGCGTTGTGTACTCTTGAGGCTTGATCGGTTCGTTACCGTAATATATGACTTCTTGGTAGATGTAAGGCTTCGTATCCGGTGCAAAACCAAAGTTAGTGTTCAAATTGTCGAGCCTTTTGTAAATCTCTCTTAGATCATTTGGCCACATGTGCTTTGCCGCATCGACCCTTAAAGTTTTTTATTTCATAAAGTGTCATAATTATTTGTAAGTAAGTAAACAATAACATCGATTTGTGATATAGGTAGTAGTTTTTTTATTTTTTTATTGAGCATCCCGAAAAATTTTGACGACCGTTTTATTTTAGATGTTATTAGTAAAGTTTAAATGGCTACAAATAATAAAGTACATCGTTTATACATGATAAAATACATTACAATTTATAATAACAGGGAATGGAATACCTTTGCTAAAATGAATACGTACCTAAATCCAGCAACCCCCAAAGCTATTAGTTCATTTAGGAAATCAGCTATTTTCTTTTGCACATGACAGGAACCGTGGTTCAGGTCTTTCAACCCGACTAGATTGCAGGTTCTCACCTACAAAATGTTAGTGACAGATGGTGAAAACAACGTGTAAATGTTAAAGTTACAGTTACATAGCTATTTACTTTTAATCACATACGCACATAGGTATAACACACGGAGTGCTAGATCTTATTTACCACTCGATCAAGTCAACGATAAAAAAAATATTCCCATTTTCACCGATAACGCCAAAATTTTAGGAGAACCCTAAACAATTTTAGGTGACGGTGAAGAAAAACCATGTCACTTAAAATGTCATAAAGTAGATTTGAAGTTTGGGCTTTGCTGTTGAACACGAGCAAACCAATTCTGCTACACGCGGTAAGCGTTGACTCACCTCGTCTATCGTCAGGAGGCTCGGCTTCAATGCCTTACAAACTCTCGTTAACTTGAACGAATGATGAATAAAGCACTCGCCACAGAATTATATGAAAATACCTTATTCCCGCCACTCCTAGACGTATCAATTTATTAAAGAAACGTATAATCTTTCGGCGAACGTAGACGACGGTCTGGTTCAAGTCTTTAAGGCCTACCAGTTGACAGTTGCGTACCTGCAGCATTTAATATTAACACTTAGAACGCGGCGCCACTTGACACAAAATAAATTATTTTCATTGAGCACTGATCAGTGCACGGACGCAGTTGAAAGGTTAATGATAATATGCGATTTCACGATTTAATGATAAGTTATCATCAACCTATAAACGTCCCACTGATGGATTCAGGTCACCCGCATGGGCAACACCTAGTGGGGGCCATAACTAGGGTTGCTAGATGGTATCCAAAAGGAGGACATGTCCTCCTTTTTCATGAGGAGCTCTTTGACCTCATCCCTCCCTCTCCTTTCCTTTCCAGATCGACGCGTGCAGGTCTTGAAGCCACCCTCATACCGTGCTGACCATTAAGACACGTACCAAAAAGTTTGGACAATCGTTCTTTTGCCGAACTGCCCGTATGTGGAATGCGCTTCCCGCACACGTGTTTCCTTCCTCTTTCTCTCCCGGGTTATTTAAGCGGGGCGTGAAAAAGCATTTATGCAGGCCGCCATAGTGAGAGCGTTCGGCATAGCGTGGTAGCGCTGTGATGAACGCTTTCAAATGTTTGTCCTCCCGTCCTCCCTTACCTACTGTAAGTCCTCCTTTTTGATAAACGTCTAAGTGTTAAAAACATTGAATGTTTCTCAGAACTGCTCAAGATCTGCGAGTTTCATTTTTGTATAAGCGCACATAACGCAAATGTGGAAAGAGTTTTTTCACTGATTAATACTCAGTGGAGCCAAGAGAGGAACAGACTAAGTGTGCAGCCAGTTAAATCTTTAATTCTTGCTTAATACAATTTCTTCAAAACAAATTATTTGTTGAAAAAGCAAAAATTGGCAGCTCAGCTAAATATGATTAAAATAAAGTAAAATACGTAATAATAAAAATTTCGTTTAATCGTGAATGTCCTCCTTTTTTACAGAAAATCCTCCAATTTAGACCCTAGCCACAACCCACCTCGCTGGCCCGATGCGATGCCGGTTGATGGGTTTTAACGACTGCCATCTTACCACAACAACCAGGACCAACGGCTTTTCGTGCCTTCCAGAGATGCTACTTAAATAGCTTTTTTACATCCACAATATAATTATTTTTACTAAAAAAGGGCTAAGATAGAAACTGAAAATGATGCATGAACAGTGCAAAAAAGTTGTGGATTAGTCTCCCACGTGATGCAAGTCATCGTTATTCAAGTCTTATTTCCAAAAAAAATACTGTGTAAGTATCTCTAATGGTAGTACACAAATAAAAATATTTTAATCTTTTTTATTGAAATTTTGCATTCACAATGCCATATAGATATAAGATAAAATGTTTACTAGAAAAAAAACTCTATATCGATTGTTAAATACTTGCAATAGTATTTCTTTCGACTGTGAGGGTGGGTAAACCTTCACAATGACCTAATACCGCTGGCTTGCAGCGAAAATCATCAACTACAAAAAAAAAATCAACGAGCCTTCTGGGGTTTTGGTAGCTTAGTGGACCGGCAATCCAAAGGTCATGGTCAGGTTCGAATACCATTCGAGCTTCCTGAGACTGGTTGATCTTTTTCTAGTAAACATTTTATCCTAAACATATTTAAGTACTTAAAATTAAATAATAAAACGCCAGTTTATCAAATCCCCGTGCTCGTAGGCAGTTTGAAGAACTACTTTATCTATTAATAGAATGTGATAGATATCAAAGATAGATAATATAGCTATATAGCTAATTGGTATTGCACAAAGCACTTTGCATATGTATCTAGTCGGTGCTTCAAATATTGTCATGAGTTTGTGTCTGTTGATTAATTATTGTGTACAAGATAGATACAGTTAGTGCATACGATAGTGATTGAGATACAATGGATGGAGACAGAATGATCTTCGTAAATTTTGTCGCAAGGCCCAAAGATAATGGTACGCCAGTTATCAAATCACTCAATTCACCAAAAATATCTGAGGGCCTACTCTCTTTCTCCGGAACGTAGTACCGGCCGATTTTCGTTTACTATTTATAGTGCTTTCCATTATTTTTGAAAATTCAAAACAATTATCTGAAAATTAGGAATCTAAATGCTAAATATAAGTATTAAGGGGATCCTGCACAAAATTGTGAAAATTTACGTATTTTTAAACTTACTTGTAGGTAATATGCGCTGAATTAGTTAAATACATTAAAAGAAATTACGTAAGTTAGCCTGATCATTGCACAAGGTCGTAGCCTTGTTGAAATTTGAAACAAATTCTTTAAACAATAATAAACAATACATAAATGTAATGACTCATCAAAACATTTTTTTCGACAAATTTCTTAATTTTACGCATGGAACAATAATTCTTACATGAAAATATTTGTATTGATATTCCGCAGGTCACCCCCCTCTTAAAAAAGTAAATTTTAATTTTTAACACAAGCCCGTGATGGTTTTGTACATTTCGCAGAATAAAAACATTAAATACAAAAACATAAATTACTAGGTCTGAAACTTCAAAGCAGAATTGTTCTAATTTTAAATATCAATATGATTGATTTTGCTTTGAAGTTCATTAAGAGACTTATGTCAGTTTTTGCGATCGCGCGGCATCCCCTTAACGAAATTTCGGAAGGATTGAAAACCGATGTAAATAGCAAACATCTGCCGAAATTTCGATTAGGAGAAAGAGAGTAGGCATCCATTCGGAAAACAGATTAACTTTAGTTACTATAAAAAGATTATAAAGTTTGAACTTCCCCACTCTCACACAAAATAATAGCCCAAGTTACTTGTTTTAACAGTTCATTCCAAATTGACATGACCGGAAATTTTATCCGGAACTGGCGGACGGAGAAGGCGACACCAGAGCCGGCGTGCTAACCACTCGACCACGGAAATCGTCGTCATTTCTTACTTTAAAGGTGTCAACACAGTGGTTGACTTCAACTCTGTCTACGACTTAAAGCGCCATAGTTTAACACTCGGACTTTCTTAAATTCAGACATCCTTTAAAAATACTTTTTCGCTAAGGATCCAGGGTACTTATATCAAATTTCTAACTTTAGTAGACATAACAACAAATTGATTTATTATATCCATGGTATTGTAAGCTCATTAAGAAATACCAAAAAGCTAAAAAAGCTAAGACTAACAGTCATTGTGAATAAGCAAGTTAATTGAGTAAAGTAAGAAGTGATATTTAATAATTTATTTTATTCTTCTTCTTAAATAGTTACCTCGGCAACGTTGTTGTAGTCGTTAATACCGCAGAAGGGGTAGTGGAAATGCTCAATCGTGTACGGAACAGCTGGATAGCTGTACTCTTTGAAGTCGGCTGTGCTGCCGCCGGTACCTTTGTTTTCCGGGTGGTCGCCTGTCATGTGGTTTACCACTACGTCTGCGTAGATCCTGAAAGACATCGCATTTTAGAAACGAGATGGTAATGAGATGAGAGTTAGTGGTAAGGTTCCAGGCTGCTAACAGTGTGACGTTTGTAAGCTGCAATGACAACGATGATAAATGAAGTTTCAAGTAAATAACAACATTATACAAAATATTTATAAACTTCGTTTCGTTCTTACGCATTAAGCCTCGTTTAATTATCACAGAATAATTGAGTACCTGCGTCACATTCGGACCGTCACAAGTCTGTCTGTATCGCGTTTCCTCAGCATCATTGCATTTGACCAGAGCTAAACGTAAAGCTTTTTGGAACTCTCGAACTATCTTAGTGCAAAAAAACACTTTAATCTGCTGTTTCATTTTAAATTGAAACAAGCACAAACATACCAACGCTCTTTCCCATCTGTAAGACTTTAACTATGACGGGCTTAGGTTCCATAATGATAGCCTCCGATAGGAGATGGCACCTTACAACGAAGACTTTAGCTCAATGCGAATGAATGTAGCAAACGCAAAGCGCCATGGAATGGATCTTACTTCGGCACCGAATAATAAATATCGAAAGCTACTAATACTAAACTAACCGACACAAACTAAACTACGTAGCGATTCTAAGCGTGAAAGCAACCTATAGTGGAATTGGGCAGGACACCTCGGACACCAGGAGACGTAACGACGGCCGATGTTCAAACAACCTAACATGGCGACCAAGAACTGGACATAGAAACATTGGAAGGCAAGCGGAATGACTTCATTAAAATAGAGTCTCGGGAGATAAAAACTTGGTTCGAATGACTACGCGACAATGACATGATAACGTGCAAAGAAGAAGAAGCGAAGCGATATGCTAAAGTAGAGAAGGAGAAAGTCATGTAATTTAATATTGTTTATTATAATATTCGCTAATTGCATAAAACATAGGGTATATAAGTGATTTTAAGAATCAGTTAATTACGTTTACTTATCTGATAGCACGCAGACTAATCAAAATCTGCGGTCTTGTGGTGCGACCAACACAGACCAATAGACCAACGACCAACGCTTTGTATACGTAAATAAGATATAAATGTTATTGCATAGCGTTCGATAAGCCCGATGACGAAGCTTCTAACGCTAAGGTTGTGAAAACTGAGCAACTTTCGTAATGCCTGGTAACCGAAGGGTGACCAAGTAAGTGGGTACACACGGATATAGATTTACATATCTGTGGTTGTACATGATATGTACTGTGATATGTACTGTGATATGTACTGTGATATGTACTGTCTTATGGGAATGTCAGAACCTAACAGTAGCACAATATAGTAAATTAGAGAAAATGTATTAACGTAGATTACTGCAAGAATGAAAATGTTTGGTGAAGTATTGGTCCCAAAATTGAATTGCAGAACTTTGAAAATACAATAAGATATAAATCGTCCCCTATGCGCTGCCCCTTGTAAAATGACTTATCGTAATCTTTTGTAGAAAGAAAAATAGTAATGGATAACATTTACGTGTTTCCATATTATTATCTTGTTTGATTTAATATCCAATGTAATCGCTAATTACTAATTATTTCTAGATATTTTAGGCACTTTCTTTGCAGATAAATAGAAAATACTTTGTGGGGGAAGAAGTCAAGAGACGGGTTTTGGGATCGGCTATGCTTTTCGCCCTCAATACCTAAAAGCCACTGGACTCTTATGTTGATTATTATTTTTACATTACCTACATAAGTACTTTAGCACAACAATATTACTAAGCTTATTATTATCAGTTCTTAACTGATCCTTAATATTTGTAAAAATAGTAAGATCGGATTTTTAATAACTCAGCTGTTGACAATCATTAAATAAGGCATAACTATTATCGGCTTATTATTGTTATGTAAAATGAAGAGGGTTACATAAAATTGCAAGTTTCATACATTCACTATATTCCTAATTGGATTTGGACAAGACTATTATAAGTCGCGGAATGGCACAATGTGATCAGATCCCGCTTATTATTATTTTTTTACATACATACATATCGCACACCTAGATAAAGACTAGCTCAACTCAAAATATCACTTTTTCAGGAATCGAAAAAAACGTTTTACTGCATTTTTATTTGGTATATTAAAAACATTCTTATAGTTTCTTGTATATGATTTTACTTAGATATTTATGTCATTAATGGCCTTCCATCAAAATAGCAGTAACACTTGATAATTATTTTTTTTGAGTTAGGTGGGTATTCATGACAAAATCATTGTTTAATTTTACTAAATCGAATTGAGTTCATATTACTGATTTATTTTATATTACTGCACTATTAATCTGTATTTATTTATATAAGTTAAACTGTATTAACCGAAAATAGTAGTTTACCTACAATAAAATAATTATTATTTTATTAATTTACTGTACGATTATCAAAATAAAACAAATATCTTAGAAAAGAAATTACCTTTATTAAGATCACAAACAAATAAAGAAAACTAGAAACAATTTTTTTTAAACTTTAGAAAAATCCTATAAACCTACGAATAGGTTTGGTAAAACATAAAAAGACATTTAACATTAATTGTATCAAAATAGGTATTAAAAAACAGGATTGATTTTGACAACATTAGTGGTTAAAGATAATTATAGCCTTTGCTTTGACACAAAAACACTTATTACTAATTCAACAAGAATTATGGATACTATCTCTTAAATCAAGACAAAAACAGTTTAATGTTTTATATTTTAGCGTTTTATTAACGCTTAAATATACTTAAGTAAAATTTTAAACACTGAAAAAAGACGACAACCTCAGGCGGGAATCGAACCACGCACCTTCAGCATTCCGGGCGGCTGCCTTAATCACTTGGCTACCGAGGTCTGGCTTTCAACCGTCGAAATTTGTCAATGCTTGATGCTTACGTTTTTAGACAACATTTGTTTTTTTTTTTGATTTGATGAAGCATTGTTGTCTAAAAACGTAAGCATCAAGCTCTGACAAATTTCAACGGCCGCCCGGAATGCGGAAGGTGCGTGGTTCGATTCCCGCCTGAGGTTGTCGTCTTTTTTCAGTGTTTAAAATTTTACTTAAGTATATTTAAGCGTTAATAAAACGCTAAAATATAAAACATTAATTTATAAACGCAGCTTCACCTTAACCGAATGTTCAAATATTTGTAACATTTTTCTTTCGGATCTCAGAGGTGAAAACTTCTAAGATTTGATGAAGCAATGTTGTCTAAAAACGTAAGCATCAAGCACTGACAAATTTCGACGGTTGAAAGCCAGACCTCGGTAGTCAAGTGGTTAAGGCAGCCGCCCGGAATGCGTAAGTTGCGTGGTTCGATTCCCGCCTGAGGTTGTCGTCTTTTTTCAGTTTTTCAAATTTTACTAAAACAGTTTTTCTTTTACATTAATAAAAAAATTAATAAAATGTAATTTGTTTGACATCTTAAAATTAAATACACGATAGCTTAAATTGGCACGTGTATCAAAAATACCTAACTACAATCAGACTTTGTCATTGGAACTTAATCTTTAGAACAGTTAGTAATCAAGATCCGAGATCTATAATCAGGCTTTTATAACACCTAATAAATCACAGAATAAAAATTCGCATAACACTTATACCTCGTACTAGTAGAACTTTATAAAATTATTAGACTTTGATCCTACTATACGTAATAATCAGTACTTATTAGATCACATTGTAATAGTTAGAAATAAAACTTATACGTCAGACGTGGCAACTTGCCCACATATTTTCACATTTTATAGTGTAACTTTAAAACAAATAGACTTCTTTAATAGGTATATTAAGGATTGTGCATGACAATATATTGACTTTTTATTTTCAATAATAGTTTTTTCAATATAGGTACCTTATATTTGGCATTCTAGACAAAAAACACACCAGTGGTCAAGTTTACACAATTTTGGCATCTTGACCTCTATGCTAGTTTTCATAGATTCGTGGATATAAAGTCTCTACTTTAGGTCTACTTACCATATTTTTACTCATTCTAAACAGACAAACCTAAAAATGTTTGTATAGTAAAATAACTGGCAACACCAGGACAACTCGGGCAAGTTGCCACTGGATTAGTAATGATTTTTCTACAAATTTTTTAATAGGTAGGTAGCAAGAATATGACCAATACTTTTTTTTTGCCAAACTATAGTTGGATCTTATGAAATAAAATTAAACGATTTTATTTTATTATTAAATTTTTGTATCAACCATAAATGCAATATGCCACGAAATTGTCAATGGTAACTTGACCTAACCATAACCAACATGACCAAAGCAAATATTTCTGTTCATTGGTCTAAAAACGGTTAAATAATAACGTACATTTAATCTTTAGGTATGGTAACACAACATTTTCATTAAGCTTCCCTATAACGGATTACGATTAGTGTTACAACAGAAAAAAAACAATAATGTTGCACGTGATAATCAAGATAATCTGTTAACATTTATTTAAAATTGCTACGTTTTGAATCCTACCAAATTTATTAGTTTGTCACTAAAGGTATGCTAAGGGCAAGTTGACCATGGAAGGTCAACTTGTCACGTTTGACCTGTTCTAGAAAATTATTTGACAGCAAGTGCATTTTTGTACTTATTATAATAATCGATGTACATCTGTGGAATAATTTACATAATAATTAATTCCTGAATGTCCCGCTTTTTATTAGCTCCCAACGGTATTTTTACAAGCTTTTATTTAACTTGCAATGTATGTTTGTTCAGGTGAAATCTTGCAACTCAATTTTTTGCACATACGCTTGTTTCAAATTTAGAGAATATTCGTGATTTTGTTTTCGTCTTAGAATTCTTATTATTCTTTTACGAGACCCAAGGGAAGAGAGGGGTGGTAGTATTCTTTTACCGCTACGCGACAAGGTTAATTCTTTTTATATGCAACTTTTAACGGATGAATTATTTTCTCAAACAGACTACTACTAACTTACTACATTCCCATTAGCCGCGTAAACACTAATTATCCCGTGACGAATTTCCAAAAAATATTATTGTCCTGACAATCACGAACATAACGAAAAAGAATCCTCTAAGGGATGAATTATATAGGGCCGGGCCGCGTATTTCCATTCCAGTGTATAGTAGGAGGCAACACTGCCTTGAATCCTACACGGGTTTGATAACTTAACTCTCTTTTCAAACTCGTGTATAATTCAAGGCAGAAGTCCTCCAATCGCGAACGGGTTTGCAACGCAGACTGTTAAGCTAACTCCCTTTCAAAACTCGTGTTCTATTCAAGGCTGGAGTCCTCCAATCGCACACGGGTTTGCAACGCAAAATGTTGTCCTAAACACAAAGACTATATTGCTCCCTGCCTAAACACGTGTACGCATGGCGATGCATGGAACTTAACCATCGACGGTCCCTAAGTATAGATGTGGCACATCCGTGATTTTCAGTTTTTTGTTTTATTGTCTTCTCCTGATTTAACTCTATTGGTCTATGAAACAAACAAAGTGAAAAAGTTTAACAATTATCTAGATTTCGAAGTATGTCAAATACTATAACTGCTATTTAAATTAAAGTTTAATGTATAAGTAAGTGATAAGTGACTTGGAAATAATTATGTAAATTAATAAAAGTTAATTTAAATATATTATATACCTACATTACAATTTATTTTATTCGTCTAATACCCTATCTTAAATTAAAGTAATAAATTTCAACACAAAATTTAAAGATAATAATGAGCCTCCAGCCAAAAAAATTGACTTCGTAAAATTACGTTTTGTATTTTTATTTTTTGTAAGTAACGTTGATTGCCATACATTATAATTATAGTTATTACATCGTTGAATGCATATTTATTTTGCCCTAATATAAAATTAAAGACTAATTGAGTTTTCTTGCCATAATGCCCTCAAACAAACATGGATTCCGTTAGTGGTATGTGCACAGAAAAGATAATAGTACTACTTACGTATGTGTGTCAAGTCTGCCTCCTAATAAACACAGAAATAAATACGTCAATCAGAGCGTATAATAGTTACAAACCCGTGTGCTATTGGAGGACTCCAGCCTTGAATAGAACACGAGTTTGGAAAGGGAGTTAGCTTAACAGTCTGCTTTGCAAACCCGTTCGCGATTGGAGGACTTCTGCCTTAAATTATACACGAGTTTGAAAAGAGAGTTAGCTTATCAAACCGTGTAGGGTTCAAGGCAGTGCTGCCTCCTACTATACACGGGAACGGAAATACGCGACCGGGCCATGCACGGGGCTTGCCGTGCCGTGCACTGATTTGAGACGTTGCATACATTTTGTATGAAGCAGTTCATATTACACAGTGCACCGTCCGTGTCCCGGGCGGGACACAGTCCGGTCTAGTATAAATAAGAATGTTATTAATGTTATTAACGTCTCAAATCAGTGCCCCTTCCGGGCCACTGTACACGGCACGCCCCCTACATAGCCCGGTCTAATATAATTCATCCCTAAATCGGTCAAACCATTCTCAAGTGATGCTCCTTCAATGTGGCAATTGAATTTTATTAATATAGATTTAAAATAGATTTATCTTAGAAACTACAAAATGTTACTAACTTTTGTTTCAGTTAAAATCAATCAAGAATACCGAGTTGAGAATTCGAGATTACAAATCTAGAAACAATGGAAGTCATTTAGCTGATTGGATATCGGATTCCTGAATTCCTTTTGTATTCAAATCGAGATAATAGTGCTGCAATAATTAATGACGTTAATAAAACTTTTATAACTAAAAGTCATCAACTTTTTAATAAAGGGAAAACATATACATACTGGATTTAAAAAAAATTGAAAATAAAAATGTGTTTTTATTTTTCAGTTTTTTTTATTATTTCGTTTCACATACTAACCGTGTACAAAGTGTACCTACCTGTTAACCTACATACAACATTTACTCACGACTGTTATCCCCGAAGGGTTAGTCAGAGAGAGACCAGGCCATGAGGATCGCAAAAACAGTCCACTGCCACTGTCCTGCACATGTACTCATGTGATAGTTGGTAAGTCCATCGTCGCTCTAAACTGTTGGATGTATGTGCAGTCTTTAGTCTGTTAGTCGCTTTTTACCACACCCAAGCGAAGAGAGGGGTTGGTTAGTAGTATTATTTTAGTGAGCCGCTATATAATATTAACTAGCGACCCGCCCCGGCTTCGCACGGGTTACTAGTGTTACTACCCGTACCCGTACCTAAACAAATTATAGCCTATAGCCTTCCTCGATAAATGGGCTATCTAACACTGAAAGAATTTTTCAAATTGGTCTAGTAGTTCCTGAGATTAGCGCGTTCAAGCAAACAAACTCTTCAGCTTTATAATATTAGTATAGAAATAGTAATATGATTTATTCCAGACTTTACAATCCATAGGTGTTAGTAACAATTAATCTTTTACTTCTTCTACTTCTTCAGCGTATTATCGTCCACTGCTGGACGTACGCCTCCCAGTCCACCTCCAAGCAGCCCGGTCGCCAGTGAATCTGGTCCAGATCGGCCCTGCGACCGCCTTGATGTCGTCTTACCAACGAGCCGGAGGTCTGCCGATGCTCCGCTTCCCCGTTCTGGTCTCCAGAATAGAACGCAGTTGCTCCATCTGTCATCATCACGGCGACAGAGGTGAGCGGCCCAAGCCCACTTCATCCTTGCAACTCGGTTCCCGATATCGGTCACCTTTGTGCGGTGTCTTATAATGTTATTCCTCACTCTGTCGCGCATGGTTAATCACAGCATACTGCGTTCCATCTTTCTCTGGGCGAGTTTGAGTCTCCGAACTTGCGTGGCGGTGAGAGTCTACGTTTCACATGCGTTTCACATCTTATACTCAAAGTTAGTAATTAGGGCGAAATAATATAAACTTAAAATTAAATATGACTTTCCGATGCGACTCCCTATACTAAAGGTATTCATAGCGAGTGACATGGTCATAAAGCTGCAGCCAGCGGCGCAGTAGCGGGGAGTCCCACCGGTCAGGCAGCGTGCTCAGGGCGGCGATCACGCTAAATAATCTCAACCAACCCACAATTGAACCGTAGCTGTTCCGCCGACTTCGCATAGCGCCATCGCGTGTGTCAAACGCGATAGCACTAAAAGTAGGTCTAACGACTGAGATTCAATTGTGGTTTGGTTGAGATGATTTAGTGTGATCGCCTCCCTGGATGGTGTTCAAGCTGCCATACACGCGCGCCCACATACTCATGTGCCCACAGCAAGGCGCAGCGCTTCCTAATGATTGTGTAAAAACAATCAGTGCGCGCCTCCGCAAACATAGATGACGCACTGCAATAGCGCGGCTGCCCGAACAATTAACACCCTGACTGAACGCGTTATTATATTGGACGCGTAGAGCGCTTTAACGTCCTCTGTCTGCGTAAAGTCACCTGGCAGCCAGAACACCCTGAACGCATTATAATATTGGGGGCGTAGTGAGCTCCACGTAGTCCTCTGCGTAAACTTACCTAGCTATACCACAGGGCTCCTAGTTTAACTTACCTCACTCCAACCTTGTTGCACCGTGTCGTCATATTCAAGAAATCCTCTTCGTCTCCCGATCTAGTCTTCAGCTTATAGGACATAACCTGGTAACGCTCATACCACGGCCTTGACCCACTTCCAAGGTGTATGACCAAATTCTCTGAAGGCGGTGAAATCTGCGGAGAAATTTATTTGAGGTAATTACAATACTGGGTACCTACTGCTTATGCTAAAAATATATTGTTGTAAAATATAATTTGCTACTATTTTTACACAAAGAGAATACATTTACAAAATATTTTTATTTAAATAATCGACAAACATGTTGCAGAGTTACAGAGGACTGCTTTTGCTATCCACATTGCCTAGTCTCTAAATAACCCTTCGGGGATAATAGTCGTGATTATATGTATGTTATACTTACATATAATCACATACATACTTACTAAGTATGTAAGTATCAGAGACAAAAATATGCATGACAAAAAAATCGCAATAAATGTGGTGAGCCAATAGATAACTGTGTAGTAGCGGCTCTTTGGAATAGAATAGGATAGAATAGAATTCCTTTATTGCTTAAACTGTGTAACAAGTTCTTAAAAAAAATATATAAATAGTATCAACAGTTTGCCCATGATTAAGCATGCAATGTACAATTTATTTAAAGAATACTGCCAGTGCTAACCCATCTCTTGTCTTGGGTTTCGTAAAAGGCGACTAACGGACTAAACACTGCACATACATTCAACAGCATAAGGCAGCGTCGAGCTGACTACCACCTATCACGCTGAGGACAGTGCATTTGTTATTTTACTTTTGCGGTCCTTATTGCCTATAGCACGGTCTATAATTAATTCCTTGTAAGGTCTCTGACTAACCCTTCGGGGATATTAGTCATAAGTATATTACATCATTATCATCATCATCATCATCATCATCATCAGCTAGAATACGTCCACTGCTGAACAAAGGCCTCCCCCAAGGATCTCCACCACGACCGGTCTTGTGCTGCTTGCATCCAGCGGCTACCCGCGACCTTCACCAGATCGTCGGACCACCTTGTTGGAGGCCTGCCCATACTGCGTCTTCCGGTGCGCGGTCGCCACTCGAGAACCGTTGTGTCCCAACGGCCATCGGTTCTACGGGCGATGTGCCCTGCCCATAGCCACTTGAGCTTGGTGACTCTTTGGGCTATGTCGGTTACTTTAGTTCGATCTACGAATCTCCCCATTTCTGATTCGATCACGTAGAAAGAGTTTTTTTGTCTCTGATTACATAGGTACTTAGTAAGTATATTACGTATGTATCCAAAAGAGAAAACATAGCTTACCTGTACACCACCAAATCCGTTGGGCGCAAGAAATCTTTCACATTCGTCTGCAATGTCCCTCCACTTCCACTCGAAGAGATGGACTATTGTGGACCGATCTGGTAGCTGATTCGTTCTGGCATGGTGGTCAGAATGAACCCCTATAACTGAGCAAACTAGTAGGAGAAGTAACATTCCTGAAACAATATAAGACTATTTATTTAAGGAAACACTTAGAGGATCTACTCCGATTTATATTATCTTGCACAAGGTCTGTTGGTCACAGGAATCCTCAAAAGTGGTCGTCTCAAAATATTAAATGTTAAAACCTGTTTAAATTAATTATAGATTTTAACCTACCTTCTGATTAAACTATTATACTCGTAACTATGTTAAAAGGCCTTTTGTCTTTTAACAGATAACAAATATTTCAGAAGAATATCACATTGACGTCTACAGTTTGAAGGACGGGGCATTACTGACTTTAAGGAAACTCTGTTGTATGGTATTATTCATGTGGCGCATTATATGAGTTAAGACCGCTTTTGAAAGGTAGGTACTGCGGTTGATAATTCAACCGCAATATCTTTCAAATGCGGTCTATTCATAAGCTTTGTGTGATCGAACAATGTAATTGTGTCAATTTAAAGACGGTACTCAAGTAACAACGGACAACTGCAAAACATAACATTCAAGGAAAGCGATTTTACTAATCATATTTTTACAAAAACACTGAGTTTAAGGCACAGTTTTAAGCATTTTACCGCGACCGCTATGTAGGACTCTCCTCCCTACACCCACACCCCGCTTCACTTCATATGGCTTGACGAGGTACAAGTAAGCGTAGGTACCCACTCAAACTTTAAAACTTCTCTTCCTTTACAGCCAGAGTACGGAATCACCATAGGCACCAGTATTCACCACAGCATAATAGGCACTAGAGAGCATGCCCGAAGAAGTTTGGGAAAGCCCCAACCCTTGTCTGTCACGAAGACTACTAGAGGTTACTAGCAACTGTGTCTGATTTTACGGCATTTGAGCTCATAGTTTTGAGCCTTAGAGAAAACTAAGAGTACCTCAACTTTAGTCGCTACCTCATTGAGAGTGCAGGAGGCGGGCAAACTCCCACCTCTTTCTCATGCTACGTTTATAAAGGATCGTGCCCGCATAGATACTCTCCTCGCGGATAGTCTCCCCTGTCTCCTTGCGTGATACTATCTTCCTCGTCACTGCTTTACATTATCTTTTACCAACTTTAGATACTTGTATATACACATATATACATCATTGCATCTGTTTCAAAAAAGGGGCGTTACAATTTTTTTTATTAAGTATATGCAATTAACGTTTGTAAATATTCTGGTTACATAAATAATAATAAATTTCAAAACTTTGATGCACCTTCATTTTTATTCAATGTACATACAGATTTCCACGAGCAGGTTTAAGAGAACCTACCATACTTCCGGTCAAGTGCCTACCATGGTAACGGTAGTCAGGCTACTCTGTGGTAAACACAGGGTGTTTGGACTGATTGGTAATAGGTAGGTATATAATCTCGCAACTGCAATGAACAACTATTTGTATCAAAGCAACCTGAAAAATGGAAATAAAATCAGCTGTTTCATATTATCGGGTCGAAAAGTATTGGCAGTTTTGTATGGAACGGCACTGGTGGGCTAATGATGAATGGAACAGCAGACTTTTTTTCCCCTTTTCCTGTTTCTCCCAAACAAATAGTTCTTCCTTGCACTTAGTATAGGGAGACCAAGTTGCGGGAATACCAAACACCCTGTATACGACTCCTGCAATTATTTATATAACAGGATAAAATTAATAAAATATGGCCTAGAGACGTTAAAAATTAGCAGCTTTTCTAAAATAAATGAAGGTAGTCGTTTCTACTTAGCTGCCTGCAATTTTGTAAGTAATGTTGTTGTTGTTATGTTCAATATTATACCTACTGCTTTGCTTGCCATAGCTTGTTTGTTAGATCTGTCACGTTTTGCTAGTCATTGATCCATTTGTAGGTACTATGAAAGAATGTGATTTTTTTCTTCGGCTTATACAACCTTATTTTTTCTTAATACAGTAACAATTATGGGTCAGTTCCACCCATGAAACTGAACAACTTTCCCCAAGAAACTTATGTGCAAAAATGACAAAAAAATTTCGACCTTCCATACAAAACTGTCCGATCAGCTGACGACAATTAGTATGGGAGATCAAAATTTTTTTGTCATTTTTGCACATAGGTTTCTTGGGGAAAGTTGTTCAGTTTCATGGGTGGAACTCACCCTTAATTGTTTTTGTATTAAGAAAATTAAGGTTGTATACAGGGTGAAAAGCTCGAATGCCACATGGATGGCAATTACCTTAAATATTTGAAATAGCACCTTCTGTGTAAAGGAGACTTCCTTTATTTTTAAAAACAATAAATTCAGCATTTATGGATTTTTGAAAAATCGCTTGTCTTATCTTAGGCGGGACTCGAACCAGTCAAATGCGACAAAAATAACATTCCGTATTTATGATGCAGATCAAAAGAGTTACTGATAAGGTTCATTTTTCTCTAAATAATAAACACAATCAAAATTTCGGAATGCCATGAAAACTAACAATTACTTATTAATTTTGTTTTCACCCGTCACGTGAAAACTACTTTAATTATTGGAAATAGCAAATTGTTCGCAATGGAGACTTGCTTTTATTTTAGAGACTTATACATACTGAAATTATGGATTTTTGAAAAATCGTCTGTCTTATCCGGGAATCAAACCGATCAAATGTGGTCTTTATTTAATTTATGGTACTTATGTGTTGTAAACGATTAATATTAAAAGACCCTTTCGATCTGCATCATAAAATACGGCATGTTATTTTTTGTCGCTTTCGACTGGTTAAAAATCCATAAACTCAGATTTTTTTAAATAAAGAAATGTCTTTTGTACATAGAATATGCTATTTCCAATATTTAAGGTACCTAGTTGCCATCCAAGTGGCAAACGAACTTTCCACCTACTGGTAGGTATTTGAATACAAAGAAACAAGTAAAATTTCGAATAAGGGAAATAAAATTAAAATAAATCTTTAATTAAAAACTTACTTACTACTTTACCAAAATGAATGAATTATTTTGTAAACTACCTATTTTACAACAATATTTTTTGCATACTTAGTAGGTAGTTTTTTTTATATTGTATGACAAAAATGTTGTGCTTACCTATAATTTAAATACATAATAATATAAGTGTAACCACTCCTCAAACTGTCTGCTGAAATGAGTTGTATGTATTTAGTTGATAAGCCTTATTAATAAATAAATAAATAAATAAATAAATAATAAAATAATAAATAAAATAAAACATTTCTTTTAATTTTATTGAATTAATATTTTTCACCTTTTCAAACATGCCTTGTATTGATATAGGCATTTTTAAATAAACTACATACAACAGCATTTTGTAGAACCTAAGCAAACCCGACTAACTACGATAAGAAATTTTTTTCTTTTATTTTTTTAAACTTTAGTTGCTCAAAACTTGTTTGATGATCGCTTACGTACCTACTTAAGTAAGTAGGTGTACAAATAAATAGAGATAACATCCTTCACAAACAAAAAAACGTTTTTATTGTAAAACAAAGTCAACGTCGCGTCGTCGGTAGTCTAAAAGTCAGTTTCAATTGTTTAACAGTTTAAAAACAAATAACATAAACCAATTAGTTATTAATTTGTTATAAAAAATATCGAACAGGAAAAACATAGATAAGTACCACTTACTTAGTAATTTTCTTGTTTTCAAGGAACATAATACACTCTTGGCTCTTTCAAGGCTACGACAGCTAGGTGAAAACTGGTATGCTACTATTAATTTTCGCAAAAGTACTATAAGGTAAATTATGTGGTCTATCTACTTACCTTGCCATCTTGCCATCGTAAATTGCAACACAGTTTAAATAAGTTGTTATAGCCATATTATACTCGTAGGTAGGTATATAAGATTCAAAAACTCACCACGCATCATTGTTTTTATTGTTCGCAATACCCAAAAGACTATACACTTAATATAGTTAAGAAATTATACCTAATGCAATACACAAAATGTTTATTTAAATCACTGGCAATCTAACGTAACATCTGACGCTGAATGACCACACAATCAAGCTGATGACGGCCGGCGTACACACGACAGAGGTATTTACCTACCCACTACACTGCAAAAAAAACTAGTTTCTCGAATTAGGATCAAAAATTAAAACAGTTGTCGTTCAACTAAAACAAATAAAGTGTTAGTTACCGGTTTCTACCTACTTTGACGACATGCATACTCCACCAAATTGTTGATTGTAATTGGAATGTGGTTTTAAAAACACACATAAGCAAGTTTCGCTGTTTCTTTTTATGGTGCAATAATAAAATGCGAGCTATTCGTACTTTGCCATTCCTACAATAGAAAAACAAAGTTGTACCTAGCTGTTCAAATATTTAGCTACCTATAATAGGAATACATTTTAACTTTCATACATTATGTTCTTAAATATTCCAGTTAACATTGTAATGGTAGAAAAGCAGTTCTAGGTAGGTGACCTAAGCTAACACGGTGAATGTTCAAAGACTTGTTTTTTCATGTGTGAATTTGCTCTACCTAATTGGTACGTGACTTGAAAGGAGTAGGAATGGATAAACAACAGATCCCTTTCAAAAGCTAACAATTCAGAACTATGTAGGTAAGTTAATTATAATAAGGTACTGGCACATAGGAAGGCGAAGAAAATTTAAAATCTTATAAGTACATATACTTACCTCGTAAGGTAACTAGCGTAGTAACGTACATGCCACCTGTGACTTAGTACAGGTGAACATGCATATCCTGATAAGTTTCGCTTGTATTATGGTAAACTTTTTTTCATAGAAAAATAGCATCCAATTTTCCGAGTTCTGCCATGCATTTTCAAAAAGAAAATCCATACATAACTTGTCATTACGAACACAATAAAAAAACAGCGAAATCGGTCGAGCAGTTCTCAAATGATGCGTCGCCATAAAATATGTAACTTCATTCATTTAGCTTAATAATAATATTCGTCAGATACAATAGAAAAGCACCGCTACAAAATCTTCCTAAAAGTTTTGTAAGGAGCATAAAAGAACCGTTCCATAAAACGACTATAGCATCACTAAAATCAGTCTTTATTGGATTTTTATCAGTAAGTAGTTGACATTACGTAATTGTAAACAGAGTTATTGCCGGTGACCTATTGTGATAACTGATAACCTTTTAAGGCGTGATTAATCTGTCGCGTTTGCCCAGCGATAGCGATCTCCAGAAAAAAATATTATACTTAATTATAATATTTTTTTCTGGAGATAAGTAGTTTGGAATCCCGCTAGAAGTAAATCTAGGTACGTGTGACGAATTACATTTTCTGTATTTATTGAAGCTTAAATGTTTGAGCTGTATGGTAGCGGCTCATTAATAGTGTACTACCAACCTATAAGGGATAGGTTGGTAGTACAGTCCTTGAGTGTCGACTTCACATACATCCAACAGCATAGAGCGGCGATAGGCTCACAAGCATGTCACGCATAGACAAGAACGTTCATACAAACCATTTATTCAAATTCTGGAATGAGAGACCTAAAGTTCGCTGCAGCCGCTGCAGCGCTTAAACATTTAAATGTCGTCTAAATCAACAGACAGACATCGCAGCGCCGCAGCGCCAGATCGGTCAAAGACAACGTAGTGTGTATCAAGATGGCGTCTTAAATAGATTGTCAATAACAATAATTAAAAAAATATCTTTTCTATTCTAATAATACGATATAACTACATAATAATGACTTGAATAACAAAGAATTTCACTTACTTGACAACTGAATTGTAGTAAACGTCTAGATGGACACTTTAAAAAGAAATAAAGAATTATTTTCGCCGCTCCGCAAGCGCGAATGTCAAAGCCACACTAAAGCAAGGTGCCGAGTCGACTCCGCAGATGAGTAGAACATAGTGCGTGTTCGAAAGGACCTATCTAGTGTAATGTATATATCGCTGCGCTGAACACATACAGGGTTAATTTTGGACCCCCCTGCCAAAAGTAATATGGGGTTAAAAAAAGTAATAATAAAATATTTGACTTATAAATAACAAATGTTTTCTTTTTTTAATTACAATTTTTTTCCTGCTGTTTATATCCTATAGTTCTAGGTGCGTGCGCCTACCCTCGCGGTCAAAGCGACGCGATGACGGCGCGCTATCATTGGTGCACGCACGGGGGTGGATCTCACAAAAATATTTTTTTTAATGCATTTTTTATCTTCCATGGGAATTTCTCTATAAAATCAATCTTTTGGGATACATTCTATAGTCTACCTTACTGACAGCTTTTTACAAGTATTTGGAGCATGTTATCTCTTGTAGATTTTTTTTTTTTTTTATAAAAGAGGGAGGCAAACGAGCAGGCGGGTCACCTGATGGAGAGTAATCACCGCCGCCCATGGACACCCGCAAAACCAGAGGAATCGCAGACGCGTTGCCGGCCTTTAAGGGAGGAATAGGTTTAAGGAAGGAATAGGAATTGGGAGGAGGGGGGGGGGGGGGGGGAAAGGGCCTCCGGAACCCTCACTGGTCGGACGAAACACAACAGCACCAAGTGCCATTATTTCACGCCGAATATTAGTGAGAGCCGGCCCAATGTGTTCTGCAACGCAGCGTGGCTCTACCACTCAGTTGGTGTCACTCATTTAGCACCACCCAGGGATCACGTGTAGGGTCTCAAGGGTAAACCTACGGACGCGAGCAACTTTGACCCCCAAACAAAGATTTTGAGTAATCATGAAAATTTTATTTATTGCCGTGAATGTAATGACATCTACAGGAGTGTAATAACATTTTCATATTGCAGTATAGGAATGAAGGTATTTAGTGGCAATAGGAAGTTATTATGAATACAATGTAGGTGTTAATTCTTGTAATGGTCTTATTTATCTTATAAGGATTATACAAACTTAATAAAAAATAAAACTATCAATACTTTGTATTCAATAAAAAATAACAATAGTAAGTAAGTACCTAAGTAAGAACTTAATCAAAAAGTCAGTTTGAATAACCATAACAATATATTTTTAGGCATTATTATAATAATACGTAGGTACGATTTTGTCGAATAGGCCGGCCGATCAGTTTCAGTCTTATCAGGAGACCATGCTCATAACTACGCCGCCGTAAGGTTCTAGGTCCTCTAAAATCTACTCAAAGATAAACTCAAACACAAATACTACTCTAAACATAAAATACTGAAAGATAAATTCAAAACAAAAAAAAACTCGGAGAAAAAATACAACTCGAATCAAAAATACAACTCGAAACAAGAATACAACTCGAAACAAAAATACAACACGAAACAAAAATAAACAACAATATACTTCGTAGAATTAACAAGGCTTTGATTTTTTATAGTAACAGAACAGTAACAATACTTTATCTATTAGATATAATAGGTAACAATAATGTATTAACTGCAATATAAAATAGCAAGGAATAATTAGGTGCTAATTAGGAACATAAATTACAACTTAGTTTTACAAAAAAAAAAATATTCCAAAATCCGTAACATCTTCGAGATCAAGAGAATTTTTAATTCGTAAAGTACTTAGTTTCCACAAACACCTAAGTATTTTAATTTGTAATCTGATTATAAAATAATAAAAAATATCTTAAACTTAATGGTAGGCTTTTTATTTCTTTGGCTTTTGAACGTAATGACTAAGAGCGTAATGACAAGACGAGCAATGTTAAATTATAATTTTTGCTAAATAAGAAGTAAATAGGTAAAACGCCACACATTTATCGTTGGGCACCAGGGTCTAATAAATGCATAAATTAGAATTTACTTATGGTTGATCCTTTTACAGTTATACGTTCAAACGGAATGACATAAAATAGTGACAAAATGCTGCGAACGAAAGTTGGTTAAAAAAATATCAATATCAAACATCTTTCTCCCAGTGATCACGGTCGACGAATGAAGGCAGGCCAGTGGGCGGGTGTTTAGTGAGGTTTCGGCAGGTCACGGCACAATCAAACAAGAATTTAAAAATATTCAGAAGTCGAATTGTTATCGTGAACTGAATGACGGATTTACGGTGACAAAACTTTAAATTGAATTATTTTCCAAAATATAAATTATTTTTAATTATTATATCTATTAACTTAATGGGACATTCATTAAGTCACGGTGATTTTGTTTATTTTTTGGTCCTAGTAGTAGTTTTATTTTTATAATTATGTTATTCTAAGGAGCCCAGTTGGCTACAAGCGTCTGAACTTAGATGAATGATTGGTCTCGCTGCGTTCGTCTAGATACCGCGCTACCTATAAACCACAGCTCCCCACTTAAGCGTCCGAGCCCCTATATACAACATGGCGCCCAGCGTCCAGCTGTTTACAGAGCTGCTAGAAGAGTGTACAGAAGAATACGAACCCTGACTGAGCTGACAAAAAAATTAAAACTAAACAACTACTCAGGCTATATCAAAACTTTATATACGTACGGAATGCTTAGAAAACGCAGTATTTTAATAAATTAACAGTTAATTACGAAAATCTATTACTAAAATTACAAAAATAAACATTCCAAGACAAAAAAAAATACGTAAAAATATATCGACATGTAGAAATTATTATTACTTGGAAGTCACTGTTTGAAACTATAAAGAATCATACCATGTTCGATAGCTAAAACCATAACGATTGTTTTGATGTGCACATTATTAGGAAGAAGGATGATTACGAAGAGTAATAACAACATTTTTAGCACCAAAAAAATCCTACGCAAAAAAAATGGCGAACCGTCAAAATTGTCAACAATTTCATTTTTTTACTAAAGGTTCTCGTACACTATGCCATAGTTTCAATTGCTCTACGGATCAATTGATATCCATACAGCCACCTCAAATTTTCTTGCGGAACTACGAACTAGGTGCAGTGGGCAACAACCTTATCAAAGAACGTTGCCGTGTTTATGGCGCTTGGTCAGAAAAAAAATTTAGTTCCAATGTCACTGTCTACGAATGTAAACAAACTTAACCAATCTTTAACGATAATTAGTTTGCGATTGTTTTGATGTGCACTTATTTAGGAAATATGGTGAGTAGAAGAGTATTTCGACATTTTTAAAGACGCTTACGCTGCAAAATTCCGTTTTGGGGAACTGTCAATTTCGTCAATATCATTATTTTTTTCTGTGAAATTTTCTGTGGTAATATATAGATTTCTTTTACTTGTATGATGAATTAGTAACCACAGAACCACCTCAAATTTTTTCACGGACCCACGTACTACGTGCTTTGATCTATTAAACGGGTGACTAAACCTACCATGGACGGTTGGCGGTTTAAATGCTCGGTGAGTAAACCTACCGTGGACGTTTCGCACTTATTTTTTCCGGGTGAGTAAACTCACCGTGGACGGTTGAGTGGTATGCGGCAACTCATTATTGTAGTGTGTCTAAGACAATATGCAAGGATGCTAGTGTGCGTGAAAAATTTGTTGCCAGCTGCTCAACTGTTACCCGAGTTAATGGGAAAAATATTTTTGCTGTTATGTATTAGTTAAGTTGCTGGTTATAAATGTAGCTCAGAAAATATTTAAAAATTAACAATTAAAAGCGAATAATATGTATCAAAATAATTGTATATATTATTATGTAGGTTAGACGTAGGTTTCTTCTGTAGAAAAAGGAGATAGGGCAGCTTGTATGGACGTTTGGGCTATTATATTAAACAGTGTTACAGACATAACAATTACTGCATTTTGAAAGGAATGATGTTAGCATTACAGTTGTATCATTATTTTGCATGTACAACTCCGCAGATTAGAGTTATAGAGGATTCACGTGAGTTGCTTACCTCGATACCTTGTTCTGCTTTTACACTATTTCTTAGTTATTTGTGTAGTTACAAGAATTTGAAGCTTATTTTTTATTGATCTAGATTAAATTCTGTATTCGGGGGTATAATTTAACATAATATATTGTGAGAAAATTACTATTTAGAAAGAAAAGCCAGCCAGCACAAAATATTCTACAATGCATGGAGCAAAGAGAATGAATGAATGGATAACAATCGTATTGACAAATGACATATTAAGACTTGACATTACATTTCAATAATCGATTTTAAAAATCGATTTAAATTAATATTTTACTTTTCTTTTTGTATTTATTATCATGATTGTTAATTCAGATAGTCTACAAAACACAAGAACTAACGTATTGGTATATTCATTATTTTAAATTAAATACTGTTTCAAAGTATGTGACGGGCTGGAACAGGCATGTTAGCAATGCTCACAGGGAGGCTCGATTAAGTTACCAAACGTGGTTATATTACGGCGCACCTACAGTAGGTGAAGTGTATGACAAAATGAGGGAAACACGTAAGGTATTTAAGGCAAAGTTAAAATATGTTCAGAAAAATCAAGAACAAATTAAATTAGATATCTTGACCAAATGTCACACAAAAAAAGACTTTGGTAGATTCTGGAAAGCTACAAATAAAATGAACGATAGGTCGAGCCTCCCTGTGAGTGTGGCCGGTATGACGGGGCCAAATGATATTGCCAAGCTTTTTCAAAGGCATTTTACGGTTGAGTCTCCTTTAAAGAGCGATATGCAGCGGGTGTTTGATGATGGGGGCACTGTGGGATCTAATGAGCTTTCTGTTGTATTTACAGTAAAGCAAGTCTATTCTGTTATAAAGACTATGTCTAAAGGCAGGTCACCTGGCCGCGATGACCTCAGCATCGAACACCTGAAGCATGCAGGACCGCATTTACCTAGAGTTTTAGCTGTGTTTTTTAATCTTTGTCTTAGTCACAGTTATTTGCCAAGGGACCTCATGGAAACCATTGTAGTGCCAATTCTCAAAGATAGGACGGGAGATGTCTCGGATGTGTCAAACTACAGGCCTATATCGCTGGCCACAATAGTCGCCAAGGTACTGGACAGTCTGCTTGATGAACAGTTGGCAAAACACACAGCATTATGTGACGCCCAGTTTGGTTTCAGACCCGAGCTGTCCACAGAGAGTGCCATTCTGTGCCTCAAGCAGACTGTTCAATACTACACCAAGAGGAAAACGCCAGTGTTTGCCTGTTTCCTGGATCTGTCGAAGGCGTTTGACTCGGTATCCTATGGGGTCCTTTGGAACAAGCTATATAAGGAGACAACACTGCCGCCCGAGGTCACATCCTTGTTCCAGTACTGGTATTGCAATCAAAGAAATAGTGTAAGATGGGCAGGGGCTCAATCCGACGTGTACAGGATGCAATGCGGGGTGAGACAGGGAGGGTTAAGTTCGCCCCGCCTTTTCAACTTGTACATGAATAGCCTGATCGGTGAGCTCAGCGGAACACATATAGGTTGTCATAATGACGGAGTGTGCATGAACAATATGAGCTATGCAGACGATATGGTTCTGCTGAGCCCATCGATTGGAGGTCTCAGGAGACTCGTGGCTATCTGTGAGTCCTATGCGGTGACCCATGGACTCAAGTATAACGTCAAAAAAAGCGAGCTCATGATGTTTAAGTCGAGATCCATCAACTACTAAGATGTCCCTGGAGTCACGCTCTGTGGTAGTCCTTTAAGTTGGGTGACGAAATTCAAGTACCTGGGTCACTGGGTTACTGACGATTTAAAGGATAACATGGACATAGAGAGGGAGCGGAGGTCGCTGGCTGTGCGATGTAATATGCTGGGCAGAAGGTTTGCACGATGTACGAATGCAGTAAAGATTACTCTGTTTAAAGCATACTGCCAATCTTTCTACAAATGCAGCCTTTGGACAAGCTATACGCAGCGAGCATACAGCGACCTACGTGTCCAATATAATAACGCACTCAGGATACTGTTGGGGCTGTCGTGGCGTTGCAGCGCGTCAGGGATGTTTGCGGAGGCACACACTGATGACTTCTAAGCTATCATAAGAAAAAGATCTGCCTCCATGCTCACCAGGCTCCGCTCGAGCACTAGCAGCCTCCTGAGTGTGTTTAAAGACCGGTGGGACACCCCGCTGCTGCGACACTGGGTGAAGCTCCACACCGGATAGTCCCTAGTGTTAGAATTATTGTTATTTTTTGTTTTTATTTTATTTTTCTATTTCGATACTAACATTAACATATAAGTATAAATTGTTTACTAACACTATGGAACCTGTTTTCCGAAATAAATTATTTGAATTGAATTGAATTGAATTGAATAAGTATTTGCAGTTAGACAAAAGTATAACGAATTCGATAAATCGATTTGTTACTGACTAGATGTGTGTTTACAAAGTATGTTTAAGTGTTATTTTTGAATATCCGTTTTTTTTGTTTATCTAAGTTTTGCGGAGTGTTACAGGTTTATTTTAGAAACCAATAATAATACAATAAGAAGACCTTATTTTCTATACCATTTTTATTTCTGTAACGAACAACTAATTGTGGCCCAAAATTACCTATCTCCTTTATTTACAAAAGGCACTTATTGACGTCAATATTAATAATAATAAAAAAACAGTTAACTAACTTATAGTTAAGACATAACAACTAATCTAACGAGCTATAGTCTGTGCCAGATAAATGCGCATCGCTACCCCCAGTACCACTGCACGCTGAAACAGAATCGCGTCGAATCGAATAATAAGCCGTGGTCATAGAATTGTGTAAACATACGCATCCTGGTACGGAAAAAATAGCGGGCAAGTGTCACTCCCCTAGCGACACAAACGGATAAAATTTATAGGTAATTTATCGTTTTTTTGGGATAAAAGGTGAAAAATGATAAATCATAATGAATTTGTTAACTTAAGTTATTACTTTATGGAATAAAATTAAATATGATTTCCAATTATCGTATTGATATTGTGGTAACTAAGTAATAGAAATTGGAGAGTTTTTGAAGTAAAATAAAGTAACGGCTGAAATGAGTTTTGGAAAACATTAGTACCTAACCAATAAGGTTGACATTGTTAATCATTCGAATATATTTTTTATAAAAACTTAAGCATACAAAACCGTCAAAAATTAACAAGCATAAATTTGTGTGTTTTAAAATTGTTTCGTTTTTCGTCTTGGTACAAGCACAGAATAACTAATATTACTACCGTACAGAAAGTTCACCCCCCAACGACCCCCACGCAAAACCGAAACCCATCGCGTGCCCAGAGCGTTCATATTCCGATAAGCACAGCCGACCCCATATCGATTTGACGTCCGTCAGGAGCGCAGGGTTTACGCGCGCGCGTAGGGATTACAAGTTAAGGCTAGATAGATCGCGCTTTGAGTTTTTTCAAACCATCTGAGACATAGAAAATAATGGTTTCAATTCTGGAAAAAAAAAGTATTTATTAGTTAAGGATCCAATCTATTCAAAGTCTCATTCAGTTACAAGATCCAATGAACTTCACTCGATAGAAAAAAAAAACCCAAAGTTACCCCATTTTGTAATGTTTTTTTCAATATTATGACTAAACTACTGATACTTTACATTTAATTTTTGTACTCAACGAAAGACAAATAATTCGCAGATAAACTAGCAGAGAATCCTATAAAGTCTATAAAGGCAATAAAACCTATAAAACCTATAAAACGCGCTTCGTTGTTATACCCGTCCCGCACCGTCGCACCATCGAGAGAGCGAGAGAGAAGCCGCGAGAGAGAAATACCTGGCCTTAAGTGACGACGCGTGACGTGGAGCGTGCGAGCTGAGCGGCAACCTTTACTGTCATACGCCCAGGCAGCCCTCCCGGGAGGCACGCCGGCCGAACGTACCTAAACTTCAGCACCCCACTGGTACAAGTGGGGTAAATGACCCTTCATGAACATCTAGCTGGCACAGACCATAATCTACTCTACCTACCTAATCTACCTACCTAACCAATCTACCACCAGTTCGGATTTTGGGATAGCCTTCGACCGAGAAGAGCTGGCAAGAAACTCAGAGGCCTTACTTTTTTCTCCCTTTAAGTAACAATGTTACTTTACAGTATCATAGATCTAATTAAGTAGGTACAATTTATTAAACATAATTAAGTACAATTTGTACGCATCAATAAAATTAATAATAACTTAATTAAATAATTTCAACAATTCATAATAATTGAATGAAAGCATAGTTAATAATAGACTAAAAATACGAATAATAAACACTAGTACAGAGTAGACTTATTTCCATGCATTTTTGTCTGCAACATAGTCATTGATCTTATAATAAGCTTTCGCAATTAACACACATTTACAAAAACATATGTCGTCACCAAATTATACAATCAATAATCATAAAAAAGCAGTTATATAAAACAATTATATAATAAAATAAAAGATAAAAACAAAAGTGAATCTAAAAGTTTTACTCGGGCACTATGAACGCATTAGAACAATGTGTGCGAAACTAGAGGAATGTTAATTCCATGCATTTTTGTCATTGATGTAATCGCTTACAGTGTAATAGCCCTTTTCTAAAAGTATGTCCTTAACATGTGTCTTAAATTTGTCAAAGGGCAAAATTATAACATCGTTCGGGATTTTATTGTAAAATACGACACTTTGTAAAATGCCTAATTTTTCTAACAGCGTAAGCAGCTGAACTAAGTCTCCCCGCAAGGGTGCTAATGTGAGGGTACCACTGTATTTTTGAATCTAAGGTAATACCTAAGAAAACTGTTGAATCAACAAGGTCCAGCAGTTCACCATTCAGTTTAATTTTATTTACTATAATATTCTTTACGTTAGGTAGAGTAAAATTTATACATTTGGTTTTCTTCGCGTTTAATTGAAGATTATTAGTAGTAAACCAATTCAACACATCTGTTGAGGCACTGTTGATGTCATCAAACCTATTTTTATTTCGATCAGTCTTAAATATCAAAGATGTATCGTCAGCAAACAAAACAATATTGCAAAAGTTTTCCACATAAAATGGTAAATCATTTATATAAATTAAAAATAAAAATGGACCTAGTATTGACCCTTGTGGAACCCCCATTAGCACAGAAGATCCGGATGATATGGATCCATTCACGCTAACTTTTTGGATTCTGCAGCTGAGATATGATTGAATCAATTTCAAGGCATCCGAGTGCACTCCATAGTGTTTTAGCTTTATTAAAAGAGTGTTGTATTCAACGCAATCAAGAGCCTTGGAGAGATCACAAAACACCCCCAACAGCATAGAGCGGCGATGGGCTCATCAAAATAATACTACCAACCCCTCCCTTCCATTGAGTCTCGTAAAAGGCGACTAATGGACTAAAGACTGCACATACATACAACAGCATAGAGCGGCGATGGGCTCATCAAAATAATACTACCAACCCCTCTCTTCCCTTTGGTGTCATAAAAGTGACTAACGAGCTAAGGCTCACCACCTAAGCACATGTGCAGACTGTGCAGTTGTTTCTTGCTGAAGCGTGGACTGTGTGGGCGTGGTCTGTGTTGTCCATGGATTCAAATGTATACTAATTTTACCATAAACTTTAATAATAACTATCTCAAAAAAGTTGTTGATCTAAGTAAACAGTAATAAGTCGAGTCTTTATTCATGATTATTCTACATATTATGACTAAATACTTTTTCGTTTTTGTAGGCTCATTGTCATGTGACAGACAAAAATTAAAAAAAAATACTTTTTCCCCTAGTTCAAGATAAGCTATTTTAGCTATTTTAGCCTCGCTTTACAACGCTACAATGACGGTCTTTTTGTGCTCAAAAGGAGTGAAAATATTATTTCTAACATTGTCTTTGAATTTTTTCAAAACGAATACGTCCGTGATTTGCCAGTGGCGGCACTGACACTGAGAGCATTATCACTGACAAGTGGGGATGCGTTCATAGAGAATGTATGAAAAATACTGTGCCGGTACTGTGTCGGAACTGTGGCTTCACTGATATGTGTGAAGCAACCTTTAACCTCTAATATTACCCGAATCATAAGCTAAACACCTGTTCTCAGTTTCATTAAAATCCGTCAAGCGGTTTATGTGTGATGCGCGTCAAACAAACAGACAGACAAAAATTCCAAAAATGATTCTAATGTTCACGTTCATCCCCTAGATTATGTTTTTCGCAAATATTTTCAATGTAAGTACAGACACGAAAAGTTTACATTTCAGGAACATAGGTCAAAATGAAAAAATAGCTTTTCCATACTTGAGTCAATCAGCTGATTGCGCATTTTGTATGGGGAAAAATAATAAATTTTCGACCCATGTTCCTTATGGAAAGTTGTTCAGTTTCATCGGTAGAATCCCCTTGATATAGTGTCAGTTAACATTTTTACACCATAATATAGATCACAAATATAAGTAAACATGAAATAACATAGAACTAGGTTAAGTATAAGTATAGTAACTTTGTAAGACAAATGAAATAGGTTACCTATATAACAAAAGACAATAACAATAAATTCACATAATAAAAATCTCAACCACGGGCACTTTATTCTTGTATAAGCGGTAACACTGAATGGCGTTTATTGTTCTTATTATTATATGATGAAATTTCGAAATTATACGAGACTTACTGATGGTATGTGATCCCAGTGTCCTTCTTATTTTTAGAAGTATTATTTTTACACGGTTTTACTACGCAAACTGGCGGGTGCCCTTCGGTTCGCCTAAAATTGTTTGTCCTAATATGGTTTGGCCAAACCGTTTGGCCTAAACTTAAAACGTACAATTATTGTTTCGCCTAAAAATTGTTTTGCCACCATTATAGTTTGGCCTAAGAATTAAAAGGCCTTATTTTAGAATGTCTAATGTAAAATAGCCTAAACTATATTGGTATAACTTTATTTTGGCATAACGATTATTTCGCAAAATTTATAAAAGCTCTAATTTTAGCATATCTAAAATTAAATGTGCCAATAATGTATTGGAATAAAAGCATAGAATTTTATTGAGAATATAAATTGACAGAAGCGAATCGCTGCAAACCCGACTCCACGTAGTCTTGTCTGCCCTACCCTAGAGTGCAATATAAGCCCGCGTAGGCGCGGAGGGGCGAGGCGGCTCGCGAGCTAAGGAGCAGGTGGGTTGTGCTCGCCGCCGGGGCTGAGGCTGGCCGGCTAAGCCGGCCAGCAAGCCGAAGTCTCTGTGGTGAGCGAAAACCATCTGCGACGAAAAGCTCGCGTGGGACCGCCGGAGCCCCGCAGCGCCGAAGCCGTGACGGAAACTATGCATGCTGCATGCCTACATGCATGCTGCATGCCTGCATGCATGCTGCATGCCTGCTTGCATGCTTACATGCTGCATGCCTGCACGCATGCTGCATATCTGCATGCATGCTGCACGCATGCTGTGTTTCTGCTTGCATGCTGCATGTCTGCATGCATGCTGCATGTTATGCTGCATGTCTGCATGCATGCTGCATGTTTGCTTGCTATGTTAAGATTAATAAATATTAATACATAAATGAAAAAAAACACAAGTTTCTTTTGCCAAGTTATTTTGCCTTATAAAAATGAGTAGGCGTTTTGTACTTTATGATTTTTAATTTTGTGCGAATTAATATTTAGGAATTGTAAACTTTAGGGATTACGAATTGTTCTGCCAAATGACGCATTTGGTAAATGACAATGTGGCGATAAAAAGTTAGGCGAAGTGAAATTAGGGCAAACACGATTCTGAAGAGTGAAATTAGGCGAAAAAAATTTAGGCTTTTCGTTTGGGTGCCATTGCAAATTAGGCGTACAAAAAATTAGGCGATCCGATAGAGACCCCAAACTGGCATTTTAGTTTGAATTAAGCCCAAAATTGAATAAAACATACGGTACGTACACTTCACCCACAGCTGTCAGTGTGACTGGCTCGGGTACGCCGATTTCAGCGTAGTATTTGTTGCCGCATTTGACAAGTACGACGGAGGTATCTAGTCGAGTGCAGCGAGACCAATCATTAATCTATGCGTCTGAATGACATTTTGCATGCCTAGTTTTTTAAGCTTATTGTTTAAAAGAGTGATAAAACACAATTAATTGTTTCTTACCTAGTTAGTATAATCGGGTACTTACTCATTATTTGCAGCTAAAATTAATTTAGAAAAACTTAAAACTTGAATAAATAATCAACGGTAGATTGTTGATATCGAATGTTGTAGGATCCACCCACGAGGTGAATAATAGCGGTCACGCGCATGCGCTTTGATAGGCAATAGGCCGCGCGCTAGGTGACAATAATTTTAATTTTCTTAAGGAAAAGTTGAGAAAAGCTAAAAAAAAAAAAGTTTTTTTATTTCATTATTTGGTTGTACTGCTGCTATAGGATCACGTAAAAAAATTGGCGGGAGTCCAAAATTAACCCTGTATTGTGCAGTTGTAGTTTGGTGAAACGTGGACTGCTGTTGCGGTCCTCATTACAATATGGTCTCTGACTAACCCTTCTGGGATAAAAGTCGTGAGTATATAAGGTGACTGCTTGAAACCGCAAGATACTTCAAGGGCTGGTCAGGTCAAGAGTTTTAAACATGACAAAAAAGATTGCAGACTAACCTAGGTTCTTGTCGCCCAGCTGACGCGGACGGGTCAACAGACGGGTGGGTCAACGGCTGGCCGCTGCCCGCGCGTTGTAAATAATCGTTATTTAATAGTTTACTCTTTCGTTTTTTATTTTTCTTATGTTATTGCTTTAAAATAAGTTAGATACTCAAAGACTATCACATTAAAATTCATAAAATGAATTATTTAATGAAAAAAAAACACGGATTTCTTTTTTGTCATTTTTATCATGTCTAAAACACTTGACCTGACCAGCCCATGAAGTTTCTTGCGGTTTCTAGCAGTCCGACGATCTGGTGAAAGTCGCGGGTAGCCGCTGGATCCGCGTAGTAGGAAGCTACCTACAGAAGCTTTCTTAGTGGATATGCTTGAGATATACCTATGTCTAACGTGGATGTCCTTCGGCTGGTGATGATTACTTATAATACAATGAATACTAATAGTAGAGGATCCGAGTATACAACGACCTTCACTGGGCCGGTTAATGGATGAAAAGCATTTTATATCAAATTTAATATGTTAAAAAATATATTGCGAGTGGGTTGGCTGAAACCTTTCAGTCCAAACAATTAGTTTTTCATATGATAAGCAATAGCATCAGTTAACAATGTAGGTTAACTCAGAGGTTAATATTTGCGTGCCTATTTATATATGCATAAATAACTCGTAAATCTTACCATGACTTTCTATTCCCGCTAGCGACGTAGGTATGTGAGTTGTCGGCGAGTTGTGATTTCCTATAACCCACTTATTTATTTATTGTATTTTTCTCGCGGCTTCGCTCGCGCTCGGGATAAACTATCCTGTCGTATGATCTGACCCTGAACCCTGAATAAAGTTTGACTGTATAAGCGTAACAAACAGTTTTACTTTTTTAGTTAGGATCAAATTAATGACATTTCTATGAATGACTTAGGATTAGGATAAAATGTTTACTAGAAAAAAAGTTAAGTTGTTTTTTTCTAGTAAACATTTTTTCCTATATCTATATAGCATTGTGAATGCAAAATTTCAACAATAAAGTGACTAAAGATTGACTACGTAGACAGATGGACTACAGTCTCTAATACTACGAATACACCCTTTTTAACAATGAGTTTGATTTATGAAACAGAAGGATACATTTTTGTCGAGTATGGCGATGACTTTCCGAAAATCGAATTTTACTGCAAGCGATTTTTCCATTCGCATAATTTCCCAATTTTTAATTTTCTGTGCGTTTTTTTCCCGGAGGGTAAAGTCCTGAAATTTTTTTTTACTTAAAGTAATATAATATCCATTCTCAAATATTCCTAGTCACGTAATTTACACATTCACTTACATGATCACTAGGAAATATTACTACAAGCAATTTTTCCTATTCTAATTTCTAAGCTATTTTAAAAAAAGTAGGTAACATTTTACTGTCTTATATCCACAAAGTAGAATTATGTAATATCAGGATTTTGGGAATATTAGATGATGCTGCTGAGATCCAATGAAAGATAAGCTGCTGATAAGACAATAAACCTTTACTTAACTGAAAAAAATAAAACGCTAGAGAGCAAACTCAAAATTCGAAAATTACTTACGCGAAATGAAAAAATCAACCTCCGAAAAATACTACCAGGAAAAGATTAGTTATGGAAATAATGCGAAAAGAAAAATAGCTTCTGAAAAGTCAACCTCCGGTAAAAAATATCACGAAATGATTCGATTGAGAATTTATGCGAATGGAAAAATCGCTTGCAGTAAAATTCGATTTTCGGAAAGTTATCGCCACACTCTTTTTGTCATACCGGTTTCCTTTTATGACTGTGAAGTTCACAGTGTGAACAACTTCGATCACATACTTACTTGCTTATATAAACGATATCAGGGATGTTACTTTTCCGTTGCCGATCTTTAAGATGCATATTTACACCCTTTTTTAAACGGTTTTATTTATTCGTAATATTTGATTATTTGCGTTAAAAACGCTCAAATAAACGCTAAAAAAAGATAACAAAACGTTTCAAAAGCGGGTTCCATTCCCGCCTGAGGTAGACATTTTTACAACTTTTCTTTATTTTACGGTTTTATTTAACTTGACCTGTTTGTTGTTGTTGATGTTGTTCCTGTTGACCGATTGATCTGAAATTTGGTACACACCTTAGTTCTGATGACAATACAATTAAGTTTATTCAGTATCATCGTAAGTAAATCCAAATTTGCCGCCTCCACTAAATGGTTGATTAAATTTTTTTGTTTAACCACCTTATGGGTATCAAATGAAAGGGCTTGACTTTAAGTACACTTTCTTACAGAAAATTATAAAAAAATCTAAAAACTTAAAAATAAACAGGAAATAGGATTTTTTTTTAAGTTAAACGGTTTTATTGAAAATAAAGATAATGATGATGTAGATAATGCACTAAAAACTACATAATAATTTTAAAAAAATCGTAATGCGTATCGCGAAGCATATTCATGAATGGTTGACTATTGACAGAAACACGCGCACTACAATTTCATTTTTAATTAATTTTTAATTATTTTTAGCTTTAGTAAATTATCTACATCATCAATAAGTGTCCTTCTTTTCAATAAAACCGTTTAACTTAAAAAAAATCAAGGTTAAGGTTGTAACGGTTAGACATGGGCGCCGAGTAAAAAAAATCCAGCGGCGGCGCGCCTTAAAAATATGCTCGGCGGCGGCGTGAAGCCGGCGGCGTGGGATTTTTGAAGTCGTTTTTGGTTATGTAGTTAAAGGTGGAAATAAGAGTAATAAATAAAACCAACACTTCACAAAGATTTCAACAACAAAACATTATATCGTCGCCGTAGAGCGAAAAGTCACTAAGTAATTAAAATTGATAATGGAGTTGCGTCATGTTCCTCAATGCTGAGGGTCGTGAGTCGTGACGTCCCTTCTGCATCACTTTCTCTCTTATGGTTTTCCTCCATCTGTTTTCTGTATCTGGCGGTCTGGAGGGCGCTGTGAACTGAAGAGTTAAGAGTGGTGCGGATCTGGTCAGACCAACGTATTGGGCTGCGTCCTCGAGGCCGTTTCCCGTCTACTTTGCCGGTCGCTATGAGCTTCTCGAGTTTGTCACCGTCTTTCCTTGCAATGTGACCGAAGTATTCGAGAATTTTGCGTAGATATCCGAGGATGACAGCCGCGAGGAGATTTTGAGTTCTCGCAATATAGACGTTAGTCCGAAATGCTGTCCAAGGAATACGGAGCATCTTTCTCCAGCACCACATCTCAAAAGCGTCAATGCGTTTGCGGTCTGCAGCTTTTAGTGTCCAAGTCTCAGCTCCGTATAAAAGATCGAGAAGACACGAGTCCGTAGCAGTCTGGTTTTGGTTTTTACGGAAATATTGCGATCTCTCCAGATTTTTGCAAGCTGAGACATGGCGCTCTTAGCCATGCCAATTCTCCTGCGCACTTCCTTCTCGCACGAACCATCGTTACTGATGTTGGAACCCAGGTATACAAAGTTGTCCACTATTTCTAAGTCCAATGCGCCAGTGAGTTCCAACTTCTCAGATCTATAATAGGCGAAATCCGAACTGGCAGTCACTGAGGAGATCATTGGTCTCAAGGTATGCCAGCAGTCGAGAGTTAAGTACACGTTCCGTATTCTTGCAGAGTATGGACTTGACTTAAATCATCTTACAGTAAGATGGATCGGCACGGCTACCTTTTTTGGGCACAGGCTGCATATTAGCCAGCTTCTACGACTGAGGAACTAGACCAGTCTCAAGTGAGAGGCGATACAGGTGTGTTAGAACAGTAGACAAGTTAGGTGCACACTTATGTGGGACTATGGCCGGGATTCTATCAGGACCACTAGCCTTATTCACGTTAGAGTACGGAGAGCTTTGAGTACCTCTTTGCTGCTGATGTGAGGTTCTCCCATGGAGAGGTCGGCTATAGGCAACTTAGGTGGAACCTTGCTAGCGACTTCCAGACGTGAGTTCTTTGCAAAAAGAGTGGAATTACCTTCTTAGTTGCTGTGTGGGCAAGTGAGCCGTCAGGCTTTATCAGCGGTGGAAATAAAGGTATTTCCAAATGTGCACCCATTTGTATTAAATATAGCCGGCCGACCCCTCTATGGGGGAGCTTCATGTCCGCGGCGGGGAGGTACTCAAAGCTCTCCGTGGAAATAAAGGTATTTCCAAGTGGGTGCGAAGCATGTTTAACACCGATGGGGCCGATTGAATCGTGCCCTACGTAATGTTCTTTAACTGGGGCTTTCTCAGGGTCTAGGTACCCGACGATTTGCGAGCTCGAGCATTAGCTCAGGCTAAGAAAGCTGACGGGGTTCCGGTTACAGTAACAGCACTGTGCCATACGCCCCAACATTTCTAAGATACTATGCCAACGCGTTGGTATGGACGTCTTAGCGCTAGGCTCGTTCGCGAAGTCCCCAAACAAAGGGCGTTCTTCTGATTCTTCTCCCTCTTGATTGGAAATAGGGTCGTCTTCGTCCTCATCGAGCACCTGAGCTGACGCCTCGCGCGGCGCCCGCACGGCCCACATGAGTAAAGAATAAACTGAGATTATTGTTACAAGAGCCTACACATTGGAACAGTCTAGTCGGCGCGAAATTTTGAACAGTCGGCGGCGGCGGCGGCGCGCCATACCTAAACGGCGGCGGCGAGCCACGGCGGCGCCCATGTCTAGTAACGGTACAGAATGAATGGTATCCGTCCGTTAGTAAGGAATGTGTGGGAGTAGCACTAACATAAATATTAATGCGTAGCACCATTAATATAATAAGCATGAAAAAGGGAATGATAAACTAGTTCAGAATAATGGTCTGTGGTCTAACTCTTTATCTTTAGTTTGAACTTTGCGGGGACTGCTCTGTGTGCTCCTTGCGACATAGGCGCCATCTAGCGTGAGTTATTTACTTGAGCTTCGCATAAGGTTGCTAGTTTGACTTCTTTAATTTGAATTTCGCGGGGACTGCTCTACGCGTCCCTTGCGACGTAGGCGGCGTCTAGTGGGAGTCATGGTTGTGAACTTGACTAGGACCGTATTTTATTTTGAATTTCGCGGGGACTGCTCTGGGGTCGGGAAAGTGGTTCACCTACGGGCGGACGCCATCTATGGTCGGAATACGGAACTTTTGATAATTTCCCAAAATATATGATTATTGGCTTAAGTGGAGGATTATTAAGAGGGAATTGTTAATAGAAGGCTACATTTAGATATTCAACGATGAAATATTGGCTGTCGGACGAGATTTGGTTAGATTATGGAAAAATTTTAGAATTGCGCGGCGAAAGCGGCAATGAGCGAGCGAGAGGTTGAGAAAAAGACAGAAAGAGAGGTCGGATGATAGCTCCACGTGGCGCGACGCGAAGGCGGGGGGCATCGGGGAAGCGGCTAGCGATTGGTGGAAGGGAAGAAAAGCGGACTCGCGCGGGCAAATCTTAGGCGCGCGTGGCGCGAAAGTTAAGATGCTTGGGAAAAGGGCGGAAAATTAGGGACATTCAATTTTGGGACGTCGGCGGTGCGGTCCAACTTAAGAGTGCGGTACTACTCATACGGGGAAAATAGTGTCCGAGCTTTGATAGTGCGCTAAGTGATATTCGAGCTGCGATATTAATTAAGATTTGTGAAATTGAAAGTGATTAATAAAGTAAAACTATTGCGGTCGCAACTCGAATCCGTTAACGGAATGAAGTATTCCGGGGTACATCGGCGGAAACGCATAACGGTGGCAACGAAAACCTATGTACCTTTCAACAGACTTCGGTCTGGATGATCTTTGATTGTATTTAATAAGATCGGCGTTTTATATCATTACGCTAAACAATACACTATCTTCGACGGAGTAATGGGGGAGAGACAGTTGTCTCCCTAGTGAAAGTTGAAGATAGGTCAGACACCATTTAGCTGGAGGTAGACACGTATGACCCAGTCCAATCTCGAGTCTACCTCCGTACATACAGTGTAGTGATAGGAAAATAACACACTGAGTATACTGGCTCGACTGATAGAACATTTAGGAGTTAGTTGCTTTCAGGGGCAATGCGACTCTCACCACACATCACGAATTTAAGTTAAATGTGGCTTGGCCTAGTTTGCAAGGTACACAAAAGGGACTGTTAGTTCGACAAAATATAGGCATTTTCAAGTGAGGAAAGTTGTAGGAATCTATAGGTAGGCGGATATATATATATGGTTAGTTATTAATTCAGACTAATAAGGTAGGGATAATTAAGTTACGGCGCTAAATAAAATTATGATGAAGTGATGTGGGTCCTAGCTAGGCAAGTAATCTGTTACCGCAGGCCGGTAAAATTCTAATTGTTTTCCTAAAGTTGTTACCAATTAATTATTCATTTTAAATAATTAACAGAAGTATGATAATATCGTACCATCATTACTTTGGAGTACCTAAAAGTCTAGACTGGTAGGTAATTAGGTCAGGAGAAAATAATTTAACACAGGGATAAGCCAATTACTAAACTTTCACGAAAGAACTTGAGTTACTTAAATGCGGTTAACAACGGAGGGTTCACTAGACGATCTGGCCAAAATAGTAGTTATTATAATATTACATTGCTTGACTGAAATTCACTGCAAATAGAATTAAGCTATGCTAAGGTTTCATCATCATACAAACAATACGCACTAAACAAAACTCCAAACACAACCATTAGATTGTAGATAAATTAGGTTAATTAGTTTTAAGAATTAGATAATAAGTTAAGTTAAGGTAAAAGCGGCGAGGATGTGTGTATGTATTATAAGGTAGCTAGGCATATAGGTGTGAAAGGCATTAGATTTAGGTTTAGATTTAGGTGTAGCAAATTATAGAGAGCTGGAGAGGTTACAATTTGGTAAGCCGTGACCAGGATTAGAAAGTTAAGTTATAAATTATCATTAATATAGTTGTATTGGATTTCAGTCAAGCGGTAATACTTTAATTTAGAAGTGGGATTTTTTCCCACAAATTGTTGTCGTGTTGCGATGCGTGAGTTTAGAATTGGCTTAATAGGGAATAATTCAATGAAGATTAATTAATTCAGAGATATTGAAGAATTATAATTTGACACTTTTCACAATAAACTTTGTTGGATCTTCTGGAGTTGATTCATACACGTTGTATTACGGGCTCTTGATAATGGGTGAATTATAATTTGACACTTTTCACAATAAACGTTGTTATCTTCTAAAGTTGATTCATACACTTTGTATTACGGGTTCTTGATAATAGATTAAGACCAATATTGTAGACAGTCGCAATGAGAGCTGGAGCTAAAATTTTGTTGTACGAAATCTGTAACAAAAAGATTCTCAGGTTAGGTTAAAGGTCAAAGGAGGAGATAAAGCTACAAAACAATAGCGTAATGAGTATTATTTGAAATACAATACCTTTCAGTTATTATCTTTTTCTTCTTTATTTAATGGCGGATTTCGCCAGCATCAGGTACCGTGCGGCTGTTAGGCGTTGTTGTTTTCCCAAAGTATCATAAGTGCGCGAAGTACATAGATATAGTTAATAACCGGGGGTATGGAGTATTAAATTTTAAAATTGTTGAGTTATCTGTGAATACTGAAACCTTTAGTAATTGTTTTCTATGAATACTGAAACCAGGTATCCAATTTTCGATAGGACGATAAGATAATAATTGTTGACGTTAGGAGCTATGGTAACTGTAGTTTTGTTTCTATTCCTGGTGATAGAGTTCATATAGGCATAGGCAACTGGTTCATACAGCCTTGTGTTGAGTTATTTTTAGGATCGTAAAAGGTCGATAGGGTGACATAGTTCAACATTTATTGATTTAGAAAGATTTGTAGAATAGGGGGCGGTTTAATTATTATTGCTGTCGGATGGGAAGGCAAGGGGGCGAGATTGGACAGAATTAACCAACTTAATTATTGCTGGATTCAATTTATATTATAGGACGGCGATATGCTGTACAAAATTATAAAGTTATGACGCTAACAGCATAATATAAAACTAATAATAATTATATTTTGACTAATAATCGTTGAGCGATTGCGGTTTTTAGTTGATGTGCTATTCCACGTATTATATTTTATTTTGTTGGTTATGTTAGAGAAAAAAAATATATAATAATGTACTTGAGTCTCACGTCTGAAATCCATAGAGTAGTTTTACTAGCCTAAAAGAGCCTCAGGGACTATTAAATCATTTGTCTATGGTTGGACCATAGACATATGATTTAGCTAGACCATAAACAATCTAGAATTAGGAATGATTATAAAACATGACGTCATAAAACCAATCGGAGAGGAAACTTCCTTATCGCGTAATCATATGATTTTGTTATAGCAAGCGGAATCACCTGTTATTTTCCATACCTGTTATTTTTAATACCTGCGATTTTTACATTGAAAGAGATTTTCCTAATACTTATCACGTAGTAGATTAGAATGCAATGACATTGTGGTGGAATTATTATTATGTGACATGTAGATGGGGACAATTGCTCTGCACAAGGGAAATGCCGCTTCATTTTGTTAGTTCGCTAAAATCCTAGGAAAAGTAACATAAAATAGTATTACGGTTCAAAATACACGCGTTGATGAGGAATCGCGATTATAAGTAATAACAAGTAGCAGGGATGTCATGTAGGGGATAGAATCATATGACTATTCATTGCTAGTAGGAATTTTGGTTTAAAAGCAACGTAGTTTGGGATGCATAATGTAAACGGATAAATACGTCTAGTAGGCGATAAAAGTCGTTACCGTCTGGAAACAACTATCTAATATCTACTCTATTGTGGGGAGGTTACCTATTAGCGAGGCTAGATGGCGTTGGGTTATCAATAAAAGATTTTATTTTGGATGATGGTAAAAGGGTGCTGTCTAATAATAATATGTATAATTGTAATACTCTTGCAGCGTTGTAAGTAGTCGTTACCGGTAATCATTGCTTCTTACCGAATAGTTGAAATCGTGATAAATAGTTAATTATGAAGATTTATAAAGGATAATTATTAGCTTAAGATGAGGTTAACGTACGCAGAAGTAAAGCTCGCTGGGCACAGCTTACTATACCTACTTACCTAATATTATCAGTTGTGAGTTACCTAGAGATATCTAAGTCGGGAGAGCGGTGAAAAGAAAAGACCTTACTACATGACTAATTAGTTAGGATAGGTAGAGATAGATAAATCATTAAATTCACTGGGTTGGATTAGCCTATTAAGAAGGGTACCTTTCACAATTGTCTATCTCCGTTGAACGATTAAGATGTTGAAAAAAAAAAAAAAAATAATAGTAGAAAAAAAAAATATATAGTTGACTGGCTTGAAGTCGAGATTTAACTGCAAAATTAACGAGTTATAGCACTGTTATGCTATAGGGATAACAATAGCGTATGTTATCACATCAATTATAAAGGCGAGTTGCGGGCGGATGTCACGTCATAATCATTAGTTAAATCGTTTTATCATTTTAAAAGTTAATACCAGCTACTTATAAAACAGTGATCGATTATAAATACCATAATTTTAAGTTGTAGGATAATTTTAAACTCATAGTCCGCAGAAACATTCAAGCCGGAAATAAAGCGATGATATTGCGAGCTGAGAATAAATTTCTTAGTGTAAAATTTATTAATAAGTAAATCCCTGATATTGCGTTATCGAGATTACAATACAAAATCAACTATCACAATTCGAATCATACAAAGTAATTATTTAGATGTTATCTCGCGTCGACAGGTACAAAATTTAATTTAGATGGGTAAAGAAATTAGAACTGAAATGGGTTTCGGATGTGTGACGTTCTTAGGATACGTACTGTTTAGTAGCATAATTTAAATTTAATAAAATCGGCCGAATTAGACATAATTCGTTTTGCGGATATATATATTTAATCGAGATTATTGTGGAGGTAGCCATAGTTCAAAGTTTACTAAACCCGACCTAGAGTCATAGCCTATCTTTATATGTCAGAAGAAAATAATAAATTTATAAGTAGTAGATTTTAAAGTCAATAGTAAATTTATTTTCCCGAGGTGCGACCTGAAACCTAGTTCGCACTAGGCCATTCAAATACTTTAACCGGTAATGTTGATTATAATAAATAAAGATGTTCGGGATTTATAATAATATTCTAATACTGCTATATTAAAATTGTTATTATGAAATTAAATAGGTTTGCTTAACAATTGGCAAATAATTATTAACTCAAGAATTTGTTTAGTACAAAGTAAATGTCTACAGGTTTAGAAATGATAGGACGAACGAAACGCGGTTTTGACTTGTGGGAAGGTCAGCGCAGACTGTGACAGCGGGATGATCTTGTTGGTTATTTATTAGAATTGCTAGAATTCTTAAATAATCTAGATTATTGGCATCTAATATGTACGTGATGTAATTGTAGATGATTAAAATTAGTGCTAAGGTAGGTTATTGTCGAAGTTATGGCACAACCTTAAAATTGTTAGTTAATGTGAACTGCATGTTGCATCTAGATTGTTTTATACAAACTAATTAATTGACAGTTTTCACATATGTAGGCCGGGACATTGAGTTGATGAAATAGTGTTATCAAAATCATTCATCACGGAAAGATAAAGATATTTTATTTGCAAGTGTGAATACAAAAGTTTACTTCGGTTAGTATTATTCTGTTCTATACTAGTTTTGTGGTAGCGTTTTACCTAGGGTTGTTCTAAATTATAAGTAATTAATTGTTAATTGTCTGTTGTTGTCTTCTACGTTAGAAGAGGAACGGAGAAAGATAAGGGGGACTCATTTTGTTATAGTCAGCTGTATGATAGATAATCCTTCTAGTAAATATTTCTTGTGATTGCGGTAGTAACATAGAATGTTTATAGGATGTTTTGTTCATTAACTAATTATCTTCACCGCAGCTGTGGATAGGGATGGCTAAAGTATGTGAACAGGGGTGGAGAAGATAGGTCATTATAAATTAAAATAAATACTTGAATTGCAATATGCCTGACTAAATAGTGCGAAGAGGTGGAGTAACTATGTTAGAGAAATTCTCTATTGCATAATATTCGAACTTTTGACATTTTCAATTGTAACTTTAGAATTTTGATTAGAGTATTTAACTAAGCGGGTCCAACGAAGAAGGCATGCTGAAAGCGAGGTCTTTGGTCGTCTATGCACACAATAAAATTATAGATGACACAAGGGAGCATTCTTAATTGGCACTGTTAAATTAGTAAAAGTAGCTTGTTTAGGGTGTTCGAATATTTTTAGTCGCACTGGGCACAAATAGAACTTAGTTAAGCGTGTAGGGTTTATTTTGATTTACCTGGTGAAGTAATTGAATCGAAGTTTCGGAACTGTGCTGTAGAAGTGGGAATTACTCAGCACACAATAAAATTAAGTGGTTTCCATTTAGCTTCATTTCCTAAACTAGCCTTTCTTAAAGTTGCGGAAATTCTGCTGTAAGGTGGTTCCTTTGGGGGCGTCTTGTGAAGTCTAAATCAGGACAATTATACTTGACTAACCTATAGAGAGATAATGTCTTAGGCTGCAGAAACAGAGGCCATTGATGGCATTTCATTTTGGCGTGGTCAGGGGATCTCGTGTTGCTGGGGAATTTTACCATCTGGACGGAAGGCTGAAAAGTAAAGTAGAATGCATAATGAGTAACCAATTAGAGTTACAAACATTCGGGAGATTACCATCTTAATAATGTGTCTTGTGCGAGTGTAAAATTAAAATCATCTAATAAAAAAATAAAAAATAAAAAGAAACTAGCACTATTGAATCACGCAGTTTGGAATTCAGTAAATACGAGAAGGAACTTACGATATTAATTACCATGAATACTAAGACGAAGTGTCACCTTTAATGACTTATTATTTACCGATTTGACCGATTATTAGTAATATAAAAGGTAGGAAGTTAAGTAGAGTTGTGGGGGCGGATAAGATAGTTACCGGTCTGTTTAATTTAAAAAGAAAATGATATTTTTCAAAGGTATAGGAAAGTAAGGGGATATTGACGTATTATATATTAGCAAATGAGACTAAATGTTGTCTTTCGTGCATAGTAATAACTAGGGATGAGACATAGTTACTAGATAGGTTTTGGCATAAGTATTTGCTTATACGTATAAGCTCAGTACTTGTCAATTAGTATACAATGTCCAACACGTACCGGGGTATTAACAAGTATTTATCGATGACGCATACATTGACAGTTAGACGGATATACATAGCACACAAACTTCTAATAGATCTGAACTACGGGGTAGCTAGTTCAAAACTCAAGGACGTGTTTCGAGATGCGTACCCCCTTAGAGTGAATGAGTTTTTCCTAAATATTTACGATCGACAACCTTATTGTAAGGCGTTAAGACCTCTATTTGTATGCACGGTGAGTGGGTGTCACTGCGTACCGGACGGAAGCGAGTCTAGTATTCTATCTCGGTTATTTGTAGGATTAGACATTAGATGTATCTCATCTAAAATAAAGTTATAACTCTTGCGCGATGATGGTATGCCTACTGGTTTTGGTTGATATGGGGGTTTGGTTAAGATTTCTTATCCGCGGAGAGGAAAATAGGTTTCGGTTAAAAGAAGTAGCTAATTAGGGATTGTGGAGGACGCGGGTTCGATCCCTGCCTGAGGTAGACAATTGTTCCGACGTTTCGTTATCTTAGGTAATTATATAAGTTAAGGTGAGATTGGTAGCGTTGAAGTATGAAGGAAGGTTTTAATTCAAATTATTAATTATTATTCATTAGCCTAGTTGGAACTAAAACCATGACGGCGAAGTGGTTGATGCTTCACCCACGAAAGATCCCAGGTTCGATCCCTAGGTTGCAACATTTAGATGCGAAACAAGTTGTAAGAAAAGACGTAAGTTAAAAGAAGGCCAGGATGACAGATGTACTTGAAATTATTCTAGGAAAATAATTTAAAGAATAGAATAATTGAATGGTTCGGAAGATGTTATAAACTTTACGTCGGAATCGTCATAGAGTTGAAGAGTTTCCGCTAGGGGGCGTTAGTAGACAGCGCAAGAGACTGTTATATTGATTTATATTATATTATGATTTGTTGATAAGATGGTAAACAAAAGGCAAATCATTATTCGGAGGTTGTGTATGATTAAAGAAATGGTAGATGTCTAAGTTATTGGGAAATATTTACCGAGACTAAGTTTACTGGGATTTCGTTTCGAACACGAGAACTGGGTATGCGATTATGATTTTGTGTCAGTTGAATAGAATGAGGGGTGTGGGCTATTTTGCAATAAGAAAGCTTATGGAGGAAGGAGTCATTAGGGATTTGGGGAAGAACTATAAATAGTAGGAATATCTTTGAGGAAGAGGGCTAGGATGACAATGGGGTTGGCAAGGAAGGACGTGCTATTTTGTACTTAATTAAGTACAGGGTTTAGATATAATTCGCCGCAGATAAGAGTGGTACTTTATCTGCTTAAATTCTATCGGGGGCGGCTGTAACGGTACAGAATGAATGGTATCCGTCCGTTAGTAAGGAATGTGTGGGAGTAGCACTAACATAAATATTAATGCGTAGCACCATTAATATAATAAGCATGAAAAAGGGAATGATAAACTAGTTCAGAATAATGGTCTGTGGTCTAACTCTTTATCTTTAGTTTGAACTTTGCGGGGACTGCTCTGTGTGCTCCTTGCGACATAGGCGCCATCTAGCGTGAGTTATTTACTTGAGCTTCGCATAAGGTTGCTAGTTTAACTTCTTTAATTTGAATTTCGCGGGGACTGCTCTGCGCGTCCCTTGCGACGTAGGCGGCGTCTAGTGGGAGTCATGGTTGTGAACTTGACTAGGACCGTATTTTATTTTGAATTTCGCGGGGACTGCTCTGGGGTCGGGAAAGTGGTTCACCTACGGGCGGACGCCATCTATGGTCGGAATACGGAACTTTTGATAATTTCCCAAAATATAGGATTATTGGCTTAAGTGGAGGATTATTAAGAGGGAATTGTTAATAGAAGGCTACATTTAGATATTCAACGATGAAATATTGGCTGTCGGACGAGATTTGGTTAGATTATGGAAAAATTTTAGAATTGCGCGGCGAAAGCGGCAATGAGCGAGCGAGAGGTTGAGAAAAAGACAGAAAGAGAGGTCGGATGATAGCTCCACGTGGCGCGACGCGAAGGCGGGGGGCATCGGGGAAGCGGCTAGCGATTGGTGGAAGGGAAGAAAAGCGGACTCGCGCGGGCAAATCTTAGGCGCGCGTGGCGCGAAAGTTAAGATGCTTGGGAAAAGGGCGGAAAATTAGGGACATTCAATTTTGGGACGTCGGCGGTGCGGTCCAACTTAAGAGTGCGGTACTACTCATACGGGGAAAATAGTGTCCGAGCTTTGATAGTGCGCTAAGTGATATTCGAGCTGCGATATTAATTAAGATTTGTGAAATTGAAAGTGATTAATAAAGTAAAACTATTGCGGTCGCAACTCGAATCCGTTAACGGAATGAAGTATTCCGGGGTACATCGGCGGAAACGCATAACGGTGGCAACGAAAACCTATGTACCTTTCAACAGACTTCGGTCTGGATGATCTTTGATTGTATTTAATAAGATCGGCGTTTTATATCATTACGCTAAACAATACACTATCTTCGACGGAGTAATGGGGGAGAGACAGTTGTCTCCCTAGTGAAAGTTGAAGATAGGTCAGACACCATTTAGCTGGAGGTAGACACGTATGACCCAGTCCAATCTCGAGTCTACCTCCGTACATACAGTGTAGTGATAGGAAAATAACACACTGAGTATACTGGCTCGACTGATAGAACATTTAGGAGTTAGTTGCTTTCAGGGGCAATGCGACTCTCACCACACATCACGAATTTAAGTTAAATGTGGCTTGGCCTAGTTTGCAAGGTACACAAAAGGGACTGTTAGTTCGACAAAATATAGGCATTTTCAAGTGAGGAAAGTTGTAGGAATCTATAGGTAGGCGGATATATATATATGGTTAGTTATTAATTCAGACTAATAAGGTAGGGATAATTAAGTTACGGCGCTAAATAAAATTATGATGAAGTGATGTGGGTCCTAGCTAGGCAAGTAATCTGTTACCGCAGGCCGGTAAAATTCTAATTGTTTTCCTAAAGTTGTTACCAATTAATTATTCATTTTAAATAATTAACAGAAGTATGATAATATCGTACCATCATTACTTTGGAGTACCTAAAAGTCTAGACTGGTAGGTAATTAGGTCAGGAGAAAATAATTTAACACAGGGATAAGCCAATTACTAAACTTTCACGAAAGAACTTGAGTTACTTAAATGCGGTTAACAACGGAGGGTTCACTAGACGATCTGGCCAAAATAGTAGTTATTATAATATTACATTGCTTGACTGAAATTCACTGCAAATAGAATTAAGCTATGCTAAGGTTTCATCATCATACAAACAATACGCACTAAACAAAACTCCAAACACAACCATTAGATTGTAGATAAATTAGGTTAATTAGTTTTAAGAATTAGATAATAAGTTAAGTTAAGGTAAAAGCGGCGAGGATGTGTGTATGTATTATAATTATAAGGTAGCTAGGCATATAGGTGTGAAAGGCATTAGATTTAGGTTTAGATTTAGGTGTAGCAAATTATAGAGAGCTGGAGAGGTTACAAGGTAGGTACTTACCACCTAATCATGCGACAGACGTACCTAACATATCTTTCATACTTACATGTACCTAACTTTTATTTAACTTAAACTAGACTATTGAATATAAAAGCGCTCTAATCAGCACACAATATCAACTCAAGCTCATAGTAAAGCTGGAAGGGTCAGGGCTAGGCCACGGAAACTAAGAGAGACGTATTGCCGATTAAGTGTGTCGGTAACGTTTATAAATTTACCGTAACGGCCTTAATAGCACGGTGGCACAGTACCTTCTCTAACTATAAATAATTATTGTAACGTCGTAATACAGTTTAGGTGTTCCTTATTAGTAAGTTTTTTTTTGTTTATTATTTTTTTCTGTTATTCTTGGAAAAAGAGTGCCTTAGATGGGACTCGAACCAGGTATCTTGCACTCCGTCATACCTACCGCGAAAAGTACCTACAGCGCGCGACAACTTGAATTGTAAATCAGTCAGGGCCCCATGGCCCTAGCGCGCTTTCGAGCACACGCACATGCATAGTTTGAAGCGGTCTCGTATCGCAATTTCGATTTGTTTTAAAATAACTACCTTTTTTTTTATTGGCAACGGGTAAGCGCTTGGCCTTCATCTCACCTGATGGTATGTGACGATAAGGCCGAAGGTGGAAGCGCGCTTCACCCGGAATCCTCAACCAATGAGGAACTGGCTATCATATCTCAAACTGCCGGAACACAACAATGCTATAAACATCGTTGTTATGGCGACAGACTTAGATAAGATGGTGGTAGCTAGCCAGGCGGACTTAACAGCCCTACCACCAACCAAACCGAGCACACAAAGAGGTACCCCCCGCTGGGAATCGAACCCGGGACCTCTGGGTCTGAAACAGGTAGCTTAGCCACTAGACCACAGAGGCGGTAAAAATCCTCTCGGATATCAGTTAATCTACAAGCTCCGTAGTAATAATGGTAAAACGTAACAGTATCTAAGTAATAACTGTTATGTGGAAGGCTGTCGAAATAAACAGAAAGATTCGAAGATATCTTTTTTTACGTTACCGAAAAATTCTGGAAGATAAGATTATATTTAATTTATTTTACACTTAGTTTGTTTACAGAAAAAATAGGTAATACTAAAGTAAAGGTAAGTAGGTATTTACTTATTGTGCATTATTTCGCCGTGCAATCGTGAGCCTGTGACTGTGACTGTTGTTGTGATGTAGAAGGTAGCACCTAACCTACCTGAGTAACTACTATTTAGTAAATAGTAGTTACTCAATATTTACAGTGAGTTCGTAAGAATTGAAATCGCCAGTACTTATCATGATGTAGGTAATAGGTATATTACCTAATAAAATGTGGTTTACGTTTTGTTTTCGTTATATCTCGTCATGTCGTGCAGTTTTTAAAATAATTTTGATAAAAATTATAACAAATAAATAGCTAGCAAATACAATTTCATCGCTACTAAAAAACGTTCATTTTACTACACCTTGTTCATGCTTTCCAGCACCTATTAAAATTACTTGTTCGGCTTTGAATAAAATTTTACAACCGATACTTTAGAGAAAGTAAAAAATTTAAGTATACTTACATACAATGACATTTGATCACGACTATTATCCCCGTAAGTCAGAGATCAGACAATGAGGACCGCATATGCGCTCCTCTGTCATAGTCCACTTTTCACCAAATAACGACTACACATGTGCTCAGCGTGACAGGTGGTGAGTCCATCGCCGCTATATGCTGTTCGATGTATGTGCAGTCTTAGTCCGTTAGTCGCCTTTTACGACACCCAAGGGAAGAGAGGGGGTGGTAATATTCTTTCACCGCTACGCGACGCGGTTAAATACCTATATAAGGTGACTGCTAGAAACCGCAAGAAACTTCAAGGGCTGGTCAGGTCAAGTGTTTTAAACATGACAAAAAAGGAATTCGTGTTATTTCATTTTCAATGAAATAATTAATTTTGTATATTTTAATTAGTAATTTATTTTAAAGCATACGGCCGTCTGTTGACCCGTCCGCGTCAGCTGGGCGATAAGTACCTACGTTGACGGTTCAATAGACGACCGGCCGTTACTCCCGTCAGCAAAAAACACGAATTCCTTTTTTGTCATTTTTGTCATGTCTAATATAAGCCCATGTCAAGGACATTGGCTTCGATGAAGTTCATTTACATTGGCTTGGATTTTTTAGGCGATAGACCCGCAGACCAGCCCTTGAAGTTTCTTGCTGTTTCTAGCAGTCATCTTATATAAGTAAGACAATAAACTGAAGTTAAACAACAGTAATCCATTTATTATTTATTAAATTCATCTAAAAGTATTGTAGGTATTTTATTTTACTTTGCTGTCATCCCTAACACACGAGTCGACAGCGTAGGTACGTTCGGTACACAACGCATCACAAAATAATAACTACTCTCCGAGGATAGCCATAAGGTGGTATTTTGAATGTACACGGTGCCTATTTAATATTGTAGGTTATTAAAACGGCGGCTTTCTTCAACATCAAAGGAGTGCAACTTCTGTACGTAGTACTATTATTTAGTACTATTATTTATTCTGTGCTCGAACCAACAACCAGAGTTAAAAGCGTAAGAAGCATAAAATTCGATAGTAGGTAGCTCGGAATACGAAAGGTCCTAGGCCCTAAGTACCTTAGTTAGATTATATTACGCAGTGTACCGCGTTAATCGCATAACTAATAAGTTAATAATAACATTTTTTTTAAATAACTTTTATTATCCTAATAATCATAATTGGGATGTTAAAAACCACATCCATTAATTCCAAAACATTATACTCGTATACTTACCTAGTTTCCTACTTACAACAAACTCCAAAAAGTAAGTATCTCGAGTTCCTCGGAAGTTTGGAAGGCGATTTTTCCTATTTTTTTTATTCTACAACGAGTAAGCGCTTGGCCTTCATCTCACCTGATGGTAAATGACGATAAGGCCGGAAGTGGAAGCGCGCTTCACCCGGAATCCTCAATCCTCAACCACAACGGAACACTACAATGCATAATTATCGTTGATGTTGTTGACTTAACAGCCCACCACTAACTAAATCAAGTACACAATGGAGTACCTCCCGCTGGGAATCGAACCCGGCACTTCTGGATCAAGAGACCGGTGGCTTTGCCACTAAACCACCGTTTAATAAGGATAATAAATAAGGATTGCAGGTTACCCTTCCGATTCGCAAAGAGAGCCGGGGGTACCCTGACCTTGACCTCCACCTTGGCCCGATGGGCATTGGCATCGGCCGCCATCACACCAAGAAGGCTCTATCTCCTTTTTAGCTTTGGCTTCAGAAGGGAGGCCTCGTCTACCCGGGTGACTTCCGCAGCAGCAGCCCTGAAAAAAAGGGCCCCGTCCCTAGCGTCCCTACAGAAGGAAGAGCTTCCGCTCCGTCCTCGCGGTGACTCCAAACCCACTACAGCCCCGAACTCCTCTTTGTTTTTTAAACAAAAAAAATGCAAGGACACAGCCCATTGTGTCCTTGCATTTTTATAAGTACCTACTTAGGTTTTGTCCCCGCAGCGAACCCAACCGAAGCCGGAATTTCAAGGTTTCCAAGGTCCTAGGATCGATCAGCGTACATATTGTGTTCGGAAAGACTGCGGGCAGTAGCTAACCACGCATTATAGAAGCACTCACCAGAATGGAAGATATTGATATAATGACCGGTCGACTCTTAAACTTGACATCGCGCCCAAGACTACTAAATAATAAAGCGTGGATCTATAATGGTAATTTAAAGATAGCATAAGATACATTCTTAATGTGCCAGTGTCTCGTGTGTCGATGTCCAGACATAAATGCATATGCTCTGCAAACGAAAATAGCTATTATTATGCCTTGATTTAGAGTCCGAATTCACGCATAAGACTGCGGCGACCAAAATATCTCCTGTATAATTGCATACTACGTACGAAACGAATACTAATGTATTGCTATAGCAGAACTAGCTTGGGATTACATAGCCGACTTTAGCGACGTGTTAACACAGTATAACTAAGTGTTAGTTATAAGTATTAAGGGGGGTCAGCAAAAAATTGGATGTTACGCGGAGCCTCGCGGGCGCTGCGCGGTGAAGGGTCCTCGGTAATTCTTAAGCGCCATTCACATTTTTACCAAAAAGTTAATAAAATTAATTATTTTTTGAAAATTCAAATTCGTCAAGAAATCGAAAAGGTAAATAGGTACCTATGTGTTTATAATTTTATAGGAATTAATTGTAAAACACGGTTTGTGTTTTGGCTTCGTTCATCCCCTCATACGTACGGTCTGTAATACGCATTGAAAACAGTGCAAAATATCTAAAATATTTTGAATAACAGCTAATAGAAACAGCCAATTATTCGGTTTTCACCGCCTAAGCCCTCTTAACATTATAACCGCCTCCGTGGTCTAGTGGCTAAGCCACCGGTTTCAGACCCAGAGGTCCCGGGTTCGATTCCCAGCAGGGGGTACATCTTTGCGTGCTCGGTTTAGTTGGTGGTAGCGCTGTTAAGTCCGCCTGGCTAGCTACCACCATCTTATCTAAGTCTGACGCCATAACAACGATGTTTATAGCATAGTTGTGTTCCGACAGTTAGAGATAAGATAGCCAGTTCCTCAGTGGTTGAGGATTCCGAGTGAAGCGCGCTTCCACCTTCGGCCTTATCGTCACTTACCATTAGGTGAGATGAAGGCCAAGCGCTTACCCGTAACGCGTAAAAAAAAAACATCGATTATTTTGAGTACCTACAGCTAGATTTTGTTGTTGCTTAGACGGGTACTTACTAACTAATGAAGTCTTTAACCAAACTGATATACTCTGGTTAAATGCGTAAAAAAAATAACACTTGCATTTATATAAAAAAAAGGATTTAAAAGATAAAGTCAAGAAGTATATTAAAGCCTTTTATTAAAAAAACATTGTTATAATATTCCATTAAAACGGTATAATATTACTTTATAGTACTGTGCTAAATAAGTACAATAATAATTCTGAGGCATTGCACAATATTCCCTTTACATATAACATTAGCGCATAAAAATATTACATTGAAAATAAAACCGGGGCTAGGTCTAACTTCAACACCTATCGCAATACCTTACAAGTACAAGTACATCGCTTTGCTAGTTTGCTTATTTATAACTTTTTTATTTTTATTTATTTGGGGGTTAAAGTTACTCGCGTCCGTAGGTTTACCATTGAGACCCTACACGTGACCCCTGGGTGGTGCTAAATGAGTGACACTGAATGAGTGGTAGAGCCACGCTGCGTTGCAGCACGCATTGGGCCGGCTCGCCCGGCGTAACACCACCCGTCTCACGAATATCCGGCGTGAAATAATGGCACTTGGTGCTGTTGTGTTTTGTCCGGCCAGTGAGAGTTCCGGAGCCCCTCCCCCCCTCCCTCACAATTCCTATTCCTATTCCTTCCTTAACCCTATTTCTTTCTTAAAGTTCGGCAACGCATCTACGACTCCTCTAGTTTTGCGGGTGTCTATAGGCGGCGGTGATTGCTTTCCATCAGGTGACCCGCCTGCTCGTTCGCCTCCTTCTTATATTTAAAAAAAAAGTAATTTTAAAATAAAATAAAAATTACAAAAAAAAATTGTTTACGCTCACACCAATTATCTATACTAAGCGATGAGTATCTTTTGAAACTCGTTAATATTGTAAGATAACAGATACATAAACATGGAAAAAAAAACACCCATACCCGAAATCAATTTCGAATAACAGTTTTTTCCCTAAATTGACCTGACCGGGAATTGAACCCGGGACCTCAGATATGGCGCGACGCCAGACCCGGCGTGCTAACCACTCGACCACGGAGGTCATCAAAATAATCAATCTAGGAAAGCAATACTTCCACTTGAATGAAAGATATAATATTGCGATGGATGTTAAGTTATAGTAAAATAAGTCCCCAGATCTACTGTTACCTATAAGTATGAAAAAATGTTAATTGCATACTTTGTTAACCGCACTTTCAGGCGCTTCTCATACTATAGTCTCCTCTTCACGTCGGCAGATGCGTCCGCGGACATTGGCAGATGCATCCGCAGATGAATTTCCACGAGCTGTCCACACGTCTGTAGATCGATCAGTCTATGTTCATTCTGGGCAGACGCAACTCGCGCTCGCACTCGCAATTTTAATAGTTCAAAATCAATCACATCGAGTTATTTAAGTAATTTACTTGTTTATTTACACATACTTACTTATACATATAGTAAATCTCACGACAGCCTTTTATATCATCTTAAATTGTTTAATATGATATAAAAGGCATGTGTGCACGCGTGCACTCTCAATCGCAACTCCGATCAAACTGATGCGCCGGCAGACGTGTGGACAGAGGCCGGACGTTGGCGCCGAATCCCTTTGATGCGTGCCAGAAAAACCGACAACAGTCGGATGCGAGGCAGATGCATCTGCAGACGTTAAATACCTACCACAGAGCGCAAATCACCACCTCTCCACGTCGGCCGACGAATCCGCAGACAACGTCTGCGGATGCGTCTGCCGACGTCAAGAGGGGCCTTATGACGGATGTCGTTGACTTAAGCTCCATACAAAGTAAAAGTGCAGATAGATGGGTTACTAATAGTTTCGGGCGTCAGTCGTCGTCGTATTTCGGCACATTTGTATACGCCATGAACACGGGTATACTTACTTATAAACGTCAGACAAATTGTGACTGCCATGAAAAACATTGCTATCAATCGCAATTCATATTTCGCTGTTTTACAGTCAACACTAATATATTAAATATATAAGATATATTTCCAATAACAAAATATCATTTTCTTATTTGAATAGTAATTCATACAATGTTGCCAGACTTAATCTAACGATTACAGGTTACATTGACAAATTGCAATAATTTAAAAGACATCATGCGTCTTAGTTGCCACCATAAATTATACCTTAATTAATTGCAATAAGATTGCAATCAACCAAGCATATATTAAGCTGTACCAGTCAAACGGTTAAACAGCAGTAAATGTTTTACTAAATAACATTCCTTCAAATTAAAGCTCATAATATAATCAGTCTTGCGCATAGTACTTAATTATTTTTGAATAATCAAAGCTAAATAAAAACAAAAATTTTTTATTTGAGACAACTTGTCAATTTGCTAGTACACATTACATAAATCGATGTTAACCCCTTGAGGATCGTAAAACCAGACATAATTAAAAATCAATTTTTTCGCGACCGCCGGCGGTTTTATGATCCTTGACCTATTACAAACTAAAGCACATTGTATTTCCAAAATCAAATTAGACACAAAATAAAACCATTTATCAATGCTAGTCTTTTTATATTGTTTGACCATAAGATTAGTGCTCGCCTTGTTGAGCTTTGCTTACGGTAACAAGAAGGCTGGCAGCTACCTCTGAATGGCAATCCAAAGAGGTAATGTTGCCAGCATTCTTGGGACCGTACCCATGTGCCCACAGTTGAAGGACATAATTAAATTATAGTTTTCTTTAGTTTTTAAGACTACAACAGTCAACATCAAAAATATAAAAGAAGCTGCAATGAACAAGTATCTTACAACTCAAGTGTCTTTTCATTTTCGATATCACATAATATTCATTCTAACATTACACACAATTAAAAATCAATACGCATGAAAATACATAAAACATATGAGGTGGAATTAAATTAATAAAAATTAAAGCACATAAATAAGTAGAATTTACAATAAATTCAAGACTACGTCACGTCGTCAATCGAAATACAGTAAATATTTAACTGTATTACTTATACCACCGTTTAAGTCCTTACAACCGTCTAAGTACAGTACGATGCAATGCAGATATTTGATAAAGCTTATATGAATATTCGAGAATTGAAATGAATAAGTAACTCAATTTTGTTACTTACTGAATTTAAAGCCAGACCAAAAAATAATCGGATTTTAAAAAATAACACGTTACAATAATATACTTACATAAGTATTTATAATAAACATGTAAATATCTTTGATAATACCAGTCGTTTAATAATTGACTTACATCATGTTTTCTTACAATATGTACCAAGGTTTATTACAATCAATAAATAATTCTGTGTACGGACTACATCAGATCTTTCTCATCAAAATTTATAATTACGCCAAAAAAATTAACTTTAATGCATACATACATACATAATCACGACTATTATCCGCGAAGGGAAGGGATAAAAGCAGTCCCCTGCCATAGACCACTTTTCACCAAATAGCGACTGCACAAGTGCTCAGCGTGACAGGTGGTGAGCCCATCGCCGCACTATGCTGTTAGATGTATGTGCAGTCCTTAGTCCGTTAGTCGAATTTTACGACACCCAAAGGTAGAGAGGGGGTGGTAGTATTCTTTCACCTACGCGACACGGTTATTTATTACTTTTAACTTTATTACTTGGGTAGAATCGAGGCCCCCTAAAAAAACGTTAAAACCTACCAACCCATATTTGTGAAAGCGTGGGTATGACTCAATTGCCCCATGTTGTTTGTTGCACATGCGGGAAGACCTCAACCCGGCAATGGGACGTTTATAGGGTAGCGATCACAGATATAGATAACGCGAATGCATGTACTTTAGATGCCTGAGGTAGATGCCTGAGGTACGGGTAAACTAGTTTACTTAGTTTAGGTATCAGCTCGGTTGTTTTGCACTACTAACCTTAATTTTAAAACTTTACAATTTAAGCGGCACTCTTGTAATGCATTATATTACTATGTAGACAAATGTTATTTTATAAGTTTTATGTATTTAGTCTAAAGTTTTACACAGCAAATAAATTTATTCTTATTATTCTTATTATTACTTCGCGTGTCCGAAAACCCAGACCAAGCGTCGGGGTTGGTCGACGCTAAGTTCAGCCCGCGCGCGTCTGTTAAACTAAAATAAAATAAAACTAAACTGAAAGAATGCTTCGTTGCGTGATAATTAACTGCAATAGCCCAAAATTTTAGAGCACCCAAAGGCAGGAACGTAACGTCGGCTGTGACGTCACCATAGGTATTAAAAAGTCGGCACGCTTGGTTTCAATACAAATTGAGATACTTGCGTTATCTATGTAGATGATGGTGAAAGAGAATTTTCATTCTAAGCTAGGCGCGAGGAACAAAGAGTTCGGCGCTGTGTTCAAGTTGGCCGACTGAAACGAGCGTTTGATGCTGACGTGTGGGTACTGCTCTCGCCATTCGAGAACCTAAAACGTATAATAATTATTATTATTATACACTAGCTTTTTTCAGCGGCAGCTTCATTTAAATAAAGCTGTCTTGATGTTTTAAAAACGTTTACAACCATACCTGTGATTCATTTATTTGATCACAAAAGCTGACATCCAATAGTCTTAGTTCACGGCACTCTGCTAAAATCCTGGAACATAAAACATTTTGTTTTACTATTTTAAACTTGTTTTATTTCCTTCTAGCTCGCCCAATCTATCCGTCAACACGGAAAACACGCAAAGGTTAGAATTTAACACATTGACTGCCACAAAACCAGACATAATTGAAAAACAATTAAAAACCTACGGCGCCGTGTATTGAGCAGTGAATGTGTTAATAGCTACAAAATGAGGTGCAGAATACTAAAGCATGACTTGACGATAATCAACTTAATAGTTATCACAATATGGTGCAAAATACTTATATGCCACCATTTTAAGGTATCACAGCACTCATTGTGAAAACATCTATCCAACTGAGATGTGCCAATTTTACACGATAATCGATTTAGCAAGGGGCTACCACAATAAAGTGCAGAATCCTCACAGCCATCCAGCCAGTTTCCTAAGTTCACCGCCAGAGAACCACGCTAACCACTCCCCAGAGTCAGCTTCACTGACGTCACACTATTATCAACTTAATAGTTATCACAATAAGGTGCAAAACAGTCACGTGTCATATCACTCACTGGAATCTTCAACTTAGGTGTGCCAATTTCAGACGGTAGTCAACTTTATGGTTATCAATATAAGATGCAAAATACTAAGGTTGTTACCAGACCAATCTATTGATCGTCGATCGAGGGCATCAATCGATGGTAGAATGGATTAGTTGACGTCGATCGATAGTTTCTACCAGACCTATTAATCGATTGTCGATCGACGACATCGATCGATGGTAAAATGGATTGGTCGACGTCTGTCGTTAGTTTCTACCAGACCAACCGATCGATGGTCAATCGAAAATCAACCGGTAGAATGGATCAGTCGACGTCGATTATTTAAAATGTCACTTGGATAAGATAAGCGATCTTCGGCTTTCAAAAACGGCCGTATTCAGATTCTTCTGCGTTTGCTTCACCGTAATAATAGTACGAGCAACATCGTACTGGCCTTGAACAACGCGTCCTCTTCTGAATACATTTCGAAAGAAACTGATGGAATATAGCCGAGGTTAATCGATCAACGTCGACCGACCATCGATCGATTGGTTAGTCGAACGGTATCCGTCGATAAATTTAAGCTACCACACCTATCGATCAACGTCGACCGACCGTCGTCGATCGACTGGTTAGTCAAACTGTATCCGTCGATCAATTAAAGCTACCAGACCAGTCGATCAACTTCAATCACTGGGATTCCATATCTTCAAACTAGATGCTCCAATTTCAAACGATAGTCAGCCTTGTGGCTATCAACATAAAGTGCAAAATATTTACGCGTCACAGCACTTATACGAAACGGTCTCTCCAACCTAGTTGAGCTTATAGCACACGATAACCGACTCAATACCAATCACAATAAAGTGCAAAAAACTTACGCGTCACAAATGTCGGGTGTCACAGATCTTTTTTTTTTTTATATGAGAAGGAGGCAAACGAGCAGGCGGGTCACCTGATGGAAAGCAATCACCGCCGCCCATGGACACCCGCAAAACCAGAGGAGTCGCAGATGCGTTGCCGACCTTTAAGAAAGGAATAGGGTTAGGGGAAGGAATAGGAATTGTGAGGAGGGGTGGGAGGGGAAGGGTCCTCCGGAACTCTCACTGGCCGGACGAAACACAACAGCACCAAGTGCCATTATTTCACGCCGGATATTCGTGAGAGGGTGGTATTACGCCGGGCGAGCCGGCCCAATGCGTGCTGCAACGCAGCGTGGCTCTACCACTCCTCGATCAGTATCACTCATTTAGCACCACCCAGGGGTCACGTGTAGGGTCTCAAGGATAAACCTACGGACGCGAGAAACTTTAACCCCAACAAGTCTAGCTGCAAAAGCTTAGGCGCCCGAGGCAACAAAGCGTGCAAGTCTCGGTCGCAGACGCCTCGCGACGCAAGGAGAGTTTCTTTAGTTCACCGCTAGAGACCCACGCTAACCACTCCCCGGAACCAGATTCGCTGACGTCACACTATTGCCAACTTAATGGTTATCACAACGGTGCAAAATACTCACGTGTCACATCAGTCATAGGGATCAGATATCTTCAACCTAAATGCGCCAATTTCAAACGATAGTAAGCCTTGTGGCTATTACCATAAAGTGCAAAATACTTACGCGTCACAGCACGGATTCGGATAACGAAATGGTATCTCCAACCTAGATGAGCTAATATCACACGATAATGGACTCAATAACTTTCAAAATAAGGTACAAAATACTAACGCGTCACAAATGTCCGGTGTCACAGCTCTCACTCCCAATAGGTCTAGCTGCGAAAGCTTAGGCGCCCTAGGCAACAAAGAGCGCAAGTCTCGGTCGCAGACACCTCGCAACGCGCCCAAGAACAGTTTCCTCAGTTCACCGCCAGAGAGCCACGCTAACCACTCCCCAGAGCCGCCCGCTTGTAAGCTGAGAAGAAAGAATATACATTGTTATAACAAAAAACTACTTTATAACAACACAAAACAACAAACAAAATACGAAATAATACTACCACCCCCTTTTCCCTTGGGTGTCGCCCGGAATGCGGAAGGTGCGTGGTTCGATACCCGCCTGAGGTTGTAGTCTTTTTTCAGTGTTTAAAATTTTACTTTAGTATATTTAAGCGTTAATAAAACGCTAAAATATAAAACATTAATCTATAAACGCAGCTTCATCTTAACCGAATGTTTAAATATTTGTAAAAATATTTCTTTCGGTTATCAGAGGTGAAAACTTCTAAGATTTGATGAAGCAATGTTGACTAAAAACATAAGCATAAAGCACTGACAAATTTCGACGGTTGAAAGCCAGACCTCGGTAGCCAAGTGGTTAAGGCAGCCGCCCGAAATGCGGAAGGTGCGTGGTTCGATTCCCGCCTGAGGTTGTCGTTTTTTTTCAGTGTTTAAAATTTTATAGAGTACTTACGTTGCTGGTTCATTCTATAATATCATATAAAATCAAATGATCTTACTATAAACGTTCCACTGCTGGACACTTATTATTAAATTAGCTATATTCACAATCAAATTAACCTTTAGATAAATCGCTACTGTTTCGACAGCTGCCAAAGACTCTTATCAGAGATTGTTCCTACTATCCATATTCTGACGTTTAGCAAGTTGCAATAGGCTGGTGAAAGCGTGTTCCAACTCGTTGGTTTGGGGTTGTTTGTGATAGTGGTTTTTCATGATTTAAAATCATCTAAATAAATGGTTTAAATTGGGACATATTGGAAAAAAACAAGCATTTTTTCTGTGTGTCTTATACCATAAAATACCATGTACCTTTTTGTGGTGTTTTATGGAATGATTTTTACTCGAGTAATATTCTGTGTTCCTTCCTCATGGTCGGGTGGCAAGTAAATTGCTCTGGCTAAATATGCAATATGCATTGTAACGCTCTGGACGTTCTGAAAATAACAGCGAAAGTATTTTTTTCTGGAAGCTATCAGGGCATATAAAAGGCTGATCGCGATTTAGAACTTCCTCTTTGCTGCTCCAGTTCAAATAGCATAACCCGGAACTCGGGGTTACTGCACCGGAGTACACCCCTGGGCCTGTTCGCTGCCTGCCTGCCTGCTAGAGCACTGACCAGCTGCCTGGCGTACACAACTTCGCTTTCGTCGTCGTTGACGCGCAGTCAAATCCCGCCGGTTCCAAGTTCCGGCGCCGTCGACGAAGAAGATTAGCCTAAAGCTAAGTCTTTTAAGTCCTACTCAAGCGGACGAGTGAGCGATCCAATTGAACCCCTCCCTGAGCTGTTAATTGTTTTCTTTAAAGAATAGGAATAAACTTTTTAACTTATTCGCAGTTTTAATTCCTAGTCTGAAGTAGGGAGTAAACCGCTCCAATTACTTACATACATACATATAATAACGACTATTATCCCCGAAGGGTAAGTCAGATACTAGGAAATGAGGACAGCAAATGCAGTCCTCTACCATAGTCCACTTTTCACCAAATAGCGACTGCACATGTGCTTAACTTGCCAGGACTGACAGGTGGTGAGCCCATCGCCGCTCAATGCTGTTAGAAGTATGTACAGTCTTTAGTCCGTTAGTCGCCTTTTACAACACCGAAGGGAAGATGGGGTGGTAGTATTATTTCACCGCTACGCAACACTGTTACGAAGTAAGTATTATTTATTTGATATTAATGATCGCTACTTACCACCACCCGACGTCCAGCTCTTGCAGATTCCGACAGTTTCCTAACGCCCTGATGCCGTTCGGGGTCAACGAATACGACTTCCAAAAGTCCACAGATATCAACTCCTGGCAGTTCGCGCCTAACTCCAATGCCACCTCGTCCATGGCCGATATCATCTTGCACGAACCTGGTGAAACAGTTTATTTTCAAATAATTAGTTGCATTCATAATAAATTATACAAAATAGTTTACAAGGTGTTTGGTATACGTGTTAATTAAATGGCTCAAAACGCATGCAAAGCTCAACTTTTTTTAAAATAACAAAATTTTTTTTTAAATATATCATGCATACGTAAGCTTGTCTGTCACTCAGTAAAAAATGAGTAAACTCATCATAACTTACCAACATTCAAGTGCTGTAGATTAGGGTTCGATCTGATTATAACAACCGCCGCCGAAGTGGTTATATCCGTTCTATATAAGTCCAATCGTTTCAATCTCTTCAATGCAGATAGACACATCCAGTCGGTACAACCGGTGACCGATCGGAGGCATAACTCTGGAAAGAACAACACATTAGCTTTATTATTTAAAATACATACAAATCATTGTTTAAAATAATTAAAATACAGATGTGTTTGTGTTAATATTATAAGTTTTAAAAAATATATCTACTATCTATATTATTATCAATGCAGATTTTTATTTACCATATAAGTTTTAAAGTCTTTTTGAGTAAGAAGGCATACTTATGCTAAATTGGTTATACATTTTTTTAAATATTATTATTAATGTGCGTTTAACACTTTAATACTATTATTAGGACAGGACTATTCCTGTTAACCCATCCTGTTAATCTAAATGACTGTGTCGGAGTGGGTTCACGTCAGTAGTCTAACGGAGCTATGGGGATTGAACCACGACTTCTCGCGATCAACCCGAGCGTTCAATCCGTCTAAATATGTGTGCATAATGGAACGCGAAAGTTTAAAAGTGTATTCTACATCAAATTTGGCCCTTTTTTCCCCAGTGAGACCACCTTATGGATACCTTACCCCCAGAAGGGCGGCAAGGTTTTGTGGGGCTCTATCCGTCCCCCTTTTCACACTGAAATCATTTCAATTTTTTTTTGATAATTTGTTTCTTGACCATGGATACTAGTCCTTCTGTCGAAATAATAGAGTTCATTTATTATGCTTATAAGATAATGAGTGATGATAATAAGCTAAATGATATTCCCCCCAAATCCCTTGAGATCCAGTAAAGACGTGGGACTTTACTAAGATCGGACACGGACTTCTTGAGAGAATTTGAAAAGTGATGTTGCATTGTTTTGTTTTATTTGCCAACACTTACGCACGTTCACGAACAAATAACGGTTAATAATCCACCATTATATCACATTAATATTCGACAAAACACAAATTTTAGAAAATAAGACAAAACTACAGACATGACGCTTCACTTTCCCGCCAAAAATTCCAATCAGGGATGAGAGGGAGGGAAATTACCCACTAAACACTGGAAAACAGCAATTTCGAGGTAAAGTGGAGGCCGCGGGGCCTGTCCACCAGAGAATTGAACCACGGGATAATCAAATTTGGCCCTAGTATATAGCTTTTTAAGCATACACATTTTGGCTTAATTACTTACATTTATAACAAAGTACCGTCGAGAAAGTTCTTAGTCGACCACTTTTCGGCGATATTCACTTGCGCTTCATTTGGACCGTACAATACAACTAGATGTCAGGTCAGCGCTAAAAATATGTCTCGAAAAATAACAACCCACTTGAGAAGTGAGCTCTTATTTTCTCGCAAGGCAATAAAGAGGAAAAAGTATTTTATTTGCTGCCCCATAACGTTGATTTCACCACTAAATGTTATTGACGTCTTTTCATTTTTAAGTGACAGGAGTATTCATTGCTTTGCTCGTTGTTTGTGACGAACGATCGTAAGTATAAGATAATACCAGGGGGTGTCACTCCGCAGTTTAGGTACGTTCGGCCGGCGCGCCTCCCAGGCAGAATACGAGAGCGAAACCAGGAAAGATGGATTTGGAGTTTACTGACTTCTCTCTCTTCAAAACTATCTGCGGTCATTCTGAAGTAAAAATAAAAACGGTTTTCATATGACTGCAGCTCTTTACACAATCGATTTTCTCCCAACTTCAACCTTTTTTTATTGATCTCATGCAAATAGATTCTTCTTCTTCTCTTCTTCTTCAGCCCTTTTCTACCCAATGCTGAGTAAAAGCCTCTTCCATGCTTTTCCAAATGGTGCGATCCTGGGCTTTTCGTATCCAGTCCTTCCCCGCTATTTGGGTTAGGTCATCGGTCCATCTCCTGGGCTGTCTTCCTACGTTTCTGCGCCCGTTCCGTGGCCTCCATTCTAGCACCTTCAACCCCCATCGTCCGTCAGACCTGCGGCTTAAGTGGCCAGCCCATTTCCACTTCCTTTGGGCTATAATCTAGTTTTCCACCGAGCAATAGGTGTTCGTACGTGACCCTATCTTCACCAGGCGATTTTCCTTTTTTCATTATGTTAAGCGCGTGCTTGACTTCATATAAACTCACCTCTGGTAAGTCCTCAGTTTTGTGTCTTGCAAGTTTAGCTCTTGGATCCTTAGCTGACACTGAAGAAGGCGGTTGTGGCTTTTGGGAGCTATACAGCTGCGAATAATACGTCTCCGTTATTTCCAGTATCTCCCTCCGGTCTGTTGTTAGTCGGACGCTATCAGCAGTGAGTTTATGAATTTGGTTGTTACCACGCTTGAGCTGCTTTCTGAACACTTTAGGACCCCGATGCTTTTCTATTGTGTCTAGGATCAGTTTATGTTTCTTTTTCTTCTGTTTTTTCCTAATAGCGTGTCTAATTTGGCTATTTAGAGAGTTTATACCTTGTTGGTCTGGTGATGCTAACAATCGTTTTCGTTGCTGCAGTAGCGTGGTAATGTCTTGGGACATTCTGGGTATGCTTTTTGTGTTGGGTTTTATTTCCAAAACTGTATCCTTTATAGCATCGACAATTTGGCAATTAATCTCACCTAGATTCACCTAGATTCTACGCCTTTTTAAAGTTGTTGCCCACAGTACCTAACAGTAATGTTCCTGTCCCTGACTCCGAAAGCGACGACATTTTCTTCCGATTGCTGTATCTTAACTGTTCTGCTTGCTGGGTTTCGCTATATGTGTACAGCGAAACTCGAGCAGCGGTTTCCCCGTTTTGGTTTTGCAGCGGAGGTGTGCTACAGGTTGCCGCTCGCGACGCACCAAACACGTCGCGCGTCGTTGCTTAACACGTTCGCAGACACTCGACTCTATTTTGCAACACCATTTGGACACTACATTTTTGTATGGAATGCTATAGCCGTACCGTCACTGGTAAATATTTTACAACCATATACATATGACACAACGGCTATAGCCTTTCTTAATCTTAATTAATTAGTCTATCAATGCAATCCATAATGACATTTGGTATTCGGTAGCTCTCTCAATTAGAATTCTTATTGACAAAATATGGTCCATGGTACTGTAACCGCTTCTAACCATAAGTTAAAAGGCCAAAACTATGTACAAATACCTACCTACCTGCATATCCCATAAAACATAAATACAGACTTATTTATCGCAAATACTGTATTAAATGTTTGTTGTTATCGAGATTATACCATTTTGAATTCAATATAAATAACAATTTATTTATAATAACTCAGAAAAGTTAAGTAAAGTTACCGCCAGTATAGTTGTAAACCAGCGGCTTGTAAGCCGGTAATTACCGAAACCAGCGGCTAGAAACGAATAACCAGTCGCTTGATACCGGGTAGATACCCGACTTGAGCATCGATTTTTTTTTATTTTTCATAAAATTTTTATTGCATTTTTTTTTGTTAAACTCTTATTTTTGTTATACAGTAGCACTTATTAGTTTTGCTATTTTTGTTTTTTTAAATAAACACGGAATACAACCTACTAATTTACTAAATTCATAGACGAACAGGAAACTATGATCAAGAAATTGTGTTTAGATGATGATAGTGATATGATAGTGTATGAAAATTATAAGAATAAAGGTAGCTAAATCAGTTTACTTTAGATCTAATCATCATTATAAATCAAAGGCAGGAATCTCGCGGCAAAATTTAAGTGTGCGCTTTGTATTGAAGAAATACAACTAAATGCTTACTATTACTAGGTATCTGTCCACATTTATTTCATGGATAAACACCTATTTACAAAACATCTCTCACAAATAAATTAAAATAGCCCTATTCCACTGCTGTGTCACATTTTGTATGAGAATTTTGAGTATTTAACACTTAATACAGATGCAAATGACACTGTTTATGTATATTTATGTTAAATATATCCTATAGTAAATAAATCAGAAGAGAAACAACGAGAACAAAAACTAAATCATGTGAATATATCAGAATATATTCACATGATTTAGTTTTACAGATACAATAGTCATAATCTCTTTATTCAAGTAACCTGATTAAAAAGCATTTTTTAATCGTCTAAAAAATAATATTTTTTCTATATAAGGATGGGTAGGCAAACAATAAAATTCCAATTTCGCGTGAACCATCTGTACGGTAGTACTATTAGTTATTCTGTGATAATACTTAGAAGATATGTGACTTTATTACTGGGTGCCATGGTTGTAATTAGTTGAACTTAAATCTGTTTTATAACATTTGTCTCAATTTGTTAGTAAATAAATGTAGCTGTATAAGTATATATTCACGTGGACAGAATTTAGTTTTGATTTTGTACGTGACAAGTTACTCGTTGGTATTGTTGATCGAAGACCATGGCCGTAGATATTGTGCCTCCGAGAACTTCCTCAACTGTCCATAACTAACAAATCCCTATTATGTATCGAAGAAGAAGTAACCATGAGAAGGTATACACAGTTCACCTGTATTATATTGTTTACTACACCTAGACGTTGCTATACAAAACAATAACAAACCTTGCAAATAAGACGAGTTATCGACGACAGCTCTTAGCACAGAGTTGTCAACGAATTTACAGCAATTCATCCTTAAATGTGTTAACTCGCCGCCGCTGTCTCTGAGGAAGCTGTGAAAAGTAATCACCTTGAGCAAAACTGTTGTAACAAAGGATTTAATTGGTATGCAACATTGCTACTGATTGTTATATTGTTAAGTATATTAAAAAAAGTGCAGTAATACGAATGTTTTATTTCATGTAGTGTTTCTCTAGGAGTGACATGGACTTTTTGAATTATATTAGAGACGGATCCTACTAATATTATAAACGCGAAAGTTTGTAAGTATGGATGGATATTTGTTACTCTTTCACGTAAAAACTACTGAATGGATTTGGATGAAATTCGGCATACAGATAGGTTATAACCTGGATTAACACATAGGATACTTTTTATCCCGATATTCCCACGGGAACGGGAACCACGCGGGTGAAACCGCGAGCAGCCTAGTACAATTACACAAGAGGAGGATATAATGAGGTTCTAGGGCTGCCAGGTTCAATTCCCATAAAACTATTTGACTTTTGAGAATGAATCGAAACGATGAAATACTCACTTGACAACGTAGTTGGATTGTATCATTCGATGACTACCGCACCAGGATAGGTCCAACTTCTGTAGGTACTTGCATCGCGTTGATAACGTAAGTAGTACCTACCGACAATTTTTGACATTCTAATTATTGATTTTTGGTTAATAAACACATCATTGGACACGGGTTCACGCGTAAGAATAAGTGACTGTTTAGCATCCAATTGTCTATTCTAATTATAAAAAAATTTAATAGGTGGCTTAATTTATAGGTAGCTTGTTAAACATATAATACAAATTAAGTTGGCAGTGTATAGAGTGCCACAAGCGGCAACATAGTACGATTGGTTACGATGCCGTATTTTACGAAATCCTAGTACAAAGTGTATAGAGTGGCACAAAGCGGCATTGTATCTCAATCGGTTCGGGATCCGTAACATATTTTTTATTTGCCATAATGTTCAGAGGACATAATATGCAAAAGATATTTTTGTATGGAGTAACATTTCTGTTGTCTAATAAAAAAAATAACCTCGAAATTCAACGCTACTTTGCGCTTTGCGATTGTCTTAAATTTCTAACCTATCACGCGACCTACAGGAGTAGGGCAACTAGTATTTCTCTATTCTAATAAAAACTTCACGGCGGATTAGGCGGCGTCACTATTATACCGCAAAACTTACGAACCGATTGAGATAAAGTGCCGCTTGTGGCACTGTACACACTTCCAATTAAGTTCCACATTTTGCATGCTCTGTAATAGTTTAGTTATTTATCAATTTGGCGACTGTGAAGTAATCGATTGTATTTGTTGCTTGAGTTTTTGATGTTACTATCACATATTTTAATTTGTGTGAATCTGTAAATGGTTTGCTGTTGCATATTTTTAGTGTTATACTTTTCATAGAACTGTCGATTCACCTGTGAATATAAAATAAAAGCTCTATTGTGTCTGGCATAGTAGATCGTAATAACGACAGCTGAGCGATTGTTGCTAACTTCATTGTAATTAGATGGATGACCAACAATCACACGTTTCCTCTATTGCTGTAATGGTATTTTTATATAATCTGTGTCTATTATTTGTTAGGAAATATCATCTCATTATCACGCTATCTCAACGTCTTCGTGTTTTAGCTTATTGCAAGACGTGCTTAGATTTGAAAAACTCTAGGGAACTCTATGTTGACATGGCCTGGTCTCTGGATGCGGATATACCGAGTTTCTCTGCGCTTTGGATGGTACGGTGTTGTAGTCGTAGGAAGGCCTTAAATGTCCCAGGCCCACTACTGATTTTCCACTTTGAACAGATTTTCCCGCACGGACAATTAATAGCACATGGGGTTGAGCCATAAGGGCTATGAATGAAGTAGAAGTGATAGTTGACTACAAGACTGCAAAATACTTTTTTTTTTCTCTTTTATAATGGCTTCGTGCGGTCAGCACATTTAGCCAGTGTGAAGTAAGATAATTAAAGTAAATATTTTCTTTGCATAAAGTAGGTGACAATTAGTGATAATGAACGCTTAACGGTGAATGATATTCCCCCAAACCCCTTGAGACTCAATAAAGCTGTGGGACTTTATTGATATATATCTTTATTATTGAAATTTTGCATTCACAATGCTATATAGATGACGGATAAAATGTTTACTAGAAAAAAAAATCAACCAGTCTCAGGAAGCTCGAGTGGGATTCGAACCCACGACCTTTGGATTGCCGGTCCACTGCTCTAACCGCTGAGCTACCGAGACCCCAGAAGACTCGTTGAATTTTTCCTAGTAGTTAGATTACGCTGCAAGCCAGCGGTATTACGTCACTGTGAAGTCTACCCTCACATTCGAAAGAAATACTATTGCAAGTATTTAACAAACGATAAAGACGTAATTGCTTATAAATATCTTTATTATTGAAATTTTGCATTCACAATGCTATATAGATAACGGATAAAATGTTTACTAGAAAAAAATCAACCAGTCTCAGGAAGCTCGAGTGGGATTCGAACCCACGACCTTTGGATTGCCGGTCCACTGCTCTTACTTTTTATCCGTTATCTCACACGGACTTCTTAAGAGAATTTGATAAATGATGTCGCACTGTTTTGTTTTATTTACCAACACTCATGCACGTTCACGAACACTTAACAGTAAATAATCCACCATTATTTCACATTAATATCCGACAAAACACAAACGACATGATGCTTCACTTTCCCGCCAAGAAGTCCCATAATACTTAATAACAATTAAATATCGGAAGGTACTCGGCACACGCCTGCAGCTCAACATATCCAAATCTCCAATCGATATTGATTCTTATAACCTAGTGATTGAGTTTAAAATGTACTGCAAGTCCAAATACTGCATTAGAAATGCATTCCCATGAAAGATATGAGGCAGGGTTGGCTGATTTAAATCAGGTGATTTTGTTTTAAAAACTCATTGATTTAAATCAATTTAAAATGTTATATTATCTTATATACTTAGTAGTTACTAAAAATAAAATACTGTCAGAGGGCTTACACAGAATAAGCAGTCTCAAAAAAAATAAAAAAACTTGAATGCATACCTAACTACTTGAAATTTTTCTTCAACTATAGCAAAACAAATCAGAAATCAGTCTTGTAAAGTTGGATACTAACAATAATTGGTCAAGATTTATCTATATTAATTTTTTAAGTAATTTAAAATAATCAACATATTTTAAAAACCCTCAGGACGACTTCGTCATTTTCTTAAACTTGACACTTTCCTAACTTGACTAATTTTTAACTCGGCTCTTTTTTAGTTGGTCTTTTTTGCAAAGTTGACACTTTCATAACTCGTCTCATTTTTAACTCGGCTCTTTCTTAGTTGGTCTCTTTTGCAAAGTTGACACTTTCATAACTCGTCTCATTTTTAACTCGGCTCTTTCTTAGTTGGTCTCTTTTGCAAAGTTGACACTTTCATAATTCGTCTCATTTTTAACTCGGTTTTTTTTCTATGTCTAGTATGATAATAAGGCTAAATATTAATAATGATAATAATCAACCGGACATAGCCAACCGTACCGTTTCTTCCACTTAGGTCAGCTGCCACTTAGGTCAGAAAATTATTTGTTCCATTTAGGTCAACTCTGACCTAATTGGATTTTTCATTGTCGACATAAAACTATCTGACCTACCTGGACGCCAGTATTAACAGCGTGCTGACCTGTAGGTAGGTAGGTTTAGGTTATGCTACTTTTGCTGCAGGCCCTTACGTCGGAACGCTTTAAGATGTATGTAAACTCATTTATTATTGTAGGTACAGTCGAGTTCATAAATATGTATACACTTAAGTACCTTGGCTTCTCTATTTAATGTCTGATTAAACTGCCATACATGAATTGTCAAAGCGATTAAAGTGACAAGGTACTAAAGTGTACACATATTTATGAACTCGACTGTACGCATCCAGTCCAGTTTATCTTGAAAAAAAATATGAATACAGGTGTCCCGTAACTACTTTCTTAGAGTTTATAAAAAAATTAAGATTTAGGAAAGTGTCAAGTTAAGAAAGAGACCAACTAAGAAAAAGCCTAGTTAAAAATGAGACCAGTTAGGAAAGTGTCAAGTTTAAGAAAATGACGAAGTTTTCCGGAGGGGAGACGAGTTGGGAAAGTGTCAACTTTGCAAAAGAGACCAACTAAGAAAGAGCCGAGTTAAACATGAGACAAGTTAGGAAAGTGTCAAGGTTAAGAAAATGACGAAGTCGTCCTGAGGGTTTAAAAATACTAATTTTACTTTAATAATTTTAAAAGTATTTGTGTCATACAGCTTATTCAATTGTCAGTAAGTACTAATAATAGTGTATTTGGTTTTGTCACATAAAAAACCAAATATATTTTTTTTTATATGAGAAGGAGGCAAACGAGCAGGCGGGTCACCTGATGGAAAGCAATTACCGCCGCCCATGGACACCCGCAAAACCAGAGGAGTCGCAGATGCGTTGCCGACCTTTAAGAAAGGAATAGGGTTAGGGGAAGGAATAGGAATTGTGAGGAGGGGTGGAAGGGGAAGGGGCCTCCGGAACTCTCACTGGCCGGACGAAACACAACAGCACCAAGTGCCATTATTTCACGCCGGATATTCGTGAGAGTGTGGTATTACGCCGGGCGAGCCGGCCCAATGCGTGCTGCAACGCAGCGTGGCTCTACCACTCAGTCAGTGTCACTCATTTAGCACCACCCAGGGGTCACGTGTAGGGTCTCAAGGGTAAACCTACGGACGCGAGAAACTTTAACCCCCAAAATAAATATAAAAAATCAATAAAATAAAAAAAAATCATTTTTTTTATAAATAAAAAAAAACGATTTTTTTTTTAAATCATGGTTTTTTCCAACCCTGATATGAGGTATACCGACCTGTGATTGCACGCAATGCCAGTACGGTCTGAGATCGATGCTCCGGTATAATATGGCGTCCGAGGCTAGCACGTTGAAATGGCGGTTGACTTGGGCGCAGCGGCATAGGGACTGCATGTCCAAATACTTCATTACGCACAGTATGGTTTCATCCTTAAAAAGTTTTAGAAAAAAAATAAGTGTCTTGTCAGTATATAAGGCCACATTTATCAACCGCAAATATTTTGAGGAAAAATTCAACAACATACCTAAATAAACTATTTTTATGAAAAAACCTATTTTTATACGCTATATTTTATTACTGCTACGCTTTATTTACAAGAAAAACGCCAAAAGACATTTTGATTAAAAGTAAAATAAAACATCCCTTACGCACTTTCGGTAGTTTAAATTCAAAGGAGCCGAAACAGAGAGGCCACAATGCCTACACCGCTTACACGTGCCCGTGTTTCATAAAAGGCAAGAGCTTTTTTTGATTTGATCAGTGGATTTTTTGTAAGGAAAAGTAAAAATAAAAAGTAGCCTGATTTTTTTTAAATGGTAGTAGGGCCTTATTTCTCTGATCTAATTAGATGTTTTGTCAAATTATTTGCAGTTGATAAAAGTGACCTTATATACATAGGTACATATTATATTATACATACATAGTACATTATACAACGTTAGTCGGAAAGGGACTAAGCCGCGGACAACTGAAAGTGCTACTATCAACTGTAATATTGCAAATATAAACTTTGCGTAAAAAAAAACATATTTTATGCATATTCATATTTAAAAAATGTACAACCCTAAATAGGGGCGGGGCTAACGCTACTTGTTAACCCCGGCAATGAACTCAATGAACTCAAATCTGTCTCTCTCTCAAAACAGCTGACCGCCAGGGCTACCACAGCGTCATTTGTTATGAAATCTTAAAACAGCTGTTAACTAAAATTATCATTTTTTTAGGAAAAGTTCTCAGACAAAAGTTATATATTTACTATCATATATACTTTACCCTCCTTTCGGCTTAGTACCCCCTTTCGGACTGACGTTGTATAGTAAATACATAAATAGATTCACGACAATTATATCCAAAGGGTAAGGTCAGGAGGGTTACTCTTGAACGCTAACTCAATCTTAATACAATTCCAATGCGATTAATATGTATCGATAAGTAAAGATAATTCAGGAACGCCATCTCGATAATAATTTGTTCAATCAATTTCCACGCAATTTAATTCCAATGTGGCGCTATTGTCGCTTACAAAAGTGCCATTTGACATTTTTTAGATTTGTGATTGGAAATTGATTAATACAATTCTGTTTCAAGAGTAGCCTACCAGATACTAGGCCATGGGGACCGCAGAAGCAGTCCACTGCCATAGCCCAACTTTCACCAAGCTACAACTGCACATGTGCTCATACATGTGCACATACGTGCCTTGTCAGTATGACCTAAGCCATGACAGACGCCTGCCAGCGCTTATTCAAGTACCTAATGTTTTGTTTACATTTATTTTTTGTGGAAATAACCTATTCTATCTTAATACCAACGGAGCCAAACCAAACAACGTCCACATTTTAATCTGACAGTGACCCTGAGGTGTCGGTCAGATAACAATAATAGTACACATCAAAAGGAAAAACCTTGTTATCCACGTGTTAAAAATAACTGTAATACGTCTTAAAATAAAGTTAATAAATTAATGGAAGATTTTATCTTTAGATGTTATCCCTAGTACATGCTAGAGATACATATACTCGTATGTCCACGATGTGACTAGATGCGTCGTGTGCAGGTCATGGTTACATGTTCCAACCATCAAAACAAGACAGACATCTCTTTCAATGCCAAATGAACTTTTAGATAGATAGATACAACGCTTTATTGCACACACAAAAATAGAGAAAACATAGAGTAAGTACTTTAAAAAAGCTTAGTTTTTAGGCATTCATTCATTATTTATAACCTAGTAAGTTGTAGTAAATGAAATTAATGATATGACTATATAATAGTTTATGGCATCGCTGGCTGATGTGTTCCTACCTAGCACGGCCCCCGAGCTAGGTACGTAAAACTTATGGCAATGCTTCAGTTGCTCAATGTACTTACCTCTAGAATTTATCAACAGAATTCAATGTACCTCAACCGTTTTGTCAGAAATTACTATAAAATGCCTGATCTTCCCAGCTGGGCCCTCGGCGGTATAACGCATGAAATACATTAAAAGATATACTGATCTAATGTACCTCGAATGTACCTCCCGATTTATGTATTAAACTCCAAAAATCCTAATTAGAACAAGATATTCAGCTTTAAAGTTTTTCTTCCTAGCGGGGCCCTCTGTAGTCATAGTGAATACGAATAAAAAAGTATACCATTTTTATGTTTCCCCAATGTACCTCTTAGTTCTTCGCAATTTACCGAATTTAGATACAAAATTATAATATTGGTAAATAACAGTTTTACGTGCCTAGATCGGGGGGCCGTGTTAGGTAGGAACACATCGCTGGCTGTACCTCCTAAGCATTAGTCTACCTACACTCTAGAACTTAAATTTTCTGAAACTGGTATGATCTTAAAACTTTATGCCCTTTAATTTCACTGGTTAATACTTACTGGTAGTCGCTCAAAGTCGCCCAAAGCAGGGCCCGTGTCAAGCTGCGTGCTTTTCAGATTTGTACTCAGAGGAGGGATAACCATTTCGTGTAGATTAGATGCCAAAATTTTGTTGAGGAGTTGACCTGCAATTGATTTTTGTATAATTACCACAGTTAATTTGCTATACATGTTACTACATTTCTGCCATTGTTAGTTGATATGTGACATAGTACTAAAGAGTCTTCTGAGGCTAACAGCATCGCGTTGTTACTCTCCATAATTTTAATTACTTTCTAAGCTCTCTGCTCAGGGTAATTAATACTAACTACTAACACAAGAGGTGGAATATAAAAAAAACTGCACAGTTAATAGGAAACTCATCAGAACGATTACCAACCACAGCGTAATGCTAGTTGCGTTTGTATTTTTTCGTTATTATGTTAATTGAAACCTTGAACGTGATCATGAGATTAGAATACTATCGTTGAGGCAATGGCGTGCAATCGACCGCTAATTACTTTTATGGCAGACTAGACGTTGAACAGTCTCTATCACGTGCAATGTAAGCGACTATTATTATTACTATTAAACCAAAATATTTAAAGGACGAACGAAACATTAACAGATGCCAACAGCATTTACGTACTACAAGCGGCCTCCCATCAACTTCGTACGCGTGAACAGTCTTCCGTTTTCCAAAATTTTCTTTTACAATTACAAATTCGACAAAAAAATAATTAGCTAAATAACATTCGTTACAACTGATTTTATTTATAGCTAGAATATAGATGATATAGATTCAAAGGCATGCAATAAACAAAGAATATCAAACAATTATCTTTATTGTTACATCGGCATAGGTAATGAGCCAACTTACCTTTCTCTATAGCTGGCTGTGTCTTTTTGTAATATAGCGAAGAGTATGTGAAGTTATTCTTAATTCGGACTAGGTTCGGTGGTTCTCTCCCTTTGAGGAGTACAGCGTCCAATTCTGTATAATACGGTAGCAGTCTATGGTTAAATTCCAGTCTTAAAATTCTGTGAAATCAAAATCATCTTTAAGTAATTACAAAACACTTAATATACGTCGTACATGGTCGTAATTTATATAACAGTGCAAGAGTTATTGCCACCGGTTCGATAATCGTACCCCAGTACTAATATGAATGTTGTTATTTTATTCATAATCTTTACTAGGCACCAGAGGTGAATGGTTTTTTGCTTATACAGGGTGTCCCAAGAAATAGGGTCAAACGGAAGCCCAGAGGTAGAGCAGCCAGGGGCATCCAAATAACCCTCATATATGTTCCGCGATTCTGAATACTTTTTGAACTATGAATTTTTTTTTAACTTTAGTTTGGATACTTTCTAAGGTAATGTGACCTGAAAATAGGGGCATACATGCCTTATATACAGGACAATATTTAAAAACCTTTCCTTAACTTCTAGAGTCACAGACCAAAAAAGTATACAAAGTAGAGTTTTTCAAAAGTTCATAGTTCGAAAACTATTGAAAATCCTCATTGCTTATAGTCTCTGACTAATCCTTTGGAGGTCATAGTCGAGAATATTGTGCGTGTATGTATGTAGTTAAAGTAAAATGATGTCGAAAGCTCTCACCTCGTCGGCACGTTGAATTGTTTTATGGACGGGCTGAAAATCCTTGGAGTATCCCCAACATACTCGAGCTCGCCTTCCCACAGCAGCATCCATAGCTTGGGCCCGCGCGCCCAGATGCGCACCAGCGCTATCTTGATACTTTTATACTAATTATATTAGTGTAGTTAAAGTAAAATGAGGTCGAAAGCTCTCACCTCGTCGGCACGTTCAATTGTTTCATGGACGGGCTGAAAATCCTCGGCGTATCCCCAACATACTCGGGCTCGCCTTCCCACAGCAGCTTCCATAGCTTGAGCCCGCGCGCCCGGATCCGCACCAGCGCTATCTTGATACTTTTATACTAATTATATTAGTGTAGTTAAAGTAAAATGAGGTCGAAAGCTCTCACCTCGTCGGCACGTTCAATTGTTTTATGGACGGGCTGAAAATCCTCGGCGTATCCCCAACATATTCGGGCTCGCCTTCCCACAGCAGCATCCATAGCTTGAGCCCGCGCGCCCAGATCCGCACCAGCGCTATCTTGATACTTGTATACTAATTATATTAGTGTAGTTAAAGTAAAATGAGGTCAAAAGCTCTCACCTCGTCGGCACGTTCAATTGTTTTATGGACGGGCTGAAAATCCTCGGCGTATCCCCAACATACTCGGGCTCGCCTTCCCACAGCAGCATCCATAGCTTAAGCCCGCGCGCCCAGATCCGCACCAGCGCTATCTTGATACTTTTATACTAATTATATTAGTGTAGTTAAAGTAAAATGAGGTCGAAAGCTCTCACCTCGCCGGCTCGTTCAATTGTTTTATGGACGGGCTGAAAATCCTCGGCGTATCCCCAACGTACTCGGGCTCGCAATCCCACAGCAGCATCCATAGCTTGAGCCCGCGCGCCCAGATCCGCACCAGCGCTATATTGATACTTTTATACTAATTATATTAGTGTAGTTAAAGTTAAATGAGGTCGAAAGCTCTCACCTCGTCGGCACGTTCAATAGTTTTATGGACGGGCTGAAAATTCTCGGTGTATCCCCATACTCGGGCTCACCTTCCCACAGCAGCATCCATAGCTTGAGCCCGCGCGCCCAGATCCGCACCAGCGCTATCTTGATACTTTTATACTAATTATATTAGTGTAGTTAAAGTTAAATGAGGTCGAAAGCTCTCACCTCGTCGGCACGTTCAATAGCTTTATGGACGGGCTGAAAATTCTCGGTGTATCCCCATACTCGGGCTCGCCTTCCCACAGCAGCATCCATAGCTTGAGCCCGCGCGCCCAGATCCGCACCAGCGCTATCTTGATACTTTTATACTAATTATATTAGTGTAGTTAAAGTAAAATAAGGTCGAAAGCTCTAACCTCGTCGGCACGTTCAATTGTTTTATGGACGGGCTGAAAATCCTCGGCGTATCCCCAACATACTCGGGCTCGCCTTCCCACAGCAGCATCCATAGCTTGGGCCCGCGCGCCCAGATCCGCACCAGCGCCCCGGGGTTGTATGTCTCGAATACTGACACCTCCATAGGGTAGACAGCACGTTCGAAAGACACTTCTGTCGGAAGCAAAGTTGTTTGCAATGGAAGTTGTCATTTGTCTTTTAATGTTTTGCAACGTCATCATCTTTTGCCTATATATGTACGTCTTACTCACAGACCACTTCCATGGTCTGTGGTCTTACTGCAGGTCAGGCCTGCCTACATGAACTACAGCACATATGGAGATTGGACCATATACCACCATGCTGGCCCTATGCCAACTAGATTTTTACAACCATTTCTTTTTAATAAGAACAGACTTGGCTTTCATATCACCTGATAGTAAATGGCGATAAGGGCAAAGAAAGCACAATTCACATGGAATACTAAAAATTGTTGATGTGTTGACAAACTTAAATAGATGGTAGTAGTTAGCCAGACTATCTAAAAACTAGCCCTACTATCAACTAAACCCAGTGAGGCTATATTTAAATTTTTTGTACTGCTGGGAATTGAACCTGTGTTCTGTAGTTCTGAGAATGGTGGCCTAGCCACTCTAGAGCACAGAGGTAGCCTTTATGACAGTTGCATTTGTTATTATCCTTACTTGTGGTAAATTAAATTATATTTACATATTTTAGCTAGCGCCCGGCCCGCGCCTACTTAAAAACACAGTCATATACTTCACCCATTTTGTACAAAATAACTACAAATTATATTAAAAACATTGTTTTTCATTGATCTTTCAGTCCCTATCTACCGACCTCAATAGATAGGGTATCGCAACTGGAACTACGGGTCCGGTTGTGTTTTCAGAGGTACTACGGGGTTCCTGTTCAAGCCCCCCGCTGGTCGTGCCTTTAACCAGGCGCCTCCGGCGGGATCCGGACATGGGTTGGACTCGTAGTGGCGTGTGGTTAGCTGTAGAGCTTGGGAATGTTCGTTTGTCCTGGTATTGTGTGCCAGGACTTCCAAACTCGTGCACAGCGAGCGGGGCTTAGTAGCGATCTCTGAGGGGCCAGAAGCGAAAAGTCCTGCGGGGAACGTGAGTTTCCCTTATAGTTGGCAGCTTTGTCCGGTGGTTTTCGTTGGACATTGGTGTTGACATCTCCGGTACTAGTCTGGAGAACTAGTAGAGGCGGCCTCCTAGATGCCGTAGCCTCCGGTCCAGCCAGCCGCGTAGGACGTGGGAACTGGCTAGGCGCCCGGATGGGTTCCGAGAAGTGAGTGTGCTTACTACTCCGCTACCAAGGTGGACACTTGGGAGTCGACGACCCTAGCAGTGGCAACTGCGAGTTGTGCCCTTCGTGCAACGAGAAGTGAGCGAGCTTGACAGCTCCGGTTACCTATCTGGACAATAGGCAGTGAACTACACGTGTTCACGGGGATACTCTCCTGAGACACTAGTCTTATGAGTACCGAATGAAGAGCGCGCTGCGGCGGGCACTAATTTGACGTCAAGACCTAACGTTGGTGGTCTCCTGCGCGAGTGTTCTACTGGCGCAGGGACGTCTGGCACTTCTTGCATAACCTAACGGTTGGTCTCGAGGTGCCAGTACAAATAAACTTAGTGAAATAAGGAGAGGGGATGATCTTTCAGTCCATATCTACCGACCTCAATAGATAGGGTATCGCAACTGGAACTACCGGTCCGGTTGTGTTTTCAGAGGTACTACGGGGTTCCGGTTCAAGCCCCCCGCTGGTCGTGCCTTTAACCAGGCGCCTCCGGCGGGATCCGGACATGGGTTGGACTCGTAGTGGCGTGTGGTTAGCTGTAGAGCTTGGGAATGTTAGTTTGTCCTGGTATTGTGTGCCAGGACTTCCAAACTCGTGCACAGCGAGCGGGGCCTAGAAGCGGTCTCTGAGGGGCCAGAAGCGAAAAGTCCTGCGGGGAACGTGAGTTTCCCTTATAGTTGGCAGCTCTGTCCGGTGGTTCTCATTGGACATTGGTGTTGACATCTCCGGTACTAGTCTGGATAACTAGTAGAGGCGGCCTCCTAGATGCCGTAGTCTCCGGTCCAGCCAGCCGCGTAGGACGTGGGAACTGGCTAGGCGCCCGGATGGGTTCCGAGAAGTGAGTGTGCTTACTACTCCGCTACCAAAGTGGACACTTGGGAGTCGACTTTAGAGTCAACGACCCTAGCAGTGACAACTGCGAGTTGTGCCCTTCGTGCAACGAGAAGTGAGCGAGCTTGACAGCTCCGGTTACCTATCTGGAAAATAGGCAGTGAACTACACGTGTTCATGCTCTGATGAGACACTAGTCTTATGAGTACCGAATGAAAAGCGCGCTGCGGCGGGCACTAATTTGGCGTCAAGACCTAACGTTGATGGTCTCCTGCGCGAGTGTTCTACTGGCGCAGGGACGTCTGGCACTTCTTGCATAACCTAACGGTTGGTCTCGAGGTGCCAGTACAAATAAACTTAGTGAAGTAAGGAGAGGGGATGATCTTTCTATCAGAGAAAGCGGAGCCACAGAAATAGAAAACGGCGACTTTATTATTATGGTTATGTATCATTATTATTTTTTACATATTTGTAATAAATTCAGTTCAAGCCGTGAGTTCATATACAGACAGATAAAGGAACGTAAAATTAAATAGGGACAATAGATAAAAATGTGCAGGTTTTTCCATTAAAACTATAGAAATTATATTTGCACAGACCATTCCCAATGATAAAAGAAATCTACATTTGGTACATGTGATGATTAGAGATCGGATATACGAATGCATAACAAAAGTTTAGATGTTGTCATTTATGGAAAGAACATGTTTTATCAAAAAAAATTGTATGGTCATTACCATTGTAATGGAAAAATGTAACAAAATACCGATTTGAGACAAATAACAGTTTCCTTGTTACAAACTTACAATGGATCACAACTCTCTTGGTATTTTCAATAGGAACACTGATGTGTTAAAAAAATTCATAAAGACTTCATTAAGTCGACCCAGATGGCTAACTGCATATGAGTATTATATATTTAAACCATTTTAAACTAATTTTTAACAATGTTTGTCAATGTTTTGTTTACACATGCTAAGCACACATAAACTAGTTGTGTTAACACATTTCATCATCATCATCAGCCTATTAACTTCCCACTACTGGGCACAGGCCTCCCACGTGGACAATAGCACGTGGGGATATTGGGCCATAACCCACCACGCTGGCCCAATGCGGGTTGGTGGGTTTACACATTTAGTCTAGTATAAGTAGAGATTGCAATCCGGATACTTCGAAATTCGAAAACATCTGAAAAATTCGGATTTTCAGGCAATTTACAAATCCGGATTTTAAAATCTGAATCCCGTTTTTCGAATTTTAATTACATTTTTAGGTTTAACGAAATAACTATTGAATTGCATTCAATTTATTATTAAAATTTCTCTAAATCTTTAATTAACACAATATTTAAATTATTTGACTAATTTATTGCGTTTACTGTTATGCGTTGCACATGGAGTGCAGCTGGCTGTACTAGATGTTTTATATAAAAATGCTACACAACCAACAACGCATGTTGTTGGTTGTGTAGCAGAGATTTGCTTAGGTTCGGTCTCAGAATCTGATAAAGATATTGATGACGGATTAATAATTGAAACCAGAAGTCAATAGGGGTCATTATAGATGATTCTTCTTCTTCTTCGAGTCCTCATGACTGAGAGTCGTGCCCACCAAAACAGATTTGCGGACCAGGGCTCTCAAGGAGGTCCTATCCTGATGGGCTAGGCGGATAACCGCCTGCGTGTTGCATTGCAGGGTTTAAGGGACTGAATCGGTCTACCGGGCAGGTGCTCTGCCTCTGTTTCTTCGTCCCTCAACGTGGCCCACCAGAACAAGCTTCTCCAGATTACCAGGCTCCCGGCGTGTGACGTGACTAAAAAAAGGAAAGCGAGCTTTCGAGGAAGAGAGATGATAGGCGGGTTTTAATGCCAAGCTCCTGAAGGATAGACTTGTTAGTGCGGCGAGCAGTCCACGAAATATTCAGCATTTTACGCCAGCACCACATTTCGAACGCATCTATCCTTGAACAAATTCGAGCTTTTAATGTCCTTGTTTCAAAGGCGTATAGAAAAATGGTGAAAATCAAGGTATTACGCATTAGTGTAACTTTTGTGCTGCGATAGATGTTATGATTTCTCCAAATTTTCTCTAGGCGTTTTACTGCTGGTTTTGCCATTTGAGCACGTCAAACAACTTCCCCTTCGCAGTCACAAGAACGAAATTAATTACGTCCGCATGGTGGTGAAGAATTTAAAAAAAAACTCCAACTAAGACTAAACCAAGGCTGGCCAATAGATTTTTCAGATGGGCAAATTTTTTATGAACTGCGGCGGTGCCGGGCCAAATACCATATTCATAAGGAATATACACAAAAAGTATATTATAAAAATACCAAAATAAAATAAGTTATACATATAATAACATCATTATTTGTATTTAATGTGAGCTGTGTAGAGGTGTTTCTGATATTTTTAGAGGTTTTTCTGATATTAATTTGTCGATATTTGGTTTCAAGTCTGATGCTGATAATACAATCAAATCCGATATGTTTCGCAGTGAGAGATATGTGATATATATTTTTGATGTATGATAGAGTTGAAAAAGTTTTTTCACACACATAGGTGGAACCAAACCTGCTTAGTATGGCAAGGTCGCGCAATGTTGGGAAATCTTCAATGAAAATTTTCTTCCAAAAACTTGCAAAACTTTCTGTTAGCTGCTCTGAAGATATATTTTCGTAGATATGTTTCAAGGCAGTGTGGTTTTGAAGATCTGTCACTTCGAGCTGAATATTTGCTGGATATTTAAGCAGGTCAGTAGAACTGATGGCAAATGGATTTATAAACAGCTGAATATTTCTCTTGTCCGATTCAAAATCCTGGAATCTATTTTCAAAAGACTCTTTTTTTTTCTTTAATTCTTCTTTTACACTTGCAAGTGTGGAAAGATTTACGACTTCATTTCTGTCTAAGTTTGCGTCCAACTTCCCTTTGAAACTATTGATCAGGTTGAACAATGTTGGAAGAGAACAATATTTTACTTACAATAAGATTCAGCACATTAAGGAACGGGGTTGGACCTCATTTCTAAATGGGGCTCCGATAATCTGGTGGAGTTCAATGCCAAGAAAACACAGGTGTGCGCGTTCACAGCGAAAAAGTCGCCATTCTTCCCCTTCCATCTCTTCAGGGTACATCTCTAGGCCTGCAGAGCAGTATTAACATAGCATAGCTCGGTATGGATATCCGCTGCGATCTGAACCAAAAGGACTACATCGAAACCGTGATTAAAAATGCCTCACGTAAACTCGGTGTCCTAAACAAGGTGCGGTGATTCTTCAAGTCTGATCAGTTGTGTCTATTATACAAGACACAGGTGCGGTCTTGCTTGAAGTATTGCTCTCACCTTTGGGACGGCTCCGCAAAGTATCTTCTCGATGCCTTGGACAGATTGCAGCGCCGCGCTGTGCACATTATCGGCAATGCGGAGGTCACTAAAACTCTCGAGCCTTTGCAATTGCGTAGAGATATTGCGTCACTCAGCGTCTTTTACCGTTTATACCATGGCGAGTGCTCTGAAGAACTCTTTGACGTCATCCCTCCTTCTCCCTTCCTTCATAGGAGTACGCGTGCTGCTCTCCGGAGTCACCAATTTACAGTCTCTAATATTCCATCACGCACAAAGAAATTTGGTGTTTCGTATCTTTGCCGCACTTCCAAAAGATGGAATAGTCTACCAGCACACGTATTCCCTCCTACCTATGACATAGGGTCCTTCAAACGAGGCGTGAAGAAACACTTTGTGGGCCGGCAGAGTGAGGGTGACTGATGCTACGTCTCTTAGGCTGCACCAGTTGTCCTCGCGCCTGGACTTCATTTCCACTTAACATCAGGTGGAGTGGGGTCATTTGCGGGGCTTAGTATAAAAAAGGTACTTAAATGTATCAACTAAATATGCTAGATCGCACAGCCATGATAAATTTCAAACAGAGCTCTCTCTGCCGGCAATGCTTGTTTTTCTTCCAGAAATTCCAGAACACGTTCCCTCAAATCATAAAAATATTTCAACATTTCGCCCTTGGATAACCAGCGAACAGCGCAATAAAGATGTAGGTAATTCGCCGTACTCTTTTATTCCTTCTTCATACAACGTTCTGAATTGTCGGCGGTTAAGTGCTCTGGCACGTATGATATTAATGCAGCGTACGTACGCTTACTACTGGGGCAATCACATCCTCGAACATCATGTCTTTAGCGCACAAAGCTTCTTGATGGATAAACAATGATAAGAAAATAATTGTCGACCGATGTGATGTTGCAGCAAAGCCACAGTGCCATTCTCTCACACTCACTCACTCTCACTCAGTTGAAGCTCTTACCCTCAACGCAATACCCGAACAAAGACAAGCCGACAAAACCCGAACGACGCGGATCGGTTCGTTGGATATTTTCGTTCCAACCGACCAATGAAGTAGAAGCAGTGCCATCGGGCGCCGCGCCGGCTAGCTGGCCGACCGAAGTGCTGGCGGGCAAATTGAAATACCTTTGCGGGCCACTTTGTGGCCCGCGGGCCTGGGTTTGGCCAGCCTTGGACTAAACCAACAAAACTAAATTCGGTAAAGAGCTTCAACTTCTTCTGGACTGCAGAACGCGATGGAATAGTCTAGCTACAATGTTGGAACGCTTCTTGAAACTCAAGTCCTGCATACAGAAGCATTGATCGATATTATATCGAACATATCATTCTCAGACGACGAAATATTATGTCTTTTAAATCTACAGACATGTTTGGATTTGGACAAGACACTTCAACCGGCAAGAAGTGTCTTGTCTCACATGCTTTGAAAAGAAGATAAAATAGAGACGCCTTCACGCAGATACTTGTAGCCTTGCAATATTTACAAAATCCCAACCAATTTTTCAACAGGACTGAAGAAGGAGATGATGATACATTCCAAAAAGCTAGTTACAAAGAAATCAAGGGCGTGTTATGTCAAGATGGATGGACTATGATGACTGCGCAACTACATCAACAAAATTGGACTCTAGTTCAGGAAATCTTTGTAAGTCAAAAGTTGAACTGTCCTCGCTCAGTTTTAAAGAGCAATTTAATTGACAACTGGCTAGCATGAGTTGCGCTTCTGGTGACCTACCATCGTCAGCCTTCGAGTTCAAGCAGCGGGTCGGATTTGCCTTCGCTAGTCCACGTAGAAATGGCACTTTACAAAAATGGTGGGGCTTGTGGAGAACTTTTAAAAAAAGCATTAGGAAGTTAAGATCTAGTCTTAGTGATGAAACATTTGACGCTTTAATGTGTTTGAGATTTCGATGGTATTATAAATAAATGTTTCTTTGCAAAATGTTGATTTTTTAACATTTTAAGTAGCATAATTATTATTGCTCAGTCAGTAATTTGATTCTTTAGTTACATATTTTGTTATTTTATTTTATATTGCGTTGCGACGAATGTTAGTACCTTTTAAGAATTTTAATTAAATTACATCTTAGATAAGGTACACAGATCCAGAAAAATATTTGAGGCAAAGATAATGATGATGCTGCAGATCTTGCCAACTGTTTAAAAAATTATAACTATTAGTTTAAATACTATATCGTTTTACTTAAAGTCTGAGATGGGCTGTGATTTAAAATGCTGACAGTTAAGATACTTACTTTATAAATAGACAATTACCAAAAAAGCAAATGTTGCTTTCCTACTGACTGATTTTGTATGTACCCAATGATATGTATGTATGTATCTAATAAATTTTTGAAAAGTATTATAAGATTTTAATAAACACTTAATATAAAGAATTTGTCTACTTATATTGTTTTTTTTCTACATTTGTCACTGTGTTATCAGTATACAAACAAAAAAGAAACATCTAAGTTTAATCCAATTACCAATAAAATACCATATTAAACAAATTTGCAAAAAAAAATCCGATAAAACCGGATAATCCGGATTTAGGTCAGATGTAAAATCGAAAAACCGGATTTGATAATAATCCGAATTTTGCAATCCCTAAGTATAAGATATCGTTAAACCTATTATGTATTTATAATTGTGTAACCTAATAAATAACTAATAAATAAATAGCTTTCTCTACTTAATTTGTCAGTGATCTAATTGTTGACGAAGCAAAAACCCATGTTGTTACAAGTTTAGTGCTAAATAAACCTTAGGGAATATAAGCATTTACAATAAATATTATATTTTAATTAACGTTTATAAAAATATTCCAAAAAGCCCCTTCTATAATACGTTAGCTAAATATTAGTAAAAGGAATATTGACAGATTATCCAATTCTCAAGCGATGATTTTGGGGGTTAAAGTTGCTCGCGTCCGTAGGTTTCCGTAGGTTGACACTGACTGAGTGGCAGAGCCACGCTGCGTTGCAGCACGCATTGGGCCGGCTCGCCCGGCGTAATACCACCCTCTCACGAATATCCGGCCTGAAATAACGGCACTTGGTGCTGTTGTGTTTCGTCCGGCCAGTGAGGGTTCTGGAGGCCCATCGTCCCCCTCCTATTCCTTCCTTAAAGGCCGGCAACGCGCCTGCGATTCCTCTGGTTTTGCGGGTGTCCATGGGCGGCGGTGATTACTCTTCATCAGGTGACCCACCTGATTGTTTGCCTACTTCTACTATATAAAAAAAATGATAAAGCCAATACCCATACATTGAGACAATGGCTTGATTTCAATGATGGACCCCTTTGCCCAGCATTGGGACAGTATAAAAGCTGTTTTTAAAAAAAACTCACCAACAAAATCTTGGCTTGCAATAGAACCGCTGTTTTGGGGCATATAATCTTTTTGCGCTGACGGAGCCTGGTCCCACCACTTTCCGTATGTTCTCTGATAATATAAAAAAACACTGCTTTAACCTTTCATAACAATATATCAGAACATAATATTATTAAAAATTATTTTTTGGTTTTATGACAGCCTATAAATTAAATTATGTAAGTAATGAGAAGAGCTACAATTTTCTTTTTTAATCATTTGGAATAATAATTAATTAATTAGGTTCCTAATTACACACTTTTGTTTTATTATAAAATCATGTTATTATAATAATAAGTACTTACACACCGAGATTTTGTATTGGTTTTGGAGCCGAAACCCTGTTCATGTTTAACATCAGTAGAAGCTATTTAGCTTGTAAAACTAAAAATATGAGCATAAAAAAATCATTTAAAAAATATCAATAAATAATTTAAGAACCCTTAGTACCGGCCAATCTTGTAAAAGTCAACGACCGAGGCGCTTCAAACGCGCCGTCATACTATGTGAACTAGAATGTTACTATGTGTTTTCGACAAAAAGTCACTTTTACAACTTTTTTATCTTTGCTCGTAAATCGATTATTATTTCTTAAATAGGTACAACACTTTATTTGTATCATAACGTTTTCGGCTCCAAAACCAATGAAAAATCTCGATGTATAGTAAATAAATCAGTAATATTTACCTACAGAAGAATTCAAAATCTAATCTAATATTCTAAGTTATATTATAACATTTTATGGTAACTAGTTTGAGCTACAACAAGGTATAGCACAAGTACAAGCACAATTTTATTTTTTTATTATTTACTATTTTAAACAGTACAAAGTTTAAATTTTAACAAAAAATAAATAAAAAATAATATGCATGCAATCATTAAAAAATAAACACATCTAGGTAAGCATTGAATTTGTATATATTGCAATTTTTTGCACACCTTTACTACTTTATTCATTTATTACAAACTTACACTATCATTACTTACAGGACATTCCAAATGCGACACAGTCTCAGACCAAATAATTTGCTCTGAGGACACAGTGTAGTAGGTACTTACTTTCTATTTAAATAACGATATGTAACTATCGATGTATTTAATATACCAATAGGTTTATTTTATCAAGTAACTATCGACTGACCATTGGTCAGTCGATAGTGACCAAAGACTTAAAAGTTCTAACAAAAACAAAGTTGAAGTAAACAAAAACTCAATTAAAAATATGTTATTCTCACCATGACAAAAGCCTGAGGATAGTCTCCATAATCTGGGAAATTTGAAGGAGGACCGCGTAGATTGAAGGCAGTATATGAAACGCTTATTTCGCTTCCGTACTGTGAACTGAAATCTTCAACATTCTGCACAAACTGTTCTATTATTTGCGGCTCTTGATCTTCATCTTCAGCGTTGTCTTTAAACCAATACAGTGATGATATCACGTCTGTGGCACTTTGCATTCTTACGATTTTTAAATATACTATCAAATGCAAATAGAAAAATACAAAAGCAAAACAATGAGAGAACAGAAAGTACACAAAACAAACGTCTCTTCCCTGCCTGGTTTGTTGTATGAATGAATGTCAATGTCAAAAATGACATACAAATCATTTTTTTTTATATTTGTTCCGTGAAGGAACAGGCTAAGATCAGAGACCATACTGCCTAGTCGTTAGTATTTTTATTTCTTTTTTTCAACTCATGCACGTTTACAAACACTTAACGGTTAATAATCCACTATTATTTCACATTAATGTTCGAAAAAACACGAATTTTAGAAAATAAAACAAAACTGCAGACATGAAGCTTCAGTTTCCCGCCAAGAAGTCCCATACAAATCATTTGATTTCTAAATCCCAGACCATAATAAATAATCCATAGACTTTAAAATGTTAAAACCAATGTAGAGGCTCTAGATGAGCTGCCCGTGCCCGCGTTTATTTTATAATTTTACTGCCCTCAGAACAATAACTAAAGCAGTTATTGTTCTGAGTTACTGCCGTACTCAAAGACATCAATTAAGTTTAAATGGCAATTAAATGTCTTTCCTTCTCTATTTAGCACTACAAGAAAGTGACAGCAAGAGACCTATGTCTCTGAGTACCTATGTGCGGCAGATAATCTTGTTCTTTTATATGTTTATAATAAAAGTACCTATGTATATTCCCGGATGGGTTCCAAAAAGTGAGTGTCAAAATTCTAAGAATTTTGACTTTTTAGCCTTCCTTCCTTTTCGAATACTTTTGGAGTAATTTATTAATTTCGGACGTAAAAGATAAAGTTTAAACCGGACTTCTTGGCGGGAAAGTAAAGTGCCATGCACAGACATATATTAAGAAGTATATGTCTGTGGTGTAATGTCTATTGTTTTTTTTTAACTAAATATATTAATTTCTAGGAAGTGTATAGAGTGCCACAAGCGGCACTGTATCTCCATCGGTTAGGGAACCGTAAATTTTGCGGTATAATAGTGACGCCGCAAAGTTTTTGTTTGACAACAGAAATACTACTGCCCTACTCCTGTAGGTCACGTGATAGGTTAGAAATTGAAGACAATCGCTACGCTGCGCTTCGCGATTGTCTTTAATTTCGAGATTATTTTTTGATTTATTAGACAACAGAAATCTAATTCCGTACAAAAATATCTTCTGAATATTATGTCGTCTGAACATTATGACAAATAAAAAATATGTTACGGTTCCCGAACCGATTGTGATAGAATGCCGCTTGTGGCACTCTATACGCTTCGTACTAGGATGCCGTCAAATTACGGCATCGTAACCGATCGTACAAGAATGCCGCTTGTGGCACTCTATCCACAGCTTAATTTCTATTGTTCTGAGATTGAACAGGCTAAGGTCAGAGAGCATACTGCCTAGTCGCTAGTCATTAGTATTTTATTTCTTTTTTCCCTAGATGATAATGAGTGGTGAGTGGTGATTAAGATGATGAATGATAAGTGATATTTCGCCAAACCCCTTGAGTCCTCAGTAAAGATGTGGAACTTTACTGAGATTTCACGCGGGCTTCTTGAGAGAATTTGAAAAATGATGTTGCACTGTTTTGTTTCATTTGCCAACACTCATGCACGTTCACTATTTTTTCACATTAATGCTCAAAAAAACACAAATTTTTAGAAAATAAAACAAAACTGCAGACATGACGTTACGCTTTCTCGCCAAGAAGTCCCTGCAGTTTTTTTTTATTTTCTATAGTTTGTGTTTTGCACGAAGATATTATATAGAGAACACTGGAGTCCAAACTCAGTACTTTAAGTTGAAGCCCAGTAGGTTGAAACGGTTTTTAATTGCTTCAGGTTAGGGAATGACAACAATGTATTGGTTACAAAGTTTTTATTCCCTTTTAGAAAAGAAATTACAAGAACTCAGGGGGTGGTTCACGGATCGCTCACTCTGTCCGCTTGATAGGACTTAAAAGGGACTTAGCTTTAAGCTAATCTTCCTCGTAGACTGCAGCTACCCGGAACCTGGAGCCGGCAGAGTCAGTCTGCGCGCAGGGACGAAAGCGAAGTCGTGTACGCTAGGCAGCTGATCCACGCACGAGCTCTAGCAGGCAGGCAGGCAGGCAGCAGGCAGCAAGCAGCAGGCAAAAACGCACAGGTCCAGTGGGTGTAGCCTGGTACAGGAACCCTGGAATACATCAAGAAAAAGGCATGAACTTATGTTCACTAAGTCCCGGCTTTTGTGGCTGTTGTAGAACAGCTACAATTGAACCAGGCCCTCTTTACTAAGTAAAATTATGATTGGAAAACCGTTAGACAATTCTACAAGGAGACTACAACAAAAGCGGGTAGATATCAACATTGTAGTTAATGTTGTCTAAAACGGTAAAAACGACAATATATTAAACTGGGAATGGTATTTCGTCCACGGGATCACAGGAACCTCGCGTCCTCCAATACCATTTACACATGTTAGACAGTAATTGTAACAAGACAGGAATACCAATTATTCCCTTTGAAGGTAACATGACTTTAAATGAATTATATTAATTTAAACTGTACGTTAAACACTAACAATCTATGCAATTACCAACCACTACAAAACACTAGTAATAACTGTAAAACTAACACACAGCAATTCAACAAAATAATTAAAGTTGGAAATATGGTAGACAACTCACCGAGATTTCGGGTTATATTTTCGCGCAGAATTTTAACAGTGCGACGTTGTAAGTAATGGTAGGTAGGCAAGCAGGAAAAGAAAGCTTTCACAGCGTGTCTCCCTTTTATATGAGAGTAAATCGCATAAAAAATCGATATGGCTGTTAATTTAAACACAGACGGACTTCCATACTGGCAGGGCCGTCGAGCAGAGACAAAAGCAGAACGACCAGACCATAGAGAACGCAGATCAATAATGGCTCGCTTACACAATCGCAAAATATGAGCGATACTCAATAATGGCTCGCTTACACAATCGCTTTGCAATTATAAGCGATACATAACTTTCTTCTTTATTATGATTTTCCCTTTAATCAACCTTATTTGATTAAAGGAAAAACTACCTTTAGCACCTCTAGATCAAATTGTAAGAGACCACCTCAATCCGGCTGGAACACGCTTTCAACGTCCCACACAAGTAGCTAACGACAGGATATTTAGAGTAAGTGAACAAGCTCTGTTATTTGCGTCCTTGTCAGTTGTTAGATGTGTACAATTTGCTAAAATAGTTTTATTTACCCAGCAATAGGACGTTTATAGTGAGATCATAGTGAGATCATTTGATTTGATATTATATTATTTAGGATTTAGTTTTTGTTTTTAGACAGAAGTGCTACATATCCCCCTTTTTAGAGTAGGATTTTGCCTAGGAAAAATCCAATTATGTTAGAAAAACAATCCTCAAGATTAATACGGAAGACCAATTCATCTGCATACATCGTCGTATATACCCTCAATTCCATTCATTAGTCTCCACATTCTTCATAATGCAGTCATAAATTAACATATGACTACAACTTACATCCCATAGCAGCCTATCTTTAGTTAAACACCCAATATGACTGTAGTAGTAAGAGTGTTGAATAACTTTGAAGAACTAACAATCACCCAAGACATTAACAACTGTAACCAAAGATAAAAACAATCCCGAAAATTGACGGAACCCTGTCCTCACAAGACAGTAAGAGTCAAGTTAAAAACATGAGACAATAAGATTCAATAGCAGTTATTGAACGGTTACAGTTGAGAAGCGATCCCTATCTATAAAAAAAATTTTAATAATGTTATAGTTTTTTTTTTTGTATTCTTTTTTTTTTTTGTATTTCTTTTATTTCTTTTTTTTTTATATAGGTATTCCTTTTATATTCTTTTCTTTTCTTTTTAGCTAATTAATTAATTTCTTTTCTTTTCTTTTTTTTTTTCATATCTGGGAATTCAACTTGGGATAGAACCAACAACGACCTCATCACATGTAGACCCGAAAAGCGTGTGCAATTGCACACATTTCGCCGGACAACAAAACAATATTTGCCCGAAGACCTGAAAAAGTGGATTTCCCTTTTTATTGTATTTTATTTTTTTCTTCTTTATTTAGGGCCGATTTTTCAATACTCAGTTAAACCACCAGTTAAGATTTATTCAACAGTTAACAAAATTCTCGATTTTTCAATCATCAGTTAAGCCCTAACCAAGATTCAGTTAGAATAATGTATTTAAAAACTAAAAATGTATTTAAGTAGTTATAGGATAACCATCGGCTGATGAGTACTTTAAGTTTTAGACATTGCACCGGTTAAATTTAGTTATGATTTTTCAGCATATTTGTTTAGCTTATGTTTACGCTGCTGTGCATCTGTGTATAAGTTATAGTTTCTATAAGTAAAACTTGATTCAGTATAAACTTTTTTTATTTTCATGATAAGTTTTAATAAAAATGTTAAAGTGTAGCTTGTAGCTATAGATTTATTTTATTTAGTAAGGTTTTTCCAGCGAAAAACATTAAAAATAAGAACTTAGTAAGTACTTATATTTTTATTTTAAAATCCTTGATATGCCAAGAACCAAGATTTTTACCATGCATGTTGACGAGTTCATACACAAAGGGTGACAATTTTGCTTTAATTCGACATTTAATATATTTAGATTTAGGAGTAAGTGTCTTTGAGAAGTATATGTCTTTGTCACTTTGGTAATAAGTTCTACGCCACACAATATCACCCACACTAAATTCAAGACTTTTACGACGTAGATTGTATGGACCACAATTCCTAGTATGAGACCTTTTTGAGGATCTTTGTACCTGGTTGAACACTTTAGTCGTATTCTGTTTCCTAGTTTTAGGCAAGGTACCCCTTATGTCATTAGTAGACTTTTGAATTGATCCAACACATTTCCCAGGACGACCCATGAGGCTAAGAGTATTATGCTGAGCATGTTTATGTGAACTACATGAGTCACAATTATTAACGAAATTGGCTACGTCTTTTTGCATACCAGGCCAAAAATAATTCAGTGATAAACTTCTTAATGTTTTAAAAATTCCCAAATGTTTAGAAATAGGACTGGTATGATTTTTCTTTAGAATATCCGCCTTGAATTCGTTAGGAACAACTTCCTTCCATGTGAATTTCTGATTTTTAGTATTCATATTTTTAATGAAGCGATAAAGTTTATTGTTGGATATTCTATAGTTTAAAAATGAAGTGGGAGACGACAGGCAACCATTATAAATATTTAGATACCATGGATCTGACACATTAGGTGCGACTTGGTTATTATTATCTATAGCTGCTGTAGATATAGCACAAGTGTTCGAATTCAGAACCAAGCAATCCAGCTCACTGGGAAATAATTTAAAAATTCTCCAGAAATCCATTCCTAAGATAAGGTTATCTTTGATCTCAGGGACTATATATATTTTTATAGTGTGAGTCTGATTTTTAAAAGATAGCGGTACGTTTAAGTATGATGAAGTGTAAAGTTTTTGACCGCCAGCTGCAGAAAGCTGTAATGGATTGCAATAATTTAATTTACAAGTTGAATTAATCAAGAGTTTGTGGGAATTATTCCCTAATATAGTAAGGCTGGACCCAGTGTCCAAAAGACCAACAATATTTTTGCCATTGGCATTGACCGTGACAAAAGGTCGAGATGTACTGGTTTTAGGTTCCAGTATTGGAGAAACATAATGTTTATTATTAGTTGACAGTTTAGCTGTCGAATCCTGACCTTTCTGCTGTATAGAGTTGCCATATTTAGTGCAATTCGGACACGCTGGAGCACAAACACCCTTTTTGCCACATTTAAAACATATTATATCACGTGGCTTCCTACACTGGCTGAGGCTATGTGTGTTAGTGCGACATCTAGGACAATAGACTTCTCGCGGCTCAATAGCAGAGACAAAAGATTTCCTAGGAAAATTTGCAGGTGAAGTAGAATTATTATTCCCCCGATAAGAAAACTCGGGAGCTAGAGTTTGAGCACTAGGACCTGGAGGCTCGTGAAAATTAGTGAAATGGCATTGTACCCTCTCATAATGTTGGCAAGCCACTTTAAGTGCATTAATTGAAAAAATAGGCGAAGCCGCGGCCAAAACATTGGCATAGCACGGTCTTACATTATGCAATAAAATGTCTAATTTATCCCCTACTGACAAGGGCTTTGACAAACGTAAAAACATACCGTCCATTATTGCTAGGTAGACGGATATGGACTCGTCCCTACCTTGTGTACGGGAACGAATTTCAGCCAAGAATCTGTAGTCAAAATCTTGCAGACTGAACTCAGACTTTAATAATGTCACCAATTCAGACCAACTGGTGATGTTAGGTCTCACACACCTAAACCAATGCAGAGCATCTTCAACAAAAATTTCGTAACCAAATGACAATATTTTATCGTGAGAAATGCCTCTAGACACGATATATTCGTCAACCCTTTGTATAAAAGACAATACGCATGTTTTGCCATTAAATCTTATTTTATTAAAATCAGCCGAGGCGTTACGTTCAATACTTAAATTTACCACCGATTTCTCTAAATCGATCAAGCCTTGGGACGATGTTGGCTGTTTAACAGTTTCAGGTTTAAGCGACAATAAAATTTTATATTGGGAGTCGAAATTATTTCTAGCTTCTAACAAATCGTCATCGTCGTCAACTACGACCCTATTAAGGCGATGATAAATGTGGTTCAACAATACTTCCGTTCTATAAAACAAGTTTTTATCAAAGTTAGATTTTAGAGATTTTAAATTTTTTAAAGATTTATTCAGAGCAAGTTCGATACCCTCAATATCCAAAACCGGATCCAAATGCGATACTAAAATATCTTCGGAGGGAAGCTCCTTAGATAGCTTTATAATTTGCCTCCGTAATTCCATCACAGAATCCCCCGGAGTAGCCCCACGTTGGGCGCCACTGAAACGGTTTTTAATTGCTTCAGGTTAGGGAATGACAACAATGTATTGGTTACAAAGTTTTTATTCCCTTTTAGAAAAGAAATTACAAGAACTCAGGGGGTGGTTCACGGATCGCTCACTCTGTCCGCTTGATAGGACTTAAAAGGGACTTAGCTTTAAGCTAATCTTCCTCGTAGACTGCAGCTACCCGAAACCTGGAGCCGGCAGAGTCAGTCTGCGCGCAGGGACGAAAGCGGAGTCGTGTACGCTAGGCAGCTGATCCACGCACGAGCTCTAGCAGGCAGGCAGGCAGGCAGCAGGCAGCAAGCAGCAGGCAAAAACGCACAGGTCCAGTGGGTGTAGCCTGGTACAGGAACCCTGGAATACATCAAGAAAAAGGCATGAACTTATGTTCACTAAGTCCCGGCTTTTGTGGCTGTTGTAGAACAGCTACAATTGAACCAGGCCCTCTTTACTAAGTAAAATTATGATTGGAAAACCGTTAGACAATTCTACAAGGAGACTACAACAAAAGCGGGTAGATATCAACATTGTAGTTAATGTTGTCTAAAACGGTAAAAACGACAATATATTAAACTGGGAATGGTATTTCGTCCACGGGATCACAGGAACCTCGCGTCCTCCAATACCATTTACACATGTTAGACAGTAATTGTAACAAGACAGGAATACCAATTATTCCCTTTGAAGGTAACATGACTTTAAATGAATTATATTAATTTAAACTGTACGTTAAACACTAACAATCTATGCAATTACCAACCACTACAAAACACTAGTAATAACTGTAAAACTAACACACAGCAATTCAACAAAATAATTAAAGTTGGAAATATGGTAGACAACTCACCGAGATTTCGGGTTATATTTTCGCGCAGAATTTTAACAGTGCGACGTTGTAAGTAATGGTAGGTAGGCAAGCAGGAAAAGAAAGCTTTCACAGCGTGTCTCCCTTTTATATGAGAGTAAATCGCATAAAAAATCGATATGGCTGTTAATTTAAACACAGACGGACTTCCATACTGGCAGGGCCGTCGAGCAGAGACAAAAGCAGAACGACCAGACCATAGAGAACGCAGATCAATAATGGCTCGCTTACACAATCGCAAAATATGAGCGATACTCAATAATGGCTCGCTTACACAATCGCTTTGCAATTATAAGCGATACATAACTTTCTTCTTTATTATGATTTTCCCTTTAATCAACCTTATTTGATTAAAGGAAAAACTACCTTTAGCACCTCTAGATCAAATTGTAAGAGACCACCTCAATCCGGCTGGAACACGCTTTCAACGTCCCACACAAGTAGCTAACGACAGGATATTTAGAGTAAGTGAACAAGCTCTGTTATTTGCGTCCTTGTCAGTTGTTAGATGTGTACAATTTGCTAAAATAGTTTTATTTACCCAGCAGTAGGACGTTTATAGTGAGATCATAGTGAGATCATTTGATTTGATATTATATTATTTAGGATTTAGTATTTGTGTTTAGACAGAAGTGCTACAAGGTACAACCCTCAGAACAATAATGCTTTAGTTATTGTTCTGCGGTATAACCTCTATTGACCTTTCGTTGGACTCCTGGCATTGAATACATAATAATACAAGTACCTATAGAAGATTCACTCCTCAGAGTCATTTAAATAAATAGCGACTCTTGCAGAGACACAATAAAATGCACACCGCTCCCATACCTACAGTTAAATTCACCTAGAAGTTGGCCTTTCTTTCTAGTCAAGTCAAGTCAAGTCAAAATATATTTATTCAATAAACTCAATTAATAAGTACTTTGAATCGTCCAAATCTTTTTTAACCTACCACCCATTCAGGACATAATTTTTTTAAAGAATGGGCGCAAGAAACCACAGCGCACAAAAGCAACGACATTTACAAACAAAAAAAAGAGTATGTCGTTACCAGGTCAATACAAAATATGAATTTAAAATTAAAAAAAAAAATGAATGACAAAATTACAATACATACAATGTAGTATCAATTAAATAAAGACAATTAGAAATAGCTGTTGGAGTGCTTGGAGCATTTCAGATCCAAGCTGTTTTGTCTTCTGTGTAATCTGACACTTTATAATAAGCTTTTTTATAAAGCTTTTCTTTGATTTTGATTTTAAATTTATTAAGATCTAATTTCTGAAAATCATTTGGTACTTTGTTGTAAAATCTTACACACAGACCCCTAAAAGAATTATTTATTTTATGGAGCCTAGTATAAGGTACTGCTAATTTGTTCTTACTTCTAGTGTTTACATTGTGAATATCACTGTTTTTTGAAAACATTCCAGTATTTTTATGAACATAAATATAATTTTCATAAATGTATTGTGATGCAACTGTCATTATATTTATATTCTTAAATCTCTCTCTGAGAGAGTCGCCAGCCTTTAGGTTATATATTGCTCGAATAGCCCTCTTCTGAAGCACAAAGATAGTTTGAATGTCGGCAGCATTTCCCCACAGTAAAATGCCGTACGACATTACACTATGAAAGTAACTGAAATAAACTAATCTGGATGTATCAACGTCAGTTAACTGACGGATCTTCATTACTGCATAAGCCGCAGAGCTAAGTCTATTCGACAATTTAGCTATATGTGGGCCCCACTGAAGCTTGGCGTCTAACGTGATGCCTAGAAACACAGTGGTGTCCACAGGATTCACATTCTTATCTTTAATTTGTACACTAGTTGTTACTTGCTTAACATTAGGCAATACAAATCTTACACATTTGGTTTTTCCCTCGTTTAATAGCAAGTTATTTACACTAAACCAGTGAACAATCTTTGAGATCGCATTATTCACATCGTCATAATTTGGGTGTCGTCGTTTCACTTTGAATAAAAGTGAAGTATCATCAGCAAACAATACTATCTCATGACTGTCTTTTACAAAATAAGGTAAGTCATTAATATAAACCAAAAACAAGAATGGACCTAGTATTGAACCCTGCGGAACTCCTATTGTAACCACTGATCCCGGAGATCTTTTACCGTTAATGTCGACCTTCTGAATCCTGTTACTCAAGTATGAGATTAGAAGGCTCAAAGAAGCATCCCTAATTCCATAGTGGTTAAGCTTCCTGACCAAAGTTTCATGTAAAACACAATCGAAAGCCTTGGATAAATCACAAAATACCCCTAGGGCATCCTGTGATTCCTCCCAGGTATCAAATATTTGGATTAAAAGCTCAACACCGGCGTCAGTTGTTGAGCGACCCCTAGTAAAACCATACTGTTTACAATGTAAAAGTTTATTTCTATGAAAATGAATTTGAATTTGGTCTAGCATCAACTTTTCAAAAACTTTAGTAGATGTGGGTAGCACAGAAATAGGTCTAAAATTAGAGGGGTCAGAAGTGCTACCTGATTTAAACAATGGAATTAATTTGCTATGTTTCATTAGGTCAGGAAAAACACCACAGTCAATGCATTCGTTAAATATGCAAGCTAAAACTGGAGCTATTGTCATAATTACTGATTTAGCGACATCCACGGAATTACCCCACAGATCAGCTATCGCGTACTCTTATCTCTTCTAACGACTTTAGGGTTGCCTTCTTTTAAATAATAATTATTCTGAATACTTAGTTTATTACAAGTTATTGTGTTTATAATGTGTACTTAAATTTGAACAAATTACGTTTTAAATAAACCTAGGCTAGGTATGTAAGTACAGTCAACGCCACATCAGACTACCTACACATGTTGACTTTGAGGCCGCCTTTATGCCGCCGGCCGTATCGTTGCCGTTAAAAGAGCTGTTTTTGTAGGTAGTTCAACTGTTTCACTTATCAAGCTGTCGTGCGTAGTAGTTATAGTATGTACTCGTAGGTTTGAAAATTATTTAATTTCTCAGTGTCTGCATAAATAGGTACTTAACTTACGGCATAAAGGCGGTCAAGGTCGAAAATTAGTATAGTATATACATATCATGTGCCGTCGACTGTACCTACCAAAAACAGAAATAGGTACCTATACTCCAGCCAAATTCGATGATGAATGTTTGTAAACAGATTACTGTAATTTCTTTGTGCAAATATCTAGTTTCACTCGGACTTTTACTTTTTCTTGAGAAAGATTCACAATAAAACAGTTAACTATTGTGTCTTTTTTCCAAAAAAAAACAGTAAAAATCCGAGTGAAACTAAATAGTTGCACAAAGAAATGATTTTGCGGGTGTACATGGGCGGCGGTGATTACTCTCCATCAGATGACTCGACTGCTCGTTTGCCTCCTTCTAATATATAAAAAAAAGTCGGTATACGGGCGAAAGTTTTACGTGACAACGACTTTGAGTGGTAAAATAATTTTAATGTGAATATTCATTCGTATAGTAGGAAGAAGGATGAAATAATAGTAACAATTTAAAACATTTATTTATACAAAGAATTATATGGAAGGGACGCGTGCCTTTCACTTTTTATGTCTGTCTCTCTCGCTCTTAGGCGGGCTAACCATGCCCGAGTGGAAGGGACGCGTGCCTCTCACTCGCTCTCATTGTGAGCGCATAACGTGAGCGGAGCGTAACGCAGTTTCTTGAAGTGTCACCCGGCAAACCAATTTATAAGACGTTGTCACGTCAAAAAGTTTTTTAAACAGTATCTTAGCACACATGAAGGCACTTAAATTGAATTGAATAAAATAGAACACAGAATACACACGTATTGTTGCGTCTTGCGCTTGCCAGCCACATACTAGTTATATAGTTGGAGCGAGCTAGCTCTAACGCGTGTAGCAAACAATCTAGTCTTCTCTAGTACGTAGTACATTATAACGAAATGTATTAGTTAGCATTTTATACTATTTGACAACACTAATAACAAGGACTCTTTGACGTCACTAATATCATTAGACCTCTATTGACCTTTCTTTGCACTCCTGAGTGGCTATCTCATAAATCTTAATTTGCCCGGAACCTGTTTCATAAAAGTTACTGATATTATTATTAGGTACCTAGGTATAGTCTGGCTAATGAAAGCTGTCCCTGAGAAACAGCGGCAAATTCAAAAAATCTGCTGCTGGTAATACTGGCTATACACTGAATAAACGAAGTTGATACTATTATTTTAACATCTGAAATCAAAATTAAATCATTTTCATTTTAAAAAAGTTGTGAGCTACATATTATTAAGACGCAATAATAATTCAATAATTGTCGCATTAATAATGTTCGTTTTGCTGTGTTAGTAATTTGAGAAGACAAAGTTTGTTAGGAAAAAAATTATGATGGGAAGGTCAGAAATTGCGTCCGTGCGAAGTGTGATGTGCGAGCAATCAGCCAGAGCACAGGTGCGAAAATGAGATTAAAAATACTTTTTTTTAATTATTATCATTTACTAAAACCAAGTATCAAAATATTTGCGTCATACTAACCTAAGAAATGAAGCACCACACGTAAACATTCATGTTTTTGATTAAATTCGGCGTCTTTCTCCTTTTGTTTTTCTTAAACCTTTAAAATCATGCAAAATAACAGCTTCCGCACTCTGCTTTTAACCTCTAGAACCCCAATCGGTCGCATGCACAGACATATAATCTTCTTCTTCTTTTTTATTTTTGGCGAGCGAACTTAAGCTTGCCTACGAGGGCAGACATATAATAGTATGTCTGTGGTCGCATGAGACCGCACTGACAGTTTACGCCATTCCGTCAAACCCCAAGCGGTCGCATCTCGGACCAAATATTTGGTCCGAGGGTCGCATGATACAGCTCTCTCTCACTTGACTTTGTACGAGCTTTGTACCGTGTTTTCATAGACTTATAGACTACCTACTTTAGTATGAACAAGGTCGATTATTTTGGTTCTGTGGTACATTTTATGCATCGCTTAGAGTAGGGATGTCGGAAATAAAAAAAAATATCGATATATCAATACATCGATATTTTAAAAAATATCAATATCGGACTCGATATATCGCGAAAAAAATATCGATATATCGGTCAAATTTTTCACCGTATTTAAATAAAGGAGACCCACCTGCTTTTTCTTAAAATCGAATATAAAAAATTATTTAGGTGAGCCTAGCCCAGTTAAAAAATTGGTTTTTTATTTTAAATTTTCGTTTTAACCGGTTCACAGTTCAGTAACAAAGCAAATTTCTACAATTAACCGACAAAAGGATATCTGTACCCAAAAATAAACCCAAAGTTAAACCAATTCTTAAAAAAAAAAAATTAAAAAAAAAAAAATTGGCGCAGGTGCGCTAATGTCAATTTTGGACCTCCATGGAGGAGTTGAGATGCGCCTGTTCGATGATGATGTCTGTCAATTTATTGCTGTGCGGCAAAATCATTGGTTGTTTGGTGCATTCCCTTAAGTTAGCATTTCTAAGCCTTCCACCTACTCGCAAAATGTTATCTTCGTCGAGATGCGGGTTCAAACTTAAAATATTGCTTTTAGAACCAATGCAACTTCCTTGTTCTATTTTTATAATTTCGGCCTTGAACTCATACAACTGTATTTGCCTTATAATAACATTTTCTGCAGTTTGCAATTCTTGGGGTGTCAAGTAACTTTATCGAACACACGCTCGGCCAGTATTGCAATGCATAAAGCGTAATATCCACGCTACGACCCTAGTAATATGACTCATTTTGCTGTGTTTATCGAGTAATTCAATTATTATCGACGACGGCTCTGATTGCGTAACACATATCTGCTTTTGTTTTGATTATGTCGGTTTTCGGAACCAATGTTTTGTCAAAGGTTTTAAGCCACCCGGGTCCATGCCACCATAGGGGATGATTTAATAATTGAGTGCAGTTCAACCCCCTCGTTGCACAATCGGCGGCGTCCTCTTTCGATTTGACATGGCTCCAACGAGTTTTCGGTATGACGTCATGAATTTCTCGCACTCGGTTACACACAAAGGTCTTCCATGTGTTAGAATCTCGTTGTAACCATGCTAGCACAATCATAGAATCGGTCCATGCATAGATGTTATTATTTTCGATGTTATACCATTTGGCGGCTTGTAAGACCGTTTTCATGAGGCGTGCGAGTAGCAAAGCTCCACAGAGTTCAAGGCGAGGCAAGGTTAACTTCTTGCTTACCGGCGCTAATCTCAATTTTGCAGTAATTAGACGAACGATGGTGTCGCCGTCATCTGTCAAGGTGCGTATGTGTATAGCGCATGCATATACCTTCTCTGAAGCATCACAAAACCCATGTAACTGCACTGGTTTTGCAGTGTCTCCCAAGTATCTTGGTATGTCAAACAATCGAATGTTGTGTATGTCACTGCAGAACTTTTTCCATTCGGATTGTATAGCTTCCGACACAGTGTCATCCCAGTTGCTATCTGATAGCCAAATCTGTTGGAATAATAATTTGGCCTTTACTGTCATTGGTGTGAGCCAATAAAAAAAAATTTCATTCAAAAATTTTTGAAATTTCTGATAATAGAATGCGTTTAGTCAATTTGTTGCAGGTAGTGTCAATCTTATTAGAAAATGTAAAGTTATCAGACTGCGGGTTCCATTGTAATCCGAGCGCCTTTGTCGTTCCTTCACTTTTAAAGTGTAACGTTGTTTGCGTTATTTCATTATTACTGATATTCTGTAATAATTCTAAGTTGTTACTCGTCCATTTCCGTAGTGTCAGTCCCGCGCCTCGAAACATATCAATCAGCTGTTGTTGTATTACTTTAGCTTGGCTCAGGTTATTACTACCGCTCAAGACGTCATCTACGAACATTTCGTGGTGTATGACGTCACTTGCTAATGGATATTTCTCATGGTCATCTGATGCTAACTGTTTAAGGGTTCGTAGGGCTAGAAATGGTGCTGCCTTCGTTCCGTATGTCACTGTGCATAATTGGTATTGCTGTAAATTTTGACCTTGATTTTATCTCCAGACGATTTTTTGCAGCTGTTGATCTTCTTCGCTGACCTTGATCATTCTGTACATCTTTTCGCAGTCGGCTGTAAAGACATATTTGTAAAGTCTCCATCTGATCAACAATGTCAAAAGATCTTGATGCAGTTTCGGTCCACACTCCATGAGGTTATTAAGACTGAAACCTGATCCTGTTTTTTGTCAATGAATCATGTTTTAAAACACCATGATGAGGTAGGTAACATGTTGGTTCCTTTTCTATTAGGCTAGACTGCATGTGACCCATATCTAAATACTCTTGCATGAATGTTATGTAGCTTTCCGAAAAATCTGTACTTTTGTTTAATTTTCCATCGATTTGCTTGAATTGTGCCAGTGCCAAATGTTTTGATTTTCCTAATTGCTTTTCAAAATTAGGTTTCATGGGATAACGAACCTCATATCTCCCGTCTGCCAACCGTTTTGTCGTTGCAGTGTAAAATTCTTCGCAGTATTGTTCTGCTAATGTCATAGAACTTGTCGAGTCTCCGTTGATATCTTCTACCTCCCAATATTTCGCAAGATCGTCGACGTTGTTTGTAACTACGTGACAGTTGTACGTTCTAACGTTACCAGACAATATCCAGCCTAACTGTGTCTGCTGAGCTATTGGTTGATCGGGTTGACCCTTGATTAAACCGCACATTAAAATATCCGAGTAGACGTGTGCATCAAAAAGAATATCAATGGGCCTCGAAACGTTATACTCGGGATCGGCTAAGGTTATATTTGTGACGTAATCTATGTGTTTCTTTGCAAAGGACGTGTTAGGTAAATTATTAACTACGCGTGTCATGACAAATGCCTCTGTTTCAAACTGATAATCAGTGCATAATGATTTACAATTTAAGTTTACTTTACCTTTACTCTTATTTGATAAAGTACCTACTCCTGACACACTCGCATTTAACCTTTCCCTTTTTAAACCTAACTTCTGGGCTGCATTCTCTGTGATGAGAGTCATCTGTGACCCTTGATCTACTAGTGCACGTAATGTCACATACTCTCCATCATGTGTTGCTATCTGTACTAACGTTGTGGCCAATAATATTTCGTCATCATTATTTGAAATATAATTATTTTGCATAGGTTTATTGCTAAATGCTGACTTTGCCGTTGGTGGCGCAGCCACTGTTGTTGTCATGGGCGCTCGTCCCATGCTGCTGATTGCGTTATGCAATAAAGTATTATGTGGTTCATTGCACTCTTTGCACCGTTTCTCTGAAGCGCAATAACCTTTGGAATGTACATATAAACAATTTTTGCATATTTGCAATTTGGATACACATTGCAATTTATTTCTATTTGACATTTCAATAAATTTGACACACTGAAATAGTGCATGATCACTTTTGCAGAGCGGACAAGAAATTTTTCCTTGATTTACGTTGCATGTCGGATGACGTGTATTCACCGAACTTTTCATAGGTTGACGACTTGTGTTATAGTACTTGTCAAACGAACGAGATGAATTATTAAACTGAGGCTTTATCGGTTTATAGCGCGCGGTATACAGCGATGTTTTCTAATTTCTTTCTTTGCAACGGTTCTAATGCTATGAATTTACTTTCTATGAATTGCATAAATATGTCAAAACTAGGTAATTCCCGTGCATCTGACCTTGATATAATCTGTGTAGGTCAAAGAATCGAGCTTTTCACAAAGTATGTGCACTAACATCGGGTCCCATGTCGACGTGTCCACGCCCAAATTATGAATGGCGTGAATAGTTTCCATGGTCGTGTCATGCATTCGTTTTAATTCATAAGCCGATTGTTTCATAATACTGGACTGCCGCATAAACAGTTGAAAGTTCTTAGTGAACAAAAGTTGCCTATTATTATATCTGTGGGACAAAATTTCCCAGCACGTGTCATAGTTCTCTGGTGCAACATGCAAATGCTGGACGAGCTTTTCAGCCTCGCCCCGCAACCTTCCCTTAAGATGTTGCATCTTTTGAGTTTTAGTGAGAGCTGAATTGTTATGTATAGTCTTGGAATATAAGTCCATGAATATAGACCAATGAGTGTAACTGCCCCTAAATATGGGTATTTCTATTTTAGGCATAGATTGTTGTTGACTCACCGACGAGTTTAATTTCATATTTAATTGCCGTTTCAGTATTTCATAATTATTTTCAAGAGCTGTAAAAGTTTCATAATATTCCGTATCTATTCCTTGCAAAACACCATCGATTTGTAAATGTAAATTATCAATAGGACTCCAGCGCGAATACATACATTTCAACTTATCTTCAATTTCCCACTTTTCAATAAGTTCATCCACTTTAATCGTGTCCACTAACCTGCTAAATGCTCTAAAGTAGGCACGCTGTTTCTGCTGTAGTTCTTCCACTCTATTGTCATGGCTGTCAAACTGCGTGTTGTCAAACTTGGTCTGGACCTGCTCACCGCTACTGCTAGTTAAGGGTTTAGCTTCACCCAGCTGAACCGACTCACTCTTCCGCTCCACCTTCCAAGATGTTAACTCAAGACGCGTACCTTCATACCAGTTTTTAATTACCCTGATAATGTTCTCTACGTAGTACTGATGACTCCGATCTTCTACCTTCATCAGCTCTGCGTCGTTTTGTTGGCATTCCCCCCACAAATTATCTAGTGCTTCTAAACGTTTCAAAATGTACTCTTCAGTTTTCCGACTAGCAGAATCCTTTTTAAAGTTATTATGGATTCTCTTAATCTCTTCCAAAATATGAGCTTGCCTCGTAATTAAGCCCTCCATTGCAAAGTAAAAAGGAAAGATCTTACTTGAAATGCTGGAACTCTCCCGTATAGGATATGCAGATCTGGACTGGCGAGTCGTGCCCGTTGATGCAGTAGCAGGAAGCGATGCAATTACGCAATAGACGCAGTAAGGTTCACTCGCGACGCGATCTCACTGGTTGGTATCCAGGACTTCGAAACAACTCTTTCCCGAAAACTAACTAACGTGAAAAGGTTGATCCAATGTCTTATTATCGAAGGACCAAAAAAAATGTAAATGCAAGATGCAGAATGCAGAGAAAATGTAAATTAATGCTATGTAAAATGCAGGCGAGGTTTATTAGAATAAAATGCAAGAGAGTTGTCGTATTGGCATCTAATAAAACACTAAAAGTAAAAATTCTGTACAAGTCAAAGTGCAGTGATCGGGCGCCGGGTAGTCGCCTTAAACTCGGTCACCGTGTCACCGTTATTGCTGTTTGATCATATTTTGTAAGTGTTGAAATTACTTATATAAAAAAATGTTAACATGTACGTGCATCGTACAAGTTACCTAGCATTTTTCTGTTTCATAAACTTTTTGACAACACTAATAATATGGACTCTTTGACGTCACTAATATCATTAGGCCGGGTCCGCTGCGCCAGATTTTGAACAGAACATTGTTCGAAAACATAAATTACTCAATGGGCCACATTATTACTCAATGGGCCACGCCCCTTATTTATGTTTTCGAACAATGTTCTGTTCAAAAATCTGGCGCAGCGGACCCGGCTTTATTAGACTTGAAAGTTTATCTATGAATGAGGGAGTTTGTACGTTCAATCTACTCTGAAATCGGAACCAACCACCAACCTCTACAATTAAATAAAACCATAAGTAAAAAATAGTAGGTACGTAAAGATTGTAATAAAATGCTGCAGGCAGATACATAGCTGCGAATAAATAGAAATTCGTAACGTTTTACTCGGTCATTTCAATTTAATTGTTCAATATTCTCTAATGTGTTATTAAATCTGGTGAATTATTATCAAAACCTGTAATTTGTAAAATTATATTCCATTTAGTAAGCAATTCCCTTAATTAAATTTTCTCAATATTTTTTTCTGGTTTTCCCCGGTTGTAACCGGCATTCTCAAACAATGGTAGAATTACACACACGCATGTTTCAATAAGGCGGATGTCAATTTCTAATTTAGAAAGAGAGGGTGGGGGGGGGGGGGGGAAATACGGACTACGGACGGAGCGAGATAGAATGCAGTCTAGGTCAAGTTTTTCTGCTTCAAGTAGGTATGGAGGAGTTTGGCCTCCAGTTTTCTCTGCAACTGCAACTCTCATGGAAATAACCGATTCATTTTAAATATGTCTGTGTTTTACGTCGATTGATCGTTATCATTACTTGTTGGCGAGAACAGTCAATAACTGTTCTCGCCAACAAGTAATGATGAAATGAAATGATCAATCGACGTAGGAGTAGGTCACTTAGAGAGGTTTTTGAACGGACTGTCTGCTACATGGACGTAATATACTAACAGGACTGTGCACTGTAACCAATATTTCTGGCCGAGTGAGACCGCAAAAATTAGAGGCCCTTTGTCACTTTCCAAAAAGGTGACAATCAATTTTTATTTACCATTGACATATAGAGACATTTTACGTTACTGAGTTACCTTGATACTGGTTTTACTGGGTTCAAAAATACGTATTAATTGTAATAGTTTATATTTTAAAGTTGAAAAAAGTTAACTGCCTCAGGTGGGAATCGAACCCACGTCTTACGGAATCCAGGCGGCTGCGTTAACCACTCCACCACTGAGGTATTGGTTAGACTATGGTACCTCTAGGTATTCGACTGGTGGTCTAAGCCACACACAACATATTTGAATATGTTATGGAATAGGGTTGGACATATTTTGTAAAAACAACAATTATTTACTCAAAAGTCTTTTAAAAATACTTTTAAATCGTCCAATTGTCTTTTTGTCTACCAATCACTTCAGGTCTTCTTTTAGCAGTGAAGAAGAGTTTGTTGTGCAAAAAAATCCACAGCTTCATATACAAGAAACGACATTTACAAAAAAGTATGTCGTTAAATTATACAATGAACATTCAAACTTATATCTAAATAAAAATAAGCAGGGGTGCAATTCTCTAAGCGCTTCTGTACACGATGCCGCCACCGCGCCGCCGCGCCTCTACACTGTGTATACGTCACCGCCACCGCGCCGCCGACACATGATCGTCGCCGACGTAAGATCGACTGACGATCGATATCTCACTTCGACACACACATACATAATTGGGTCAAAAGTGAGCATCAAATCCGCATTTTCTAAACTCGACTCTACGCTAACGTCACAAAGGTCACTTTTGATCGGAACATGTTGGTCGTAGTGAGTGCGAGCTTACGATCGAGCGTTAGAAAATCGACATGCAGCTCTCGGTATTATAATTTTTAAAAATCAAAACAGTTATCTACTGTAAAGATTGATGGGACAGCGTTGGTTTTTAATGTCGCACGAGAATGAGTAGAGTTGAGATCTTCTGGTTTGAAATAGCGGCTGCATAAAACTGAGGTTTTGGTTATTCTTAGCGTCGCCAGTATATGACTGAGCCATTATTTTAGCAAATCTTACTTTTTCGGAAAACTGCGACAATAAACATGTAATGTAAAAGTATTTCATATATTTCAACAATAGTTTTATAAAGGTCTGTTGGAATGTGATATAGTGAATTACACTATCAGCACGTACTCAATAGTACGTGATAATTAAGGTCTTCCTGATTGACAAGGCGTCCTTCCTCTAGTCACGTATAGATGTGATGTTAATTAGTATTTAAGATGATACACTAGAGGATAAAGGGGATTGATTCAACGCAAGACATTGTTTCATTTCGGGTCTCCGTCCCAAAGCCATTACATGGCGACCGTGACATGGTGTCACAAGTCCGCGCCGCGAAATCGCTAGTTGAAGTCTACAAAATATCAGGAAAATAGTGCTACACGGGCCTACAAGAAGGACGAAGGAAATAAGAAGAAAAACTGTAAGCCAAAATTGTTTAACTATGGGAAACCCACAATCTAAAGACAATATTATTGTCAGTCAATCACCAACTCAATCGGCGGCAGCATCAACTCCCTTGGCCGTTGGGATGCAACTTTCAGAGATCTTTTTACTGACCATCGTCGTTGTACTAGCGGGCTATATAGTACTTAGGCTGCTACGTTACTTCAACGCACGACTATTAGAAGAGGTAGAACGCAGAGCGGTTCGACGGGCAATTGGACCAGCACAGAACGTGTAAGCCAGCACGAATTAATATAACTATGCTACCAAGAATCTATGTGTGTGTGTGAGTGATTTTTTTTTTCTAAAGTGTGTTCATGGCAAACCTGTCAGAACTCTTGAGTGAGCTTAAGGCTATTAGAGACTCTATTATTAAATTAAGTAAGGACAAACGTTATTCCGCTCAGGGGCAGAATAAGTTTTTAAGAGCAAAGGAAATTAAAAATATTTTTGAACAAATATCTGCAGACTTATGTAAAAAAGGGATAGATGCTGTAGAATTACAAATAACAAAAGCAATATCGTCAAAGTTTTTATGTAATTTTGAGGAAATCGAGTCACTCGTTAACCCGCATCATTCAGAAACGATCACAACCATGGCCACGTTCGATCTAAAAGTCGCGCTCACGCTCCTCCCAGTAGTAGATTGCGACGAAACGCAAATTAACCAACTAATAGACGGAATAGAGTATTATAGTAGTACCCTTAGAAACGAGGACCAGCCTCTGTTAATCAATTTTGTTTTAAAAACTCGTCTTTCTAGCAGGGCTAAAACAAAAATTAATAAGTCTTATGTGTCTGTGGCAGACCTAATAAAAGATATAAAAAATGTTTTAATTCCGATTAAATCATACACAGCCATTTTAGACCGAATGCTACGATGTAGGCAAGGAAACAAGACCATAGAAGTGTTTGGTAGTGAAATCGAAAAAATGTCCAACGATTTAAGTACAGCACAGGCTAATGGAGACGAGTCGGCATATAATTTATTAAAGCCGATTAATGAAAAAATGGCTATCAAGCGTTTCGCTGACGGCCTAAACAATGCTCGTACAAGCATTATAGTTACGTCTAGGTCCGTAAGCACAGTTAGGCAGGCAATAACTATAGCCTTAGAACAAGAAGACTCGGTAGTGAAACCACCAATAAACAATTATGTTAACTATGTTTCGAACCAGCGATTTGAAAAGATAAATAAAAACTATCATCAACAATATAATAAGTCACGTAACAACAACGCGACGAGTCAGCAAGGTCGGGGTCGTGCCTACTATAACTCGAATAGGTTTCAGGGTCAGCGCAACACCAGGTTTACGTCACCTCATAATAAACGTAGGAATGTACATTTCTTAGTTGACTCAGCAGAACAGTCTAATGACGAGAACGAAAGTGAACGTCAGAGTATACGTCAGAACGAACATCATAGCGATGATTTTTTTCGTTCTGAATAGCGCTGAGGTAGATATTTGTAGTTATGGTAGTGGTAATTACGTTTGTTTTACTTGTAGTCAAACTCAAATTTCTCTATTAGTAGACACAGGAGCAAGCATTTCAATTTTAAAGTTAGATTGGTTAAATAAACTCCGTAGCGTGTCCCGCGACGCAAAGCTAGTAAGGGATGAAATTAAGATTAAAGGAGTATGTGGGGATTTAGTATCAATAGGTTATGTTTATCTAGACTTATGTGTTAACAATTATAATTTTAGGCATAAGTTTTATGTGTTTAGCAACTTCCACTGTAAAAATGATGGAATTTTAGGAGAAGATTTTTTATTAAAATATAGTTGTAAAATTAACTATGAAAATAAGCTGGTTACATTACAGGATAAGATAAGTCTAGAATTAGGCTTAGGTAAAAACATAATAACGACTATTCCAGGGAGATGTGAGGTCGTAAAATATGTTTCGTCAGAGATAAAGGGCGAATGTGTCATTTTAGCGGAGGAAGTTATTGCAGGCGTATTTGTAGCAGGCGCCGTGGTAGTAGGAGACGGGAAAAAGATTCCGGTGCGATTTTTAAACACACGGGAAGAAGATGTAAAATTAAATAACTTTAGCCCGAAAATTAGAAAATACTCGGATTATTTCGTATGCTCTTTTGATACGGAAAACGGAAAATCTGTCGAGAGGGTTAAACAACTATTCGATTTTCTTAAATTAAAAACATATCTTGGTGATGAAGAGAGACGGTCTATTGAGAAAATATGTGCAAAATATGCAGATACCTTTCATATGCCGGGTGATAAGCTATCCGTTACAAACTTATACGAGTACAACATTAAACTGCAAAATGACGCGTCTCCTGTTTATGTCAAACCGTATAGAATACCGCACGCTCAGAAGGCTGAGTTAATAAAACAGGTAGGTAAATTGTTAGAAGAAGATATTATCGAAGAGTGTACCAGCGAATGGTCTTCTCCATTATTATTACTTCCGAAAAAAGCTGACAGTAGCGGTGAAAAAAAGTGGAGAATCGTAATAGATTATAGACTTTTAAATAAAAAAATAGTAGACGAAAAGTTCCCGTTACCAAATATACAAGAAATTATTGACTCACTTTCGGGATGCTTATACTATTCTCATTTAGACCTCAGTTCTAGTTATTACCAGCTAGGGTTATCACCAGAATGTAGGAAATTCACTTCTTTTACAGCTGATAAGCAATATCAACTGAAAAGATTACCTATGGGTCTCAAAACGAGTCCTAGCGTATTTTCTAAACTTATGTCTATGGCTCTATCGGGTTTAAATCACGAGATATGTTTTCTATATCTCGATGACGTAATAGTTTTCGGGAAAAGCCTATCGCAGCATAATACAAATTTAATGAGTGTATTTGAGAGGTTTAGGTCAGTTAATTTAAAACTAAACCCTTGTAAGTGCGAATTTTTGAGGAAAGAAATTAATTATTTAGGGCATGTTATTACGCCAAACGGGGTGTTGCCAGACAACAGTAAAATCGAGGTCTTGGAAAAGTTCCCAGTACCTAAAAATGTAAATGAGATTCGTCGTTTTGTGGCTTTTGCGAACTTTTATAGAAAATTCATAAAAAACTTTGCCACAATAGTGTACCCACTAAACCGTCTTTGTAAGAAACATGTCGAGTTTCAGTGGACGGAAGAATGTGACGTGGCATTTCAGACCTTAAAAAAGTCACTTAGTTCATTTCCTGTCTTAGATTATCCAGATTTTGGAAAAGATAATGTTTTCCGGTTGCAAACCGATGCGTCAGGGGTAGCCTTGGGGGCTGTATTATCAAATGGAAATAATAAGCCCGTAGCTTATGCAAGCAGACAATTAAACAGTTCAGAAATAAACTACCCAACCATTCATAAAGAGTTATTAGGGGTAGTGTGGGCTATAAAACATTTTCGACCATATTTATACGGACGAAAATTTAAAGTATTAACAGATCATAGACCATTGGTTCATTTATTTAGCATAAAAGATCCTAGTAGCCGTTTAACTAAGTTTAGACTTTGTTTAGAAGAATATGATTTCGATATTGAATACATAAAAGGTTCCGAAAATGTAACGGCAGATGCCTTATCGAGAGTCATTATAACATCAGACGAGTTAAAAAATCTAAATTCAAATTTTTTGGGGGTAGTAACCCGTTCAATGAAAAGAACCATGGAGCAAAATAATGAACCCGCTACCTCTGGAAGTAGCAGGGTTGAGCCCCCTGTTGATCATAGGCAACCAAGAGTGGTAGATATTATGCAGAAATCACAAAATGATGTAAGGTTAGATATTTGTTCGTATGAAAACTTCGTGAAGTTGAGGAAAAAGAAAAGATACGTCTCACAGACGGATGATATGTTATTTAGTGACTCTACTATTTACATAAATCAGGAATCTCTACTAACGGAGGCGCGCCGAGACGCAACGATAGGAGAACTGAGTGCATTATGTAAAAAATATAATATGGTAGAAGTCGTTGTGATTAAAAATGGGTTTAATAAAAAGTTTATTAAAATTTTGACCCAAACTTTCATGAAACATAAAGAATTACCGCGGTTATGTATTATTAATAACCAAGTTGAACATGTTACAAATAAAGACTTGATACGTGTTATACTAAATGATTATCATTTATTGCCGACAAGTGGTCATGTAGGCATAAATAAAATGACTAAGAATATTCGAAAAAAATATTTTTGGAGTAATATGCAAAAAGACATAACTGAATATGTGACTCGCTGTAAAGATTGCCAAAAGCAGAAATTTTGTAATAAAAATAATAAAGAGAAAATGGTAATAACCACTACAGCATCTACTTCTTTTGAAAAATTATATTTAGATATTGTGGGGCCGTTGGAGGTCGATAATTTGGGTAATAAATACATATTAACAATACAATGCGAATTGACAAAGTTTGTAGAAGCTTACCCAATACTTGATAAGTCAGCTGAAACTGTTGCTAGGGTTTTTACTGAAAATTTTATTTTACGATATGGTACTCCCAGGGTTATTGCGACTGACTGTGGAACGGAATTTATTAATTCCACGTTAGAAACAGTATGTAAATTGCTAAATATTGATAAGTTAAATTCAACACCCTATCATCATGAGAGTATAGGTTCGCTAGAAAACTGGCACAAACATCTCGGATGTTACTTGAGAATACAAACACAGAATCAGTCGGCAAATTGGAGTACCTGGATACCATATTGGTGCTTTGCTTATAATAATTCTGTAAATACTAGTACCAAATACTCCCCTTATGAACTAGTTTTTGGGAAAACATGTAACGTACCTAGTAATTTAGTTAGTAAAGTTGATCCCTTATATGTATACGACAATTATCCATCGGAGTTAAAATTTAGATTGCAAAAAGCTCATGATGATGCCAGGAACAACTTATTAATATCAAAACAAAGTAGAAAAACTAATTATGATTTAGATTGTAAGGAAGTACACTACAAAAAAGGTGATCTACTCTTGTATAAGAATGAAAATTATAATAAATTGAATGACTTGTATTTAGGTCCATTTGAAGTTTTAGAAGAGCTAGGTACTAATGTAAAAATATTAAAGAATAATAAAGAATATATAGTTCATAAGAATAGGACTAAGATATTTAGAAAATAAGAGTTTACTTTTCAGGGAAGGGATGCCTAGCCTTTTCAGGGGAGGTGTGATATAGTGAATTACACTATCAGCACGTACTCAATAGTACGTGATAATTAAGGTCTTCCTGATTGACAAGGCGTCCTTCCTCTAGTCACGTATAGATGTGATGTTAATTAGTATTTAAGATGATACACTAGAGGATAAAGGGGATTGATTCAACGCAAGACATTGTTTCATTTCGAGTTCCGTCCCAAAGCCATTACAGGAAAGGAGTGTAGGAAAGATTTGAGAAAGGTCTAACTAAAATGTACGATCGGAAATTAATTCATGGTCACCTTAGCAATAACAAATGTTGCTGTTTGTTGGCTTAACAGCAATGCTGTTTGTTGGCTTACCCGTAAAAAGATACACCACAACCACCATACGATTCACTTCGGTAACCACTAATGCCACATTTCTTGAGCATTTTCGATGAACAGCACAAAATTAAGCTAAATTTACGACCAAACACAATCTAATTACGCGTTCGCACGACGGTTGCCATGACAACATACTTACTAGCAATAAAAATTGTAAGAAACTCTTCTTACAATTATTATTATCAATTATCACTAATATTAATATGAATTTACTTAGAACATCCCAATATTAAATAAAGGTTTTATAATGTAAATTACATAAGTATCTTAATTTATATAAAAAAACGTCAACATAATTTTATTACCGAGTAAGTCATTGAAATGATTGTCACGTTAAATTAAGACTGACGACATTTTCTTACTGTCATTTCGACATAGAGCGAGACAAATGGCCTCTAAACGTTATCTCATTTGACTTGGAATTAGCTCTCTTTTTGTGCCGATGAAAAATACACGTTACTGGATAACCATAAGGTTGTTTTTCGTAAATGTAATTTTAGATGTAATCCGTCCTGTTAGAATATTACGTCCACGGTCTGCCACTCAAAGCTCAAAACTCAAACTAGGATTGTTATCATGGCACTAAATACGCCTAACGAGTTAAGAATAATTAATAAAACTCTAGTTCATCATTATGAATTGATTGAACGGCTACTTAACAAGGCTAAAACGAAACGTATTTCGACTTGTTAGTTGTTAGTAGCTCTTTCCTCAGAATAATAAAATTAATTAGGTTAAATTAGGTAAAATTTATCTCAGAATAATTATTATTTTTATGGTGAAAACTCAGAACAATAATCTGAGGGTGAAAATTAGAAAAAAAAACTGGCCGTCGTCAACGTCATTAAATCAATGGGCGATTTTCCGAGATAAAAAAAAAAGAAATTGGTTCGTAAATGACTTCATAGATGGCGCTTAGCATAGATTAGTATGGCGCTTAGTAAAAGGCGGGTTCATGAAGAGCACGTGTATGGCTGCGTAATATTTATTCTATTCCAAAATAGAAATAGGTTCTGGATGTCCTGAATATAAATAGGTAAGTAAATACTATTTTTTTATTCTTTTGGTAGACAAGTAAAAGTGTAGAATTTATTACAGCCCTTAGGTAGGTACGGCTTTCATAAAACGACATCTATCGAGTGTTATTGAACTAATTTTTACTTTTTAATTTAGGCTGTCAGAAAATCGCCCATTCATTCTGTCTGGGACTTCTTAGCGGGAAAGTGTAGCGTCATGTCTGCAGTTTTGTTTTATTTTCTAAAATTTGTGTTTTTTCGAGCATTAATGTGAAATAATAGTGGATTAATAACCGATAAGTGTTTGTGAACATGCATGAGTGTTGGCAAATGAAACAAAACAGTACAACATCACTTTTCAAATTCTCTCATGAAGTCCGCGTGAGATCTCAGTAAAGTTCCACATCTTTACCACAGACATTTAATAAGTATATGTCTGTGATCTTTACTGGGGACTCAAGGGGTTTGGGGGAATATCATTTATCATTCATCTTAATCACCACTCATTATCATCTTGGGAAAAAAGAAATAAAATACTAATGATTAGGCAGTATGGTCTCTGACCTTAGCCTGTTCCTTCACGGAACAAATATAAAAAAAATATAAAAAAATCATTCTGTCTGTCAATACGATTTATTACAATAAAATAGGGATGGACCCTTGAAAAAAACATCGATTCTTTTTTCGATGTAATACATCGCTTTGTTGCATCGATTTTGATACGATGAAATAAGAAATACATAGATGTTTCCAAAACATCGATTGTTTTTCTCAATCGGCTTGTTTAGGTAGTAAGGTGATTTAAAAACTACACATCACTGGTCTAATAGCCCACAAGAAACTGAAGCCAAAACTTAAGGGGATCCTGCACGTAATTGTGAAAATTTACGTATTTTTAAGTCACTTGTATTATGCGCTGAATTAGTTAAATACATTAAAAGAACTTACGTAAGTTAGCCTGATTATTGCACAAGGTCGTGGCCTTGTTGAAATTTGTAACAAATTGTTTAAATAATAACAAACAATACATAAATCTCCTCCTCCTAAAAACATTTTTCTTCGACGACTTTTCGAATATAACTTAGTATTGTTTTTTTTTTCTGATTTTAAAGGGAAACTATGAAAGCATGGTTAGATTTAGTGTATTAGTGAAATGCATTCTCAGAACAAAAAAGGTCCAAAATGGGCATTGTCCATTATAAATCCCAATATTTCTTTTCAATGCAATATAAAACTAAAAGTTTACTTATTCTTTTTCCCTTCAATCGGTTTTTTTAATGAAAGGTGGACGTAGTGTCATATTTTGCGTATCCGATACATCGAATAAAAACATTGATATATATTCGATATTTGAGTACTAACAATGCATCGGTTGAATACGATGCATCGTGACAATACATCGAGTATTTAGAATACATCGAATCGATGTATATCGTCTCGTCTATATCGATCGCTACAATAAAATATAAACCGCGCGCGGTGAGTATGCTTTTAAAATATTACTGTACTGAGTAATAATTTCAGGTCCGTGAGTAATAAGTGTAGTTTACACTAAAGTATTATTCTTTTAGAATTATGCAAAAATTCACAGATATCGCAGTCCCCGCTAGAATCGGAGCATTGAAAATAATTACAAAAATCTAAGAGGATACAATACAGGTACTTACCTAACAAAAATTTACGAACAAAAATTTATTTTATTTTGAATAACACACTACAAGTTGAATAATATGAAATTTTGGTCATATTTAGATATACTTCCTTATAATTACACAACAGCTACAATACTTAGGTACTAGTCGAATTTTAAGTACCTACTTACATAGACGAATGTATACTGCACAACACAGAGAATAACATTTTATTTTCTTTTACAACTTAAGTTAAGGTAATCTAAATATATATTTAGTAAACAAACACCCCACAAAAAAAACCCGATTTTTTTACATATTTCAAAATTCCAAACAAAGTTACCAGACAATTTTCAAAATTCAAACTCTTGGTACTATTCCCATCTCGATTCTCTTAAAATCCTCGGAGCTATAGCCAAAAGTATGTCTCAGGAGATTTGCATCTGATAACCATTTTCAATGGTAAAATCCTTTGAGGAGGATGTTGAAAACTTTTATTGTTCGAAAATTTTTGCTTTCTGCTTCCTTCTTGTTTTTATGATAAGTACCTATTTCATTTGAACATGATTGGAAATACACATAAGTTGTTAGATTATTTATCCACAAACGTAATGAATGATTTAAGATAGTTACATAGAATCTAATGCATATTTACCTCGCAATCATGTTTTTTTTCCTCTTAAATAATGGCTTTGTGCGATCAGCACAGTTAGCCAGTGTCAAGTAAGATATAATAGTAGGTACTTAATTATTTTCTTTGCATTAAGTAGATAATAATGAGTAATGTGATGGACATATAATGGTAAATGATAGTCCCCAAAACCCCTTGAAACTCAATAAAGCTGTGGGACTTTATTAAGATCACACGGATCAATCATCTCATACGTATTTCAATCCTACAATATATAAGTAGGTATTGTCAAAATCCATATTTGGTAAAAGTAGACTATGGTAGAGGACTGCTTCTGCAGTCCTCATTGCCTAGTCTTTGACCAACCCTTTGGGGACAATACCTAAGGACCTATAATAACAGGTAGACCTAGTTTAGGTACTTAAGCAAACATTATATAAACGAATGTTTAATATGTTTTAAATGTTAAATGTTATTTTATTTAGACCAAAAAAGATTTTTATTATTATTATTATTTATTTATTTATATACGGTACACAGCACAGATTATAGGCAAAACATGAACAGGATACATAGCAATATAAAAAGTATTTTGTTAAACTACAATCCGATAATGAGTGCACACATAGCTAACTAAAAATGATAGGTATCAGAGGAACACCACTTCATTTATTCACAAATTACTTATCAAATAGGCAACAAAAATTAAGATTGAGCAATTATGTCAGTGGATGTGCGGATGTGTCATTCGGAGTGCCTCAAGGTAGTGTTCTTGGTCCAACATTATTTTTAATATATATTATTGACTTATGTAACACACAGATCAAAAATGCAAAAATCTTCTCGTACGCCGATGACACTGCCGTTGTATTTACTGGCGAGTCCTGGGCTTCTGTTAGGGATACTGCTGAAGATGGTTTAAAACAATTAAACAAATGGTTACATAACAACGAACTTACACTGAATGCCTCTAAAACAAATTATATCTGTTTCAGTAACTATAGCAATACACAACCAAGTAATGACTTTAGGATAAAAATCACAGCTGCGACAACACAATTTATTCCAACCACTGCACTTGCCCGAGTATACAAAAAGTTGCTCAAACGAAATATCTGGGCATTTTCTTGGACCAGCGACTCTCCTGGTACCCACAAATTGAGCATGTGACATCAAGGATTAGAAAATTAACTTGGATTTTCAAAACCTTAAGGTATGTGGTGCCGAGAGTAGACGTTGATCCGGGAATGCTTACTAGAGACCTTCTAAAAAAAATATATATAGCGCTTGTACAGTCAATCATAACTTACTGTATTCCTGTTTGGGGTGGTGCGACAAAAACCAAATTCCTAGAAGTAGAACGTGCCCAACGTTACCTGTTTAATATCATGTATTTTAAAAAACGGAGATTTTCAACGGAAAGCTTGTATCAGCTGACTAAACTAGCAACAGTTAGGAAACTATACATTACGAATACAGTGCTAAAACAACATAAGAACCTACCATATATCCCTAGTACTACTCACAGGAGAAGGAAAAACTTTGCCGTGAATGTGCCACGAACAAACACTACCTCCGCTAGGAGACAGTACAGAAGACGTGCGGCCCAACTGTACAATTTACTGGACAAAGAGTTAGATCTGTACCCCAAACCATTTTACATATGCAAAAAACTTGTTAGTAAATGGCTGGAAACAAAATCATATAGTAAGATTGAGGATTTAATGGATAGTTGATGGAAGCTATACACCTACGCACACACACTTACACACACTGACACACCCCCACACGCATACACGCACACAAGCACACACGCACACACACACACACCCCCACACACACACATACGGGTATTTAGAACTTAACTATGTAGGTACTTAATGTTAGTCTTTTTTCATTTTTTTTTCTTTTTTGTAATAAATTAAATGTACATTAGATGCTTAGCAAAATAATTACAACTTGTTTTTAATGGAAGAGCGGTGCCTCCTAACACAGGCCTTTCAAGCTTTACGGGAGTCACCAGCCCCTACATGTACTATATACCTGCTATAACTGAATAAAACTTTTTTTTTTTTTTTTTTTTTTTATTACACATCATAACTTAAATATCCAAACTATAAAAAGGTGCTTCCTATGTTACAATTTAAACTATATCAATATAAAACTAAAACTAAATTACAGTAGAAGGTTTTATCGAGACTTTTAAGCAATTTTGGAATTCTGAAAGACTAAGTTGGAAAATATCTACACCCGAGTTATTGCTTTTATTAATGAGGTCATTATATAGACGGCACATGCGAACCATAGGGTTAAAGAAAGACGTATTGTTTTTGCAGACTTAAAGTACAAAAGTGTGTGGATCCTTGTCACGAGAACGAAATTTAATTTTGAAATTTAAAAGGGCCAGTAAACTAGAAGAATCGACTTTCACGACTATTATTATTAATAGTCGTGAAAGTCGTGATTATATGTATGTATTGTCGAAATGTATGGAACAGCTGTTTTATTCTGAACAATATAATTTATCGAACTAATGTTATAATGTTTTAGGAATTATTTTAGTAATAGGCAGTAATAGGGAATTTATATTTATGATTTGTTTTTAGTCGACTTCGCCGGTCAGTTAGCACTGACCGTACCGACCGTTCGCGGTCTGTGACGCCGTAATTACGGTTAAACAGCTCGTCTGCAGCCAGACAAGCTTTGGTTATGAGCTGTGCACTGGAAATGGCCACCGACCCTGAGTTGCCAGCAAATCCCCAACCCCGGTAAGAAAAAATTATATCTTCCTCTTATTGCGTCCAGGTTTTTCATTATTAGATAGTTAACTTAAACTTAAACGCTTAAACCTCAGAAAACAATATTAGATAGTTATTCAGTTTTATTTGTTTCTTTTTTCAGAAGCGTCGCACTGGGAGTCGAACGCACTCCAGGAGGTACCGTCCATATAGCCCTCCAAAAGTTTGGGATGCAGCGGATTCTTGGTGGAAATGTACGAGTCGCTGCTGAACTCTTTAGGTGAGTTGGTTTTTTATGTTAGGCCTAAAAGCTACGCCCATTCTAAATAATGATATGTATTTTCACAATATTTTTTTTTCAGCAAGGAGCTGCTGGAGCGCATAGAGGCTGCAGATTTATCCGAGGAGGATGTTGAGGATGGGATGGTCGACCACGTGCGGCGATGGGTGGATGACTGTGACCTCTATCAGAGTCAGGAATGTCTTTTCGCAAGACCCCTTACTCCTAGCGCTTCTGCAGATGTCAATCTTGGGTATGCTAACCGTGGTCTGGTTCACACGCAAGACGCCACAACTAGTATGTCTAAGGTTTCCTCTGTAGATACTGATGCTGTCGTCACCATAGAAGATTATGTTAGACCATCAACTTCTGGAGTAACGGCATCGTCCAAACTGGTGTCTAAACGTAAGGTAAGTGAAGGTAGTGAGTTAGATAGCGACTTCGACGACGAGTTCGACGTTGTCCCTATAGAACGCACTACATTCACTGGTCTTCGAAGAGACATTCCTGACGATGACGAGTTAGAGGAACCTACCCAAAATGTTATAGTTAACATTGAAAGGGGAATGGATGATGAGGCCGATCGTTTGCTTGGTTTATCGTCTAATTTTACATGGGTCGAAAGTTTTGACACTTTCAAGGGAGTTCCTGAAACATTTTCAGGTCCTACCCCTGGGCCTGTCAAAACTTACGAGTCTGCCTATGATGCCTTTGTCGATATCTTTGATAACGACATCATGGAGCTGATGGTTCGTGAAACTAATCGATTTGCCAAGCAGAAAATCGATGAGATGAAAGAAAGTGGGACCATGAAACCACATTCGCGTTTACATGAGTGGTTTGAAACTGATGTAGACGAGATGTATATTCTTCTGGGGGTGTTCTTGTATATGGGGATTGATCCTCGGACATCACTGAGGGAGTATTGGTCATCAGGTTCCTATCTTGAATTATCAAGATTTAGGAACCTGATGTCCTATAGTCGCTACCTTTTGTTGAATAAATTTCTACATTTTGCTGACAATTCCGACGAAAGTCAAAATGATCAACCAAATGTAGAAATTTCTTCAACATTACCGATGTCGAGGAAGCTATTCAAGCTTTCTTCTATCATATCACACCTGCAGAAAAAGTTTGATGGTCTTTACAACTTGGGACGGAACATCTCAATCGACGAGTCTTTGACCTTATTCAAAGGCCGGTTTTCCTGGGTCCAAACAATAAGGTCAAAGGCTGCGCGATTTGGAATCAAGTCATACGAGCTGTGTGAGTCTCACACTGGCTATATGGCAAGATTCCAGATTTACACTGGTAAATCAGATGATTCTGTCTCAAGTAAACCGGCTGTTAGTGTTGATCTAGGGGGTAAAAGTACTAAAGTAGTTCTTGAGCTATTGAAGGGTCTCGATGGTCGAGGGCATTGTCTGACGATGGACAATTTTTACAATTGTCCATCGCTGGCACGATACTTCAAGACCAAGGGCTTCGATTGCTTAGGGACTCTGAGGCCCTGCCGTCGTAACGTCCCTAATGACATCGCAAAAGTACCAAAAACCGTGCCGAACGGGACTATAATAGCTCGCCAATGTGGAGACGTTTCCATTATAACATGGAAAGACTCCAAATTGGTGAACATTATATCTACCTTCCACGATGACAGTACTTTCGTTGGATCGAGGGCTGGTAGAACACTCGTGAAACCTGTATGTGTGAGAGATTATAACAATACAATGGGGGGTATTGATCTAAAAGATCAAAAACTCTCCATGTATTTGTTAGAGCGAAAGAGAGGACTGAAATGGTATATGAAGATTTTCAAAAGGTTACTGAATGTTAGTATTTTGAATGCGTTTATTATGTATAGTGAATGTTTGAGACGTCGCGGTAAACCGGCGATGACGCATCGTGAGTTTCGCTATGACCTTGCGAAATCTCTAGTTGACCGTCATCGGTCATTAGAGATTAACAGGCCAGTAGGGGAACTCATGAGGCTGAGACGGGATATCGTGCATGTCCCAAAGTATTTGAGTGGAAGTAGAAACAGAAAGAGATGTAAGGTTTGCATGAGAACAGGAAGGCACAAATTGGTTAACTCACACTGCTACACTTGCGACGTTGGCTTGTGCTTCGAGGAATGTTGGGAGAAGTGGCATTCTGCAATAACCCTCGAATTAGGACCCAAACGTGGCCGCAAAAGAAAACGTAATGAGTGAACCAATTTGATGAGAATGATCGTTAGTGTGAATGATAAATGATGTTGGTTGGTTCACGATATCCCCTAGATCAAGTGTGTGTGAGACCAGGTGCTATGAGATTATTATAAGTAATTAAGTTTTTTTGTTGTCCTTTACTATTTTATAGTTTTTATAATATTTAAGTTTTTTTCATGATCATTCATTTCTTTTCCTTTATTACAATTCTTATTCATGTATCTAAACAGCTTGTAAAACTGTGAAATTATAATTTACAAGCTAATGGTTTCCAAAAAATGATGACTGATGATGATGATTTTGATTTGATGACGAATGACCAAGTTGTATGGAAGAAAAATACATACTGCGGCGACCCCAACTAATATGGGAACAGGGCAAGCAAATGATGATGATGATGGTTTCCAATGAAAGACATAAGAACTATAATATCCTGATCTTCTTTATGTTCATAAAAAAACAGTTTACTATTGTAAAATAAATTCCAACAAAAATATAATAAATTAATTATGATTTAGAAATTTGTTTCTACACATAGTTTTAGGCATAAGTTTATATGTTTTTTTGCTAAAAAGCTGGCTTTTCATTTTTATCGCGGCCACCTATAAAGCATAGAATTTCGATTAGGATATAATTAATTGAATAAAGCTGTTTTGGGTACTTTGCCCTAAACTCAGTCTGAACTGAGATAAGAAGCATAAACATGTAAAGTTAGGTTATCGAGTCGCCATAATTGGTGGGGGAAGGGGAGGAGAGGAATAAGGAGTGCCCCCCTACTTACCCCTCCTGCCGCAGACAAGTAATTTTTTAGTAATTTTTTTTTAAATATGGAAAATTACAAAAATGTCGTTTTTGGCGCTTCGCCGGCCGCTCCCGCGGCACGCTCGCTTTGCTCGCTCGGCTCGCGCGTTTTTGGTCAACATACTAACCTAACCTAATTAACTCTTGAGACTATAAGTGTAAGTTTAATACTAAAATTATAAATGTGTTTATACAACAAATAATCATATAAATAAGTATGAACACTTGCCGTGTCGGTAGCGATGAAAGAATACTACCCCCTATCTTCCCGTGGGAGTCGTATAAGACGTCTGAGGGATCAACCCAGAGGATGGGCAGCAGTATATGAGGTTAAATTTTATCAACCGCAAATCTTTTAAGGATAAATTAAACAGCATAAATAAACTATTTTTATAAAAAAACCTTAAATGTTTTTACGCTAGTTTTCAAGGAAAACGCCAAAAGACTTTTCGATTAAAAAGTAAAATAAAACACCCCTTACGCACGGCACGAGCCGCAACAGAAGAGAGGCCGCAATGCCTACACCGCTACACGTGCCGTAGTTTCATTCATGGGAGCCGACAAAGACACCGACCGACCGCAATGCCTAATGCCTACACCACCGCACCGTTTACTACCGTGCCGAGCGAGCGAGAAAGCGAAAGCCATCCTGCCTCGCCTCACCCCGCCACGCGCCCCGGCCGCGATGTCGTGCCGCCCGCCCGCCGCGCGCCGGCGCGGTGATCGTCAGTTCGCCAAAAACATACCTATCGCACTAAACTAATCGCAGTCGCAGGAGTATTCGCAAAAGTTTTTAAAATGCCGTACCGATATTCATTACAGGAGTACATGAATATGGCTATCTGCTTCCATGATGCAGGTGAAATTATGTTGCGGACACAAGTACTGTACGGCGAGTGATACGGACGCGAAGTTAACATTCGCATCATACTTGTAACGTGCTGGATTTCTTCCATCGGCACCCAGTGGCGAGCACCGCAGACGCTGCCCGTATCTTTGGCTTAAGCCAGTACTACGTGTGGCGGCTTCTGCGCAGCGAAGGTTACCATCCCTTCCACTTCACTCGACTCCAGGAGTTGCTGCCAGAGGACTACGCGCCTAGGGTTGACTTCTGCCGTTGGTTGCTGCGGAACCCTACCTACAACGTGCTGTGGACGGATGAGTGCACGTTTAAGCACAAGGGACTTATTAATGTGCATTAGGGGAGGTCAGCTCAGAGCGGCCACCTTAACTTTGACTTTAAAAAAATACCACTGTAGAATCAATTTAAAAAAAGATTTTTATATCAAAAGAAAAGGAAATTAATAAGCTTTCATAACGTGTAGGCACATTTTGCAAATACTTATACGGTTTATTTTAATTTGTAAATTACGAAAACTAGTCAAAAAACCGCTTTGCCCGTGTTGGCAGCTTAAAGCGGCCATAGGGGTAAGGGCAAAGTGGTCATGCCTAAATATAACAAGAATTTAATTTTAAAAAACAAAACACCAAAAATTAAAAAAAAGCTTTATTTAAGATAAAATCAAAAAGTAACTAATAAAGTTTCAAATGGAACAATAATTTCAGTCTTCATACTTTCTTACTAAAATCCATGTACCAAAAGTTCCCCCTGCGTAGTTTTTCTTTTGTAGTTGTGGTCAACAACTAACTAATACTCTTTTATTGTTGAAATTTTGCATTCACAATGCTATATAGATATAGGATAAAATGTTTAAGTACTTGAAAAAAATCATCCAGTCTCAGGAAGCTCGAATGGCTTGCAGCGTAAATCAAACTACTAGGAAAAAATTCAACGAGTCTTCTGGGGTCTCAGTAACTCAGCGGTTAGAGCAGTGGACCGGCAATCCAAAGGTCGTGGGTTCGAATCCTACTTGAGCTTCCTGAGACTGGATGATTTTTTTTTCTAGTAAACATTTTATCCTATTACTAATACTCGTACCTACTTAAATCAAAAAAATTATAAAACATTCTAATCATAAGTACTCGTAATACACAAAAACAAATTATTAAAGCGGCCAACTTTGCCCTTATTAATTGGCCACTTTGCCCGGACCGCTTTACCTTTTTTCACCATTTTGTTTAAAAAATAAACTCAGCTCACATTATTTATCCCATGTCGGAAGAAATGTTACACATTCAAAGCCAAATAGGTAAGTAACAATAGACATGTAATAAAAAGATTGAATTCTGAAGAGGTTTGATCAACAAAACAGGTTGAACTTTCCCTGGATGTCGCCGCGGCAACGCGTTTACTCCAATCGGCACCGAACGACTGCTTGGTGCGGGGCGGGAGGTTGGCTATAATGGCACAAAGGCAACGCCGCGCAATCGTTTTTAGTTACCGAAAAATTGGGTGTGGCCGGTTTGCCTTCTATGGCCGCATTGTGAGAGTACAATCCGCGAGTATTTCGGCCGGACCACTTCCAACACAGTTTTAGTGTAAATGTGTACAAGACAGTGTTTGCGTGAACAAGGGCGTCATGTCCAACATTTAATGTGATTAGGTTTAGTTAGGTAGGACTAAACTTGTAAATGTGTAAATTGGAACCTGTAATCAACAACTTGTAAATATGTAAATCTGTAAATATCAATGAATTTAGACTTAAACACGCCAAGTTAATGTAAACTTTACATAGCTACATTACTTATTTCAATCTTGGTAAAGGCTAAAACTAACGAATTGTAAAATAAAATGTTTACTAGAAAAAATCAACCAGTCTCAGGAAGCTCGAATGGGATTCGAACCCACGACCTTTGGATTGCCGGTCCACTGCTCTAACCGCTGAGCTACCGAGACCCCAGAAGACTCGCTGAATTTTTCCTAGATGAAAGCAAGACGCAAATTACATTTGGCATGTTTACTATTTGGAGTCATTAAATTCAATGAACCTGCATACTTATTCAACAAGCTCGACTGGATCGGTGCCAAAAGACAATGCGAGAGAAGACTATGTTCCCAGCAACTGTCTACTAAGACTCATAGGTCTGCATCTTTCAGGTGTGCCTTCCGGTACGCCGCAGCCAAGATATGGAATAATATCCCGCCACCCTTGAGAGCTGCAAATTCCCTAGCAGTATTTAAAAGTGTCCATGTCTACAGCTTCCTCATTCGACATAGAGAAATTCTAAGCATGCCACATTTTTGTGCATATTATGTGCAATCAAACGTGTCAGTCCTAATTTTTGTGCCACCACAACTTCGTTACTATGAGTTGTTTTATGTGTGTAAGCTGGAGACACGTGTCACCAGCTCGCACACGCCCGTTAAGACAAACCAGTGAGGATAGGGTTTTAGACTATAGCCAGAAATTTTGTGCATAATTTGTGCACTAGGAACAAAAAAAACTAACCATCATACTCAAATACTGTTGAAACTACGACCATAAAACTGTGTGCGAGCTGGAGACACGGGTCTCTGGCTTGCACAGCTGTATCTTCGTAATTGTTTAAGCTACGGTTATGAATTATACCTCAAAATTTTGTGCCTAATTTGTGCATAAGGCACAAAAATTTTCAAAACTTTAACTCAAAAGGTTTTTGAGCTACGAACCGATAAGTATGTGTAAGCTGGTGACACGTAACACGGGCTAACACATGGTGAATTACTGAACTGTATAAGATAGCGTTTCGTTTTAAAGATCAACTAATACGTTATAATTTGTGCAAACACGAGGCAAAATTTCAAATCTCTGGGCCTCTTAGTTTAAAAATTATAAGCCAGAAACTGTTTTCCCGCCAAAAAATTCATAATAATGGCTCGGAAGTGGCTAAGCGCGCCGTTGCCGTTCCGTGCGCTACACGATTGCAATCGAGTTTGAACTTAAGAGCTAGCAATATTTAGAGTCATTATAATTTGCGCTCTCGATTGTTTTAATTTATGTACCGAGAATTTTAGACTAGGAGCCGTTTGTTAAAGCAATACGCGACGCGATTAATTTAGTTTCACTATAGGTACCTAACTAACCTACCCTACTTTTTATTTTAAGACCCCAGTACTAGTGTTGTTGCAATACTGATAGTTTCACTATCGATAGTTGAACTTGAAAAAAAGTCGATAGCGCGAATAGTCCTATCGATAATCGATATCCGATATAATCGATATCCTAAGATGCAATAAATGAATACTTATTATATTGCATCTTAGGATATATATAATACTGAAGGAACTGCTCTATGAGAGAAGTCAAAGCTGAAGTGGTTACATTATTATCCACATATAACTATGACATAACTAAGTCACTAATGTCTGGATCTTAACACAACTAACCCGCTCGCGTACAGACATAGCAATACTTACACTTACACTACACAAGCAACACATTAGACAACACACATAAGTATAACACTTTTTATACTTCCTCAATTACTCATCACTGCCAAACATGAAACATGCAATGTAACTGTTTCTGGTTTCCCAAGGGTCAGGCCTAGCCTAGTTTGGGAACCCCTGGTAATTAGGCGATAAGAACTTTTATTCATGTTTTATAATATTGTATTATTTTTTGTAAATATTTTGTTTTTTCAATAAATTTATTCTTATTCTTATTCTTATTCTTAATATGAATATGAATATGAAAAGCTACGATACTATCGATAGTATCGATATAATGGTATATATGTATATCGATGGTAAATATTAGGTAATAGTATTGAACTTGGTCGATACTATCGATACTATCGACATACGATACTATCAATAGTATCGATACTATATATAAACTATCTACGCGTTTTGATAGTATCGATAGTTTTGCTTTAGAAACTATCGACGAATTTTCGATACTATCGAGTGAGTATTGTAAATCTAATGATATGATGTGATAGATGACCATATGCAAGCAATAGTTTCGAAAAATGTTCGACTATCGATGTTGAACAACTGTTACTTTCGATCGATTGGTTTTTTGCTGATACTATCGATAGTATCGAAACTATTGAGATTTAGCAATAGTATTACTTATTTTTATCAATCGATACTATCGATAGTATTGTCATGAGTCGATAGTTTCGATAGGACTATCGATAGTATGACTGATTTTCGAAGTCACGATAGTATCACGATCCTACGCAACAACACTACCTAGTACACATTGGCGTATGTTGGCCCACTGCCGGCCATAGCCATTGTGTAGACGGGGTAGTGGTGTAGAGGCGCGGGCAATTTATTTTGTCGATAGTTACTAAAGCAAAACTATCGATACTATCGAAACGCGTAAATAGTTTATAGATAGTATCGATACTATTGATAGTATCGTATGTCGATAGAATCGATAGTATCGACCAAGTTCAATAGTATTACCTAATTTTCACTATCGATACTATCGATTGTATATCGCAGCATTTTGATATTTTCGGTAGGGCTATTCCACAGACATATAATATGTCTGTGGGCTATTCGCGCTATCGACTATTTTTCAAGGTCAACTATCTATAGTGAAACTATCACTATTACAACAACACTAGTACTGGGGCCTTAAAATAAAAAGTAGAGTAGGTTAGTTAGGTACAGTCACGAGCAAAAATATGTAAACAATTGTAACTCTTAATACAATGGAATAAGAGTCAAAGTGTATACATATTGGTGCTCGTGACTGTACCTGTAGTGAAACTAAATTAGTCGTGTCGCGCATCGCTTTAACAAACGGCTCCTAGTCTAAAATTCTCGGTACATAAATTAAAACAATCGAGAACGCAAATTAAAATGACTCTAAATATTGCTAGCTCTTAAGTTCAAACTCGATTGCAATCGTGTAGCGCACGGAACGGCAACGGCGCGCTTAGCCACTTCCGAGCCATTATTATGAATTTTTTGGCGGGAAAACAGTTTTTGGCTTATAATTTTTAAACTAAGAGGCCCAGAGATTTGAAATTTTGCCTCGTGTTTACACAAATTATAACGTATTAGTTGATCTTTAAAACGAAACGCTATCTTATACATTAACAGTAATTCACCATGTGTTAGCCCGTGTTACGTGTCACCAGCTTACACATACTTATCGGTTCGTAGCTCAAAAACCTTGTGAGTTAAAGTTTTGAAAATTTTTGTGCCTTATGCACAAATTAGGCACAAAATTTTGAGGTATAATTCATAACCGTAGCTTAAACAATTACGAAGATACAGCTGTGCAAGCCAGAGACCCGTGTCTCCAGCTCGCACACAGTTTTATGGTCGTAGTTTCAACAGTATTTGAGTATGATGGTTAGTTTTTTTTGTTCCTAGTGCACAAATTATGCACAAAATTTCTGGCTATAGTCTAAAACCCTATCCTCACTGGTTTGTCTTAACGGGCGTGTGCGAGCTGGTGACACGTGTCTCCAGCTTACACACATAAAACAACTCATAGTAACGAAGTTGTGGTGGCACAAAAACTAGGACTGACACGTTTGATTGCACATAATATGCACAAAAATATGGCATGCTTAGAATTTCTCTATGTCGAATGAGGAAGCTGTAGACATGGACACTATTTAAAAAGCATCTAAAAAAATACCTACTTGATTCGCAACTTGACTTGGGTATTTGCAATGCTAACATATCTTTCATTTAGGCGGTGAGATATCATTTATTCCGTGTGTGTGTGTCTGTATGTGAGGATATATGGGTGTGTGTGAATGTATATGTGTGTGTGTGAATGTATATGTGTGTGTATGTGTGAGTGTGTGTGTGTTTGTGCGCCAGCCTAAATATGTCCAGGGCGGGGTGCTTGTTACCGTAGAATATGCTGTATCCCCTACTGGTGATGGCATGCCTCAGCCGGTGGGTGTCCTGGAGGGAAACAGAGGATCAGTTCCCAACCTAAGCATTGCTCTGACCTTAAAAAATTAAACACGTCTGCTTTACAAAACGTTGGGATAGGTTGCTTCCCTGTCTTCTGTGCCATCGTTCTTGTTCAAGTTCTGTGTCGGCGTTATCCGCGTTTAGTTTGCTTGTTTTGCAATGTTACCTCATTTTTAACATACGATATCTTCCTTCTCCGTACCATACATGTTAATTTTGTAATAGACAACGGGCTGTGGTCTGTTGTTTTTTTATGTACATTGTTGTATTTATCACATGGATTCAAAACTTATGTAAGTATGTCTATTGTTAGGTACCCTATTTATCTGTTTTTTAATATTGACTTTTTTCATCCATATTAGACATGGGCGCCGCCGTGGCGCGCCGCCGCCGTTTAGGTATAGCGCGCCGCCGCCGCCGCCGACTGTTCAAAATTTCGCGCCGACTAGACTGTTCCAATGTGTAGGCTCTTGTAACATAATCTCAGTTTATTCTTTACTCATGTGGGCCGTGCGGGCGCCGCGCGGGGGCGTCAGCTGAGGTGCTCGATGAGGTCGAAGACGACCCTATTTCCGATCAAGAGGGAGAAGAATCAGAAGAACGCCCTTTGTTTGGCGACTTCACGAACGTGCCTAGCGTTAAGACATCCACACCAACGCGTTGGCATAGTATCTTAGAAATGTTGGGGAGTATGCACACTGCTGTAACTGTAACCGAAACCCCGTCAGCTTTCTTAGTCGGGTACCTAGACCTTGAGCCCCAACCCCAGTTAAAGAACATTACGTAGGGCACGATTCAATCACATCGGCCCCATCGGTGTTAAACATGCTTCGAAATACCTTTATTTCCACGGAGAGCTTTGAGTACCTCCTCGTCGCGGACATGAAGCTCCCCCATAGAGGGGTTGGCTATAGGTAATACAAATGGGTGCGAAACATTTGGAAATACATTTATTTCCACCGTTGATAAAGCCTGACGGCTCACTTGCCCACACTGCAGCTGAGAAGGTAAACTTGTTTGCCACTCTTTTTGCAAAGAACTCACGTCTGGAAGTCGCTAGCAAGGTTCCACCTAAGTTGCTTATAGCCGACCTCTCCATGGGAGAACCTCACATCCGCAGCAAAGAGGTACTCAAAGCTCTCCGTACTCTAACGTGATTAAGGCTAGTGGTCCTGATAGAATCCCGGCCATTGTCCTACGTAACTGTGCACCTAACTTGTCTACTGTTCTAACACGCCTGTATCGCCTCTCACTTGAGACTGGTCTAGTTCCTCAATCGTGCACATTAGCCAGCCCAAAAAAGGAAACCGTGCCGATCCATCTTACTGTAAGACGATTTCAGTCAAGTCCATACTCTGCAAGAATATGGAACATGTACTGACTGAACTCTCGACTGCTGGCATACCTTGAGACTAATTATCTCCTCTGGGAAGTTAGAACTCACGAGCGCATTGGACCTAGAAATAGTGGACAACTTTATATAGGTACCTGGGTTCCAACAGTAACGATGGTTCGCGCGAGAAGCAAGTGCGCAGGAGAATTGGCATGGCAAGAGCGCATGTCTCATCTTGCAAAAATCTGGAGAGATCGCAATATTTCCGTAAAAACCAAAACCAGACTGGTACGGACTCTTGTCTTCTCGATCTTTTATACGGCGCTGAGACTTGGACACTAAAAGCTGCAGACCGCCAACGCATTGCCGCTTTTGAGATGTGGTGCTGGAGAAAGATGCTCCGTGTTACTTGGACAACATTTCGGACTAACGTCTCTATATTGCGAGAACTCAAAATCTCCTCGCGGCTGTCATCCTCGGATGTCTACGCAGAATTCTTGTATACTTTGGTCACATTGCAAGGAAAAACGGTGACAACTTCGAGAAGCTCATCGTGACCGGCAAAGTAGACGGGAAACGGACCGCACCACTCTTAACTCTTCAGTTCACAACGCCCTCCACACCGCCAGAGACAGAAACAGATGGAGGAAAACCATAAGAGAGAAAGTGATGCAGAAGGGAGGTCACGACCCTCAGCATTGAGGAACACGACGCAAGGAGGAACTCCATAAACAATTTTACCTACTTAGTGACTTTTCCCTCTACGGCGACGATATAATGTTTATGAAGTGTTGCTTTTATATATCACTCTTATTTCTACTTTTAACTACATAACCAAAAACGACTTCAAAAATCCCACGCCGCCGCCGAGCATATTTTTAAGGCGCGCCGCCGCCGGTTTTTTTTTACTCGGCGCCCGAGTTTTATTTTTTTTTGGAGCTAATTGAAAACCAGCGTCAGGTTCCTTATCATTGGACCTGACATAATGCTGAATCGGCTGCCTGTTTAGCTGCGGCCGTGAGACACTAATACATTAAGTGTTTTGTTGTTTTTTTTTTAAATTTTAGTTGTTTTAATGTTATTCGTATAACTGTCTCGTGTGTTGTAGCTAAATAAATTATTTTTGATTTAATTTCATATAGCATTGTGAATGCAAAATTTCAACAATAAAGATACAACGAATTGACAATGTCAATTCGTTGTGAATAGTTAAATTAAAGCGTTTAAATAAAAACAGACAAATTATCTATGAGTTTCATTTATTTACAATACCTAGGTACCTACCTACTCACATCTTATACTATGTGAATTTCTACTGAAGCGAAGCCAAGCAGTAGGTAGGTACTTACCTTCCCTGTTTACGTTAATTTTTATTTCGCTCATTACATAGGCAGTCCGGAACCGTAGATTGTAAATTAATTTTAAGTTCTACACGGATTCGCTCCGATTTTTTGGAAATGTCCTCCGCTCGTTATTAAACTAATCGTGCTAGGTAGGTAATTTGTAATTGTGTAACTATAACTAAAAATGACGGCCGGGTGGTCGTGTGGGTCAGCGACCCTGACTGCGAAACCCACGATAATCCCGCTAGCATGAGCACGAGCAATTTGTGACCGAGTTATGGATGTTTATTAGTATTTATGTATGTTTATCTGTTATCAGTCGCCATAGTACAGGCTACGCTCAGTTGGGCCGAATGAATGGTGTAAACGATTGGAGACGATTGGATTAGGACGATTTGGAGTTGGAATTCAGAACCACCGGGGCTAACTGCAGGCGGACTTTCTGGTAAGGGAGGGACTCTTCAAGATGAACTCCTTTTTTAGAAAAGCTGAACTCCGCAAGTGGACCTGGTTAAGTTGCGATGGTACACCAAAACATGAGATTGACTTCATCATGTCGACGAGGAAGCAAATATACAATGATGTCTCTGTGATCAACGCGTTCAAAACTGGCAGTGATCACCAGTTGGTAAGAGGCACATTGAACATCAATATCAAGCTAGGAAAGACGTCGATTATGAAGTCTACGCTCCGTCCTGCACCCATCTAAATCCAAAACCTCGAAAGCTTTTAACTCCAACTGCAAAATTGCTTCGAATGCCTGAAGGATTGCGTAGACGAGAATGATTACAACAACAGGTTTGTGAAAACTGTCCATGCGGTTGGGTCCAAGTTCATCAAAACCCACCGTACAAGAGGACTCAAAAAGCTCTCGGACCATACCTACTCTTAAACTGATGGAAGAGCGGCGCGTGATGGTTCTGCGTTCTTCGGATGATTTGTCTCAGCTTCGGCGGATCAATAGGTAGATCTCGAAGTCTTTGACTCGCGCCTGTTAAGGATTCTTTTATACTAAAACCTCTTTACTTTTGGACAACTTTAACTTATGTAAATCAATGTTCTTAGCAACGGTTGTGTTGACTACTATTAAAATGTTTATACTGTAACCTTAGATTAAAACAAAAAGGGAAGATATGGCATTAGCGTCTCGTGAGTGAGCCGCCAAAATTAGGCCTAAAGGCACAATTTCACTTTAGTCACAATTTGCTGAGCGAACAGGCTACATCGTCCTATTGCAGATATTCTACTGTGTGAAAAAGAGAAAGACGCTACTCCGCAGTGGCGTCGGAATCGGTCGTACGTACTCGTCTGTTGCGAAGCGACCGAGACGTCAACGCGCTACTCGCTGACTCCCTCGCGCTGACGTTGAAACTTACCGCTTTGTCTCGCTCGCTCGATTTACACTTTTTAGGTGTGCGTGTGTGAGTGTTTGCTTATGTAGTTGAGTAGGACTATATTTTGAATGACTACAAGTAGGAGCATGCCGTATCTTCCCTTTTTGTTTTAATCTAAGACTGTAACTAATGCACGAGTCTCATTTTTAACTGATAAATTAGTTTTATCATGGTAGCAGAGCATAAGGAATCGAGTGAAAGTTATAAATAAATCGAGTGTGTGATAAACCAAGTTTCAAAGCAATCCGGGAAGACAAAAATTCAAAATGCAATCACCTAGTTGCAAAATTGTCATCGGTCACCTGGAAGCTTAGATGTTTTAATCTAAGCCTGGAAGGTGTGAATAACTGGTCTACTTGGAAATTCAAGGCAACTTTACTACTTAGAGGCATTACCGGTGGTATGCGGTAAACGGTACCCTCGAGAAACCCGAAAACCTACTACTAGCAATGCCGATAAAATTTCTCAGTATAATACTGCTCTCGATCATTACAACAAAATTGATAGTTCCGCATTACTACTGCTTACTGCAAATATGTCATGTGAAACCCTAAAAAAATCTTGCGTTTTAACTCATCCAAAGATGTTTGGGACGAACTACATCGTTTATTCGACGGCAAGTCGGAAGACAAGAGTTACGCACTTTGTATGGAGTTTTTTGGCTATTGTATAGATCCGTCACATGACATCACGACTCACATCTCCAAAATCAAAACTATTTGGTCAGATTTGAAAAGTGAATTAATCAAGATAGACAAATCCGAATTACCAGATATCTTGTTAATCTGTAAAATTCTCGATACCCTACCTGAAGCCTACTCTTTTTTAAATCGAGCTGGATGTTGATGTCAAAGACTGACAAAACAATAGAAAATCTGACTACGCAACTTTGTGCCTATAAGCGTGCCATATCATTGAAGAATGAAGGTCCTGCAGAAGCTCTGGCGCTACTAAATAGCAATAAAGCGAAGAAGAAATGTGGATACTGCGGAAAAGTCGGTTATAAAGTCAGACAGTGTCATAAATGGAAAGCTGACGGGAAACCAGCCAAGTCAGAAAACAAACAGACACCAAGCAATTTGAACTTAATGCTCTTGCAAGTAACTACGGATGTAAACTCAATGCTTTCGAACTATGATACAGCAAGTTAGTTTGTTGACAATGGAGCGACTAGTCACGTCACTTGCCGTAAAGATATTTTCTCTAGTTTCGAGCATTTCAAGGATACTCGTACAGTGACGACTGCTAATGGAGCTAATGGAGCTACTGTCAAAGCTATTGGCAAAGGTACTGTTGACTTGAAAACTGTTATTAATGGCAAAGAATCCAGGCTAAGACTCTGTGATGTCTGGTACGTACCTGATATTATGCGAAATCTATTCTCTGTGCTGGCCACTCAAGACAGACTAAATAATAGTGTTTTCATGTCTGAAAGGGAACACTGCTCGCTAAAAGTTGAAGGACATGTAATATTGACTGGCAAAAGAACTAAGAACGGGGGATTATACAAGCTTAATGTAGAACTGTTACAAAGTCAATTCCTGAACTGAACGCCTTGTCAACGGATAACTTACTACAACTTTATCACGAACGGTTAGCCCACCAGAATAAGAAACACGTCAAAAGAGTAATTGAACGGGAACTCAGAATTAAAGTTCGTCTAGATTCTGAACTATGTACCGGATGCATTTACGGAAAAACTCACCGGCAAATGTTTGGAACTAGAGAACGAGCTAAAGAACTTGCAGAAATTATACACGCTGATGTGTGTGGTCCATTTCCGCCTTCCTTCAATAAATTCCGTTACTTCGTTCTATTCAAAGACGACTACAGCAAGTATCGTCACGTTTATTTCTTGCGACAGAAATCGGAAGTTCACCTAAAGCTCCGACAGATATCACAGGAATGTAAAGTGGCTGGACACTCTGTAAAAGAATTTCTGAGTGATAACGGAGGTGAATTTGATAATGAGAACGTAAGGTGTATTTTACGAGAAGCTGGAATAAGACAAAGGCTCACGATGCTATACATACCGCAACAAAATGGTCTCAGCGAACGTGAAAATAGAACCTTAGTCGAAGCCGCCCGTACAATGATGCACGCTCATGAAGAATTACCTCTCGCTACATGGGCAGAATTGATAAACACTGCTGCATACGTTTTAAACAGAAGCGGCCCAACTCTAGAAAATGGTGAATCGCCATTTGAATTGTGGTTTAAGAAAAAAACCACGAATAAGTCACCTAAAAATAATTGGATGTGAATGTTACGCCCATATTCCTCAACAAAAGAGAGAGTAAAGCTTTCTAAAAAGGCTGCAAAATGCATCCTAATATGACGGTGATGAAGGCTATTGCTTACTAAGTAAAAGTGGAAAACTCATAAGGTCTAGAGACGTTATATTTAATAAGCTAGTAATTACTTTGTCTGACCTAGGTACTTCGGAAGAGCAGCACTCAGCTGAAATTTACTTTCCATTTTCAGAACCACCAATGTGTGATGCAAGGGGAGATGATAGCACCGAAAACAGCTCAGATCGCACTGTGAGTAGCACTGACGAGCATCGCGATGTAAACAGCTCGGATCGCACTGCAAGTAGCACTGATGAGCCTAGTTCGACTGTGCCTTCCACATTGTCGGATCATGTTGAGAGTCAGGAAGAAGGAAGCCAAGACAGATGTACGGAATCATTTCCACCGTCTTCTGAAGAATCCCAGCCAAGGTCACCTCTTTATGAAGGTGCTATAGATGATGATACTGAGGCTCCAAGAAATAATATAGATGATATAGCTGAGATAGCTACAAGAATGACTCTACGGGACAGAAGAACAATTCGACCACCTAATCGTTTTGAAGATTATGTTATGATGTCAGATGATGTTGTTAATGAGATCAATGAACCAAAAACCTACAAGGAAGCAATTTCTAGTCCGCATAAAGATCAGTGGGACAAAGCAATGGAAAATGAGGTGAAGTCTTTAAAGGAGAACAAAACCTGGATACTGGTTGACCTTCCAAAAGACAGAAAGCCTATATCCTGTAAGATAAGATAAGATAAGATCTATTTTTATTGCCATTAAATTTTGTAAATACATAGCAGGTGTTATGCATAAAATAATGGGAGCAAACAATTTACCCTAGTCGGGCATGCAATTTTTAGTATGTAGGTACATGTTACATAGAAACAGCCACTATGCTGTTTTTGTACCAAAATACTACTCTGTGTAAAAAGTATCGGGAATATGTCAATAAAAAGACCCGCGTAAAAGAGTTCGTTTTAATTTTTTTACTGCATGTTGGTAGCACTGTACTGATTTACCGCGCGAAATTTGAGTGGGATCTGTCATTTACTTTGTTTAAAACTGCACTTTTTGTTGGTCATAGTTTTGAGTCCTCGGCGATTTTTACAATGGAAAATACCCTCAGGACGAACAAAGAGTGTGCCTTAAATTTTGTGTTTCGAATGATATTTCATGTGGAGAATCGCTCAAAATGTTGCAAAAAACCTACGGCGAATCTTGTATATCAAAAACAAGGGCATATGAATGGTACAAGGCTTTTAAAGAAGGCCGAGACGTAGTAGTAGACTTGCCTCGTTCTGGTAGACCTTCAACCGCTACGACCAAAGAAAACATCGACAGAATCAAGAAGCTAGTGCTCGAAAATCGACGTATGGGTTTGAGAGAGTTGGCTAGTGAGGTGAACATATCTTTTAAGTCCGTCCACAACATTCTCATTGACATTTTAGGCATGAAACGCGTCGCCGCTCGATTAGTTCCAAAGGAGCTCAATTTTGTTCAAAAAGCGCAGCGAATACATGTTGCTGAAGACATGGTTTCCCGAGCTTCTTCGGATCCTACCTTTATGAAACGTATAATAACTGGCGACGAGACATGGGTTTATGAGTACGACATGCAAACAAACCAACAGTCTTCTGAATGGCGTCTCGAAAACGAGCCGAAACCCAAAAAACCGCGGCAAAGTCGCTCCAAAATCAAGGTGATGCTGTCAGTTTTTTTTTACTACCGTGGTGTGGTTCACTCCGTATTCCTTCCAGAGGGAGAAACAGTGAATAAAGAATATTATTTAGGCGTCATGAAGCGTTTGCGCGAGAGTATCAGCCGAAAACGTCCAGATTTGTGGCAACACAACTCATGGATGCTGCACCATGATAATGCACCATCACACACAGCCATTATTGTGAAAGAGTTTTTAGCGAAAAATTCAACAAAAGTTCTCGACCAAGCACCGTATTCACCTGATATGGCTCCGTCTGACTTTATTCTATTTCCCAAGTTAAAATTACCACTTCGAGGAAAACGTTTTGAGTCGATAGAAGCCATAAAAGAAAATTCGCTGAATGAGCTGAAGGCCATACCGCAAGTAGCTTACGAAAAATGTATGGAGGACTGGGTGAAGCGGTGGAGATGTTGTATTGCAAGCAATGGTGCTTACTTTGAAGGCGATAAATTAAATTTAGATGAATAATTTGTATTTTTTGTTTTATTGAACAATTCCCGATTCTTAGTACACAGAATGTATTCAGTCAAATGGATATACAAAATCAAGACCAATGCAGATGGCTCTCTAGATAAACTCAAAGCAAGGCTAGTTGCTAGAGGGTATACACAGAAAAAAAGCATCGACTATGATGAGACTTTCAGCCCAGTTGCTAAGATGACGACAATTAGGTCTGTCTTAAGCGTTGCTGCAAACGAAGGTTTAAAACTCACTCAATTTGATGTTTCAACTGCATTTTTGTATGGTTCAATAAGCGAAGAAATCTGTATGAGTCAACCTGATGGCTACTCAGATGGAACAAAGAAGGTGTGTAGACTTAAAAGTAGTTTGTATGGCCTTAAGCAAGCACCTCGTGTTGGAATAAATGCATGGTGGATTATTTGAAGACTATTGGATTTAAACAAAGTGATTCTGACCCCTGCTTGTTTATCCGAAACCGTGGAAGTAACAAGATCATTCTTGCTCTATATGTAGACGACGGTCTGGTTGCTGCAACAAATCAGGAAGATTCTGAAAAGTTTATTAGGGAGTTGAAAAGAACATTCAAAATCACTATAAAAGATGCTTCCTATTTTCTAGGATTAGAAATACAAGACCAAAACGGTAGTATAAAGTGTCACAGAAGCACTACGCTCAGAAAGTTTTAGATCGCTTTGGTATGACCAATGCAAACCTGTCACTACTCCTATACAGAAAGATGGATTGCCAGATCTGGATAAAGAGATGGTAGAGCCTACTTCATTTCCGTATAGAGAAGCTGTGGGAGCACTGGCATACTTGACTGTTGGAACCAGACCTGATTTAGCATACGCTATGAGCGTTGTATCATGAACTCTAGAAAATCCTTCTAAAGAAGATATCCAGAAGCTGAAACGGATCCTAAGATACATCAAAGGAACTTCGGACTATGGCATAATTTTTAAGAAGAGATGCAATGCTGGCATTCTGAAATGTTACAGCGATTCAGATCATGGCGGAGACCAAAGCTCCGGACGATCGACGTCGGGTATTTTATGCCTATACTCTGGAATAGCAATATCTTGGGCGAGTAGACGACAAACATGTGTTGCCATATCCAGCACCGAAGCCGAACTGGTAGCTGCCAGTGAAGCAGCTAGAGAGATTGTCTGGATCAAAAGACTCTTTAGCGAAATATCCGAAATGAAGGAGATACCCAAACTAAAGGTCGATAATGATGCAGCCATAAAGATCTCACATAACCCAGAACTCCACAGAAGGACCAAGCATATTGCTATTAGACATTTTTATGTACGAGAACTCGTAGCTAATGGTGAAATTTGCGTAGAATATGTACCCAGTGAATTCCAACTGGCGGATTTTCTAACCAAGGCATTGCATAAGCCACGGATTGAAGCAATAGCAATGGAAATTGGTATGGTCCGTTAAGGGTTGCCAAAAAGGGAGGATGTTAAGGATTCTTTTATACAAAAACCTCTTTACTTTTGGACAACTTTAACTTATGTCAATCAATGTTCTTAGCAACGGTTGTGTTGACTACTAATAAAATGTTTATTTTGTCACTAATCCACGAGTCTCATTTTTAACTGATAAATTAGTTTTATCACCACTCGCCGATTTAATACCGACCGTATTAAAGAGGCTATCGAGCGAAACAAAGGTTCAAAAGTGTTCGCAAGAGATTTGGGTATTGGGCAGCGCCAACTGACGACGCTGAAAACCAATGACGGCAGAACTGTCACATCTAGGTCCGAAGTTATGGGAAAAGTCGAGAAGTTCTATGGACAGCTATACACATCCACGCGGCCACCTGTACAAAGCTTAGCTACAGACCCTAGAGCTAAGCCAACCCGACACTACACCGAAGATATCCCGAACATCAGCCTGTACGAGATTGGTATGGCTCTCAAGCAGCTTAAGAACATGAAGTGATTCTTACTTCGACTATAAATCTAGTGATAACTGTTATAAATCACAAAATTTGTAGTCGAGGGTATGAGACCCACTCCAACTTATATCTATGTATCAAGCATTGCTTATTTATGATTTGTTGATCGTGAATTACCGCCCGCCCGCGACTTTGTCCGCGTGAACCCCTTACCCCTTGACGAATTTCCAAAAATGTTCTTTTTTATACAAACCTTGTCCCGACAATTACAAATACAACAAAAAAGAATTAGCCAAATTGGTGCAGCCGTTCTGAAGTGATGCGCGTACAAACATTTTGGCAATTGATTTTTATTAATATAGATACATACCTACATGAATAGCGACTGCACATGTGCTCAGCGTGACAGGTGGTGAGCCCATCGCCGTTCTAAGCTGTTGGATGTATGTGCAGTCTTTAGTCCGTTAGTCGCCTATTACGACACCCAAGGGAAGAGAGGGTGGTAGTATTCTTTCACCGGTAAGCACGCGACACAGTTAAACACTTTATACAGTCCAGAAAACAAAAAATATGATTTAATTTGTTATTCTACGATTAATAAGAAACAATAACGTATTTCTGTAGGTACGAGTAAGTATATATAATATATTCAAACTGAGTAGGTACCTACCTAGCTAATGAAAGATCTGCTGCAAATCGACATGAACATAAAATGCTATTACAGATGAAATATACATAGGTATACATGAAATATACTCATTTAATAAAGATCACTCACATCACAATGAAACAAAATTCACAAGTTTTTTCATTAATTGTTTCACAAATTAATTAAGTATTCGCAAACCTTTGTGGTTGCGGTGACAAGGCAAAGTAAACGACTAAAAAAATCGGTTGCCGAAAACTATGCGTTCCCACCGCGGCGTCAAGCAAATTGTTGTGAATTGCAATGTTGGTCTTTAGCACTTTCATAATACAGGTCAGTTTGTAAGTAATTAAAGTAAGAAGTGTGATAAGCGCCATCTATTGTAACTTGTTTATACTAAGATGCATCGCTGTCGCGCGTCGATAAGTTGCACTATGATCAACAAAAGTAACAGATTGTTCTCGCACAATATTGAGCTTTCAATTTCAGACATAAGGCAAATACACACATCAAAAGTGTCTAGGGATCAAGCATTTTTATGCGGATTTCTTGAGTTTGAGATGTGGCTTTGTAATAAATTTATGATTTTTTATATGGATCCTTTTTGGTGCATTTCATAATTTGAAACAGGAACTTTCAATCAATTTCTAGTAAAAGATGAAAATCAGCTGTCAATATTTTCCCTATAAAAACATACAACGCATTGAAGACATTATTAGTGCTACTGTTTCCCTACTACTGATTAAAACCAACGTTATTATGGAGCGGCGACGTCATTTAAGCAGGGAAGAAATGCTCAGAGCCGTGGGAATGATAGAACCTGGTTCCCGGCAACGTACTGTGGCTTTAGCTCTGAATACAAGTCAGAGTGTTATCAGCCGACTTTGGACACGTTACCGAAGCACTGGTACCGTGGCTGAGCGCCATGGAGGACGGTATCGCTGCACCACACGGAGACAAGACCGATACATTCAAACCACAACTCGAAGAGCTCCAACAATAACCGCCATGATGTTAGCCGTGAGGCTTCATCACTCTTCAGGGAATTTAATTAGCGACCAAACAGTCAGAAACCGCTTGCATGAAGTGAACCTTCATTCCCGAAGACCGCTAAGGGTACCACCTATAGCAATGCACAATCGTAGGATTCGATATCAATGGGCTCTTGAACACAGAAATTGGGCAGAAGAACAATGGCGTTTCGTGTGCTTTTCTGATGAGTCTCGTTTTGATATGAGACCGGATAAAAGACGTATACGACACTGGAGAACCCCTGGACGCCAACAGCGATTAAAATCCTGCCAGGAAGTCCATCCTTATAGTGGTGGAACCATCATGGTATGGGCGGGTATTTGGATCGGCGGAAGAACTGAGTTGATTTGGATCAGAGGCAACCTCAACGCTCAAATTTATGCTGAGACGATTGTATCAGACGTCATCGTTCCTCTACAAGTGCAAATCGGTCCCTTATTTCAGTTAATGCATGATAATGCACGACCGCACACCGCAAGAGTTGTAAGACAGACTCTCGCCGCAGCTAACATCAATGTCATGCCCTGGCCTGCTCAGTCGCCAGACTTGAACCCGATTGAGCATGCATGGGATATGCTACAGAGAAGAGCTCTGCCGAATATGGAGGGTATCCAGTCGCAAGAAGACCTTTTTTTGTTGTTGCAACGAACATGGGCGGCCATTCCACAGCGTGATTTGGATGAACTCATTTTGAGTATGCCAAACCGATGTTCTTGTGTTGTTAGTGTTCGCGGTAGAAACACGGATTATTAATTGTTTAAGTTACCCAATAAAATTTTAAAGAAAACTGTTATTTCAGTCGTTTTTTCGAACTTTAATGTTAGTGGTTCAAATGCCAAAAATCCCTTTATTAGGAAAATGGCAAATTTCTTTATTAATGCAAAGGTGACTTGGTTTATCGTTACTGTAGACAAACGAAAACACTTTATTTGATGAATCCTTAAAGAAAATTTTAATTAATATCAATCAGGAGAAAAGTTATTGCAAAAATATATGTTGATCCCTAGACACTTTTGATGTGTGTAGTTTCTTATATAGAAGGTGCTTTTGATCTGGAAAGGAAAGGAGAGGGAGGGATGAGGTCAAAGAGCTCCTCAGAGCACTCACCTTGGCAAAGGCGGTAGAAAGCACTAAGGGAAGCAATGTCCCTACGTAGCTGTAACGGCTCCAGACTGGTCGTAACGTCATCGTTACCGATAATACGGACAGCACGTCTTTGCAACCTGTCAAGAGCTTCGAGCAAGTACTTGGCGGATCCGTCCCAAAGATAAGAGCAATACTCCACGCAGGAGCGCACCTGAGTCTTATACAAAAGACAACGTTGCTCCGGCGTGAAGAACCGCTTCACCTTGTTCAGGATTCCGAGTTTACGTAATGCTCTCAATATAGCTCTTCGGGTTGAGGTCGCTGTGTATGTCCATACCTAAGAGACTAGACCAGTCTGGATGGGTAATAGGTTCTTTTTTTTATTTTTTTTTTATTGCTCTCTGCTCCAACATAATCAGAGCCTATTTTAAACTAATTTACATTCATACCAGTTCTCGCATTAATTCCTCTCGCACTTTCATTCCGCATACTTCACAACCATACTTCTCTTTCATTCTTAGTCGGGTGGGACTCCCGTGATTAATCCTAATTTACTACTCTAGGGCTTATAGCCTCATTACCATCTCTATTTTATTATCTTAACATTTCTGGGAAAATAATTTTTTCAGTGGAGCTTTTGCTCGACTCCTAACATTTATTCTTTTCTTATTTTCTAATTTATAATTTTCTTCTAACTATTTCACATTTTCTTATTTTCTATCCTTACATTATCCTTATTTAATTTTGTGGTGGCCTTTACGGTCCATACATTTTAACTTAATACTATTTTACACTTTTCATTTTAACTTATTCTTAATTAATAACTTTTATACTTATTTTATAGGGGAACTACTTACTATATGCGCAGATATAATAGTGTTTTCCCATTTTTACATCTATTACTATCTTATATTTAATTGCTTACATTTTATTCCTAAGTTTCACTGCGTCAACAATTTTGACGCAGTACGCAATGAATTTATCTGCGTGCTCACCAGCCAATATGTCTGCAAAGTTCTTTGGACGAACGAGGGTGCCCATGTAGGCCTCGATATTGTACCTCTCCAGAGTGTGTATAGGGCACTCGGAGAGGATGTGTGCTAGAGTGTCGTGTGCGTTTGGGTCACAGGCACATGACGGGTTATCCTTGCACTTAAAGCGATTTAAGTACGCCGAAAACCCGCCATGACCTGTGAACACCTGTGTGGTGTGTTGTGTGGGGATGAAGTTGCGCATGAATTTGTAGGCGGCAGTGATGTGTGGGAAGAATAGTTTAGTGACCTCGGCGGTAGTGCCTGACTGGTAACGCCTGTTCCATTCGTCGAGCGTTTCCTCGCGGATTAGTCGCTTGACGAATGAGACAGGACACCTGTCGTAGTCCGGCTTTCTCTTGGAGTGTAAAGCAGCCTCCTTGGCAAGCTGGTCGGCCCTCTCGTTTCCCTCCAGTCCCGCGTGAGCCTTTATCCAGTACAAGTCAACAGACTTGCCCTGCATAAAGGCCGTCTTAAGGTTAGCCCTTGTGCTGACTGCGAGAGGATGGAGGGAGGAGACATTTACGACCGTTTGCAAGGCTGGGTAATAGGTTGCTCTGGAGGAGGGTTGGGGAAGAAATGCGGACTTTTTAGCAGTGACAGCGCAGACCTGTGTTTTTTTGGCATTGAACTGGACCAGATTATCAGAGCCCCATTTATAAATGCGGTCTAACTCCTCGTCCAGCTCAATGACAATCTTCCGTCTCGACTCCACTACATCGACCTGCTTTGCCGCAGGGTGACCCAAATAACGCCGATGTACTGTACTGTCGTCTGCATAGCAATGAATGTTACCCAACGATAACATATCATTAAAGAACAGCGTGGGCGATATTATAGAACCCTGCGGCACTCCGGCGTTCACCTGCAGAAACTGTGAGACACTGCTTTCGCAGAGTACGCGAATGCTGCGCTCATGCAGGAACCCAATCGCATAGGCGAGGTGGCAAGCCGTATGACGAAAGCTTGGAGAGAAGCGAACGATGCCAAACTCGATCGAAAGCCTTGGAGATGTCCAGGCTAACAGCCAGTGCTTCTCCGTGCTTGTCCATTGCTTCACCCCACAGGTGTGTTATGAACGCCAGGAGATCACCCGTTGATCGTTTCGGTCTGAACCCGTATTGTCGATCATGAATCAAGGAGTGATCTAGGTAGCGAATGAGTTGCCTGTTTATGATTCGCTCAAAAACCTTGCAAAGGACAGAGGTGACAGCAATAGGTCGATAGTTGGCTAGGTCGGACCTATCCCCTTTTTTGGGGACCGGCTGGACGTTCGCCTTTCTCCAAGCCTCCGGCACAATTCCAGTAGAGTACGAGAGGTGGTATAGGCGTGTCAGTACTGGAGACAACTCGGGAGCACATTTTTTAAGGACGACTGCCGGTATACCGTCAGGACCGCTAGCCTTCTGCATATCAAGTGACTGAGGACCGCTAGCCTTCCGCATATCAAGTGACTGCAGCACGGCACGGATGTCATGTTGTCTGATTTGGACGTCAGGCATTGAGGAACCACAGTGAGGGATGGTAGGTGGTTCCGCGCCGCAGTCATCGACACGCGAATTCGCCGCAAAGAGCTTCGCTAAAAGGTTAGCCTTGTCTAGCGGCCGATGGGCCAACATGGATCTTATTTATAAGAAAAATAATTATAATCAATTATATAACTGATATTAAACTTCCTCGTTACGTATATACACCTATTCATTTCAACAAAACTAAAAGTAATATGTAGTAGGCACATAATATGAAATTTAATAATATTAAAATTATTATGAGTTCGCCTGTACCTCATGTCAATGTATGTAGAAGTTTGCTATCAAATTTAATGACTTTCTAGTGTAAAAGTCAAATAACAATTACACTCTTAGAGGGTACTATTTCCGGTACTATTTATTAAGATAGAAATGAGAGCCATTGCTGGTTCTGTTTTTGCGCTACGAGGTGAGTACGCTAGGCGTAACCTACGCCTAGCGTACTCACCAAACTATGTCTATAACTTTTGAACCATAAGGGTACTATTTATTTCCTTTGGGCACTATTTGGTACTATTTGGGTACAGTTTTTTGGCATTCTTAAAATAACAGAATTCCATGGTGAGTACGCCAGGCGTAGGTACACCCGGGTCCAACGGCTTAAAGTGCCTTCCGAAGCACGGAGGTGCTCGAGATGTTTTAATTGGTCACCCATCAGGCGGCCCGGCATTGCGAAAGTTGCTTAGCGGTTAAGATCGAAAGCCGAACGCGCTAGCCGCTGCGCCATCGAACTCCTCTGCGCCATCGAATCATCAGTGATGACATACGGTACCGAAACGTGGTCGCTCACTATGGGCCTAATAGGCAGGCTCAAAGTCACGCAAAGAGCAATGGAGAGGGCTATGCTCGGGGTTTCTCTACGTGATCGAATCAGAAATGAAGAGACAGTGTCTGTGAGAGTAGCACAAAGGTTTAAGCGTTTTCAATCCGGAATTTTGATGTCAAAGATGCACTCGCCTTGGTCGCCCTATTACGGATAAAATGGATGCCATTTTTGAAAAACTGGAGCAAGATCGGCATATCAGTAGTTACGACGTAGCTGAAGAACTGGAAATTGAACACAAAACAGTTTTCGCGCACTTGAAAAAACTGGGTACCTACCTACACAAAAAAAGCTCGATTTTTGGGTACCTCACGAGCTCACTGAAAGAAACCTAATGTGTACTTATTTGCGATTCTTTATTACGACGTAATGTAAAGTTTAAGGAAATCTCGGTGTATTTTCGGAGTTATTTTATTAGTCAGGTACTATATGTTAAAAGTGTTTTTTCATATGGTATGCTTCCATAACTTAATTTATTGGAAATTAGGTATAGCAACACTCTCCCCTTCCGATCGAGCTGTCAAGCCAACCACGCTGTATTTTTGTAGCTCCGTTTATTTTATAAAGAAAATCATCATCCACTGTTTATTTAATTGCTAAATAAAACTCTGGTATGTACCTGAAGATATTGGCTGTTTAATTATTTGCTAGAATACCATCTTGACTTTTCCCATACTTCTCACACGCAGCGCTCTTCGATCTCAGACCTCTAACAGGTTATGGGCCCAGTGTATTTAGATTGAAGGAATATGGGAAAGTCATTGGTGTGTTGAACAGAATAAATATTATAACTTTGAGAAGTAATATTTTGCAAAGTGACATAACCTCAAATAATGTCACTGGTTGGCGGCATGGCTGGCGCCGACGATGGCCACGCCGCGCCTGTTCCCATTGTTCCTGCTACTACTGGTGCTTCAGGCATGAACTTAGCCATTGACAAATTAGAAGGTACAGCCAACTACAATTCGTGGAAATTTGTCATGAAGATGATTTTGACCTTGGAAGGTTTTTGGAGCTGCGTGGATGGTACGGGTGTTGACGTCGCGCGCGATCAACGCGCGTTAGCCCGGATTTGTCTATCAGTAAAGCCAAATTGCTATCAATACGTCAGAGATGTAAATACTTCAAAAGAAGCTTGGGACAAACTGTCAAATGTATTTGTAGACAAAGGTTTGTTTCGGCGTGTCTTATTGCTACGGGAGCTGCACAGGGTGGAGTTCTCCCGCTGTACTACCATGAGCGACTACATAGAAGAGGTGATGACGCTGGTTCAGCAACTAGCCGATATTGGTAAAGTTATTGAAGATGCCGAGGTTGCTGAATTGCTGCTGAGCAGTCTTCCCAGTGAGTACGACGCTCTGGTGTCCAATTTGGAAACAGCTTGCATGTCGAATAGTTTGTCAAGTGAACTTGTGCGGGCTAGATTGCTACAAGAGGAGTTCAGAAAGAATTCGAATGGTTCCGACAGTGCTTCTGCGTTCGTCTCGAAATTTAAAAAGTGTGATAAAGTCAGTGATAAAGTGATTTGCTATTACTGTAAGCGGCCAGGTCACATTAGGTCAAAGTGCTACAAGTTGAAGCGTGACAAGAAAAGGACTCCAGTTCAAGTCAGACTTTTGTCGCTTCGGCTTTCATGGTGAAAAACAGTAATTGGTTTCTTGACTCCGGTTGTTCGGCTCACATGTGCAACGATAGAAGCATAATGTCTAACTTTAAAGACTGTAATGATAGCATATCTATAGCCAATAGTGACAAGTTGCAATGCTGTGGAGTAGGCGATATAGCTATAGACACAGATAGTTCAGTAAGCATGATTAAAAATGTATTGTTTGTACCAGATCAGATGTAACAGATCTTACTGCAAACCTTTTGTCAGTTAGTAGGTTGGTAGACAGGGGCTTTACTGTCAGCTTTGAATCGGGGGGCTGTTTTATATTTGACAATACAAATAAAACATCTGGCAACCTAGTATCAACAGCTAGTAAATATAATGGTCTCTACAAGTTGGATAAGATTGTGTTTGTCAGGTGAATCTTCGCGAGATGTGCATTCTTCAGTGCTCTTGTGTCCTAGACAAGAGCAACAGAATGCTAATGTCGCTGTCTCGGTCCGGGTGTCGCAAAGGGGGTGCAGGAAAAATACACTCTAACTTTTTTTTCACAAACTGACGAAAAACATAGCTATCAAAAAGAGATAGAAAAAATTCCAAAAAAAGGCAAAAAAATTGCGAAAAAAAACTTAGAAAATTTTCAGTTGATTTTTATATGGAGCCGACACTTAGAAAAATTTGCGATATTTTTGTATGCAGTTTGGACTTGTAAAATTTTTCGCTTGGTTCCACGTTGTGTCGCAAAGGGGGTGCAGGACTTAGAAAATTTTCGAGGAAAAATTTAATTTTTCACAAACTGACGAAAAACAGCTATCAATAAGAGATAGAAGAAAATCCAAAAAAAGTGCAAAAAAATTGCGAAAAAAAACTTAGAAAATTTTCAGTTGATTTTTATATGGAGCCGACACTTAGAAAAATTTGCGATATTTTTGTATGCAGTTTGGACTTGTAAAATTTTTCGCTTGGTTCCACGTTGTGTCGCAAAGGGGGTGCAGGACTTAGAAAATTTTCGAGGAAAAATTTAATTTTTCACAAACTGACGAAAAACAGCTCTATCAATAAGAGATAGAAAAAAATCCAAAAAAAGTGCAAAAAAAAGTATGTAAAAAAAAACGTCGCACGTACAAAAACGTCGTTTCTGGCGCTTCGCCGGCCGCTGCCGCGGCACGCTCGCTTCGCTCGCTCGGCTCGCGCGTTTTTGGTCAACATACTAACCTAACCTAACCTAATTAACTCTTTAGATTTTTTTCTTATGGCGGGGGGCTTTGAAGAATTTTCTAAGTTTTTTTTCACAATTTTTTTGCACTTTTTTTGGATTTTCTTCTATCTCTTATTGATAGCTGTTTTTCGTCAGTTTGTGAAAAATTAAATTTTTCCTCGAAAATTTTCTAAGTCCTGCACCCCCTTTGCGACACAACGTGGAACCAAGCGAAAAATTTTACAAGTCCAAACTGCATACAAAAATATCGCAAATTTTTCTAAGTGTCGGCTCCATATAAAAATCAACTGAAAATTTTCTAAGTTTTTTTTCAAGTTTTTTTTTTTAATTGGATTTTTTGTCTCTTTTTGATGGTCTATGTTTTTCATCAGTTTGTGAAAAAAAGTTATGAGTGTATTTTTGCTCGAAAATTTTCTAAGTCCTGCACCCCCTTTGCGACACCCTAACCGCTGTCTCTCTTATGCCTGTGGAGTTATGGCATAGAAGGCTCGGCCTTTTGAATCTTGAAGGCCTGAGGTCTTTAAAGAACAATTTTGCTACCGGTGTTATGTTTCAGGATAATTTGCAGGATCTGAAGGATTGCGTGCCGTGCCTTGAGGGGAAGTTGAGTGCTCAACCGTTTCCCAGGGGCACTGTACTGCGTGCCAGCAAGCCGTTGGAACTAGTGCACTCGGATGTTTGTGGGCCGATGCAGGAGGACAGCTGGGGTAGCGCGAAGTACCTTGTGACGTACACGGACGATTATACGAGAAAAACGTTTGGATACTTGCTAAGAAGAAAATCTGAGGTAATGTCAAGTTTTCTTACTTTTAAAGCGCTCGTAGAGAAACAACTAGGTTTGCCTATAAAGATACTACGTTCGGATGGGGGTGGTGAGTATTGTAATGTTAAATTTGCTGCCTATTTAGGGAAACAGGGTATTATTCATCAAAAAACTATCCCGTTTTGCCCGGCTCAAAATGGGGTATCAGAACGTCTCAATAGGATTTTAATGGACAAGGCGAGATGCATGTTACAGTGTGCTGGTCTCTGTAAGCGATATTGGGGTGAAAGTGTCATGACTGCTATATATTTAAAGAATCGCAGCCCCACATCTGCTCTATCAGGACAGACTCCGGAAGGTATGTGGACTGGGTCTCGGCCGGACCTCGGTCACCTTCACGTTTTTCGCTGTATTGCTTACTCGCTTGTGCCTGATCATTACCGACGTAAACTGGACCCAAAGAGCAAGAAGTATGTGTTTGTAGGGTACAGCGAGACTTCTAAGGGTTCTAGGCTAGCAGACCCCCTTAATCCCAAAAAGGTTATTTTATCAAGGAACGTAGCTTTTTTAGAAAATAAATTTTTAAATGATATTGACATTGGTAATGTCTGTGATAATAATGAATTAATTATTTTTGAATGGTCTAACAATGAAAATACTGAATTAAATAATAATACTTCTAGCGATAGTGAACTAAATTCAATAATAGAGAATAATAATTGTTCTGATGTTAGTGTACCGAATTCTAGTCAAAATGCTGAAGTGGATTATAGTAACAAAAAATTTAATTCTAGTAATGTTAGGATAAACTCGGATATTGAAACTGAATTAAATTCAAGTGATAATAATCAAAATTTGTCTGGAATTTCAGGTGCTGACGAGTACTGCACGGGCAGCGAGGCCGAGATCTCTGCCGAGTCTCCGGTGCGGGACGCCCGCATGGAGCGTGTGACGTCTTCGTACGAGGCATCAGCTGGAGGGGACGGGGTGAATGACCAACTGCCGCCTGTACTCGACCGAGCGCGCCCGGCGCGTAGTACGCGTTCTAAGCTACCGTCCAGGTATGAAGAGTATGAGATGGATTACTCACTCATAGCTAATAGTATTTCAATTTCGGAGCCTCAGTCGTTTGAGGAAGCCGTGGCTGGCCCTGATAGTAGCCTTTGGCAGGCAGCCATGGAGCAAGAATTTAATTCTTTGCTATCTAATAATGTATGGAAAATTGTAGATCGCCCTCCAGGCGTTAATGTCGTAAAATGTAAGTGGGTTTATAAAACTAAACACGACGCTTCTGGGAATTTCGATAAACACAGGGCTCGTTTGGTTGCCAGGGGTTTTACTCAGGTTTTTGGAAAGGATTACACAGAAGTTTTCAGCCCAGTTGTGCGACACTCTAGTATGAGAATTTTGTTCTCACTTGCTAACAAATTAGATTTAAACATAGATCACATAGATGTCGCTACTGCTTTTTTGAATGGGGACTTAAAAGAGACAATTTATATGGAGCAACCACCTGGTTTTGATAACGGTGATAAGAGCAAGGTTTGCCTATGGTTGAAGGGAATTTATGGTTTAAAGCAATCCAGTAGAATATGGAACAATAAAGTTCACGAGTTGCTTTCTTGTAATGGTTTCCGTCAAGCAAAAAGTGAACCTTGTGTCTATGTCAAGAAGTCACAAAATGATTTTATTGTAATAGCTTTGTATGTCGATGACTTCTACATATTTTACAGTAAAGGTAGTAACAGCTATAAAGAGTTATTGGATATTTTGGAAAATAATTTTAATGTCAAGAATTTGGGCACTCTAAAGAGCTGTTTAGGAATTAATGTAACACGTGATAGGTCTAAAGGAATTTTAAGGTTAGACCAGTCAGAGTATATAAGGAAATTGCTCATTAAGTTTGATATGCAAAATTGTAAGGCCGTGTGCACACCCATGTTGCCAAATAGTAAATTTGTTAGACCTGAAAAATGTTTAGATGATGATACTTAAAACTATAGGCAATTGATGGGATCTTTAATGTATCTATGTGTATGCACAAGGCCCGACATTGCTTTTGCCTGCAGCCAATTATGTCAATTTAATAATGGTTTTGATCAAACTCATTGGTTGGCAGCTAAACGTATACTTCGGTATCTAGCAAGGACAATTGGCTATGGTTTGTTATTCACAAAAAATAACAATTGTATTTTAAACGCGTTTGCCGATGCCGATTGGGCTAACGACCAATTAGATAGAAAATCATATACTTACTGGTTTTATTATTAAATTAGGCAATGACACCATCCATTGGGAATCTAGGAAACAACGCTGTATAGCGCTTTCTAGCTGTGAGGCAGTATATTTATCAATGTCAGATGTATGTAAAGACCATAAAGTTACTATACCTAACGGAATAGAGCAACAAACATGAGCTGTCAAACGAAACCGAAATAGGATGGAATTTGTGTATGTCAAATTGTTTAAAAATGCGTTCAGTGATGTACGTCATGTCGCTTTTTACATTAATATCGATATCGATAATATTAATTACTAACAGTAATAGTATTAATAGATCTAAAATAGGATGGGATTCCTCCGTCGCTGCATAGCATAAAAGCAAAACATGATGTTCGCAAAATATCATATTAGCAAAACACCATATTCGCAAAAAATCATCATCTCAATTCACCACATTATTACAATATCATATTTTTGAAACATATTAGCAAACTAACATATTCGATTATCATCCTATTCGTGAAATAGGTCAAAGATCATAAGACCGCCGGGCGGTGTGTCTGGTTATACGATCCTCAAGGGGTTAACAACATTTTCTTAACAAAAAGTACAATTATGATAAAAATTGTGTTTTTCTTTCACATTTTATTATTTATTTAATCTTCTTTACATATAAAACTGCTAATGCACTAGTCTTTTAAACACTACATTGCTCTGTGCACGACGGCTATGCAATAGCAGAGCAATCCAGAGACGGATAGCGGTTAAAGTGAAAGAGCTAGAGAGGAAGCCAGTATGATGAGCAGGAATTTGGAGAGTAAGGTTGCTACTGAAGCAAAGGTCACCCCGATGAGAGGCTTTAAGAAACTGAAACCTAGATTTCAGGCATCCGGGGGAACGTGGATCATATAAAATATTAAATAGAGGTAAAATATATTATTAACAGGTTTACTGTCCAAAAAATAAAACAATAGGCTAATCAATTGTTATGGAACATATTATGTTGTCTGCGGGACAGTGAACCGGTTAATAACTAGCGACCCGCCCGCGACTTCGGCTCCGTCCGCGTCGACCCCGTGCCCCGTGAGGAATTTCCAAAGATTTTCTTTCACACAGACCTTGTCCATTTTTTTTTATTAAATAAGGAGACAAACGAGCAAGCGGGTCACCTGATGGAAAGTAATCACCGCCGCTCATGGAGACCCGCAAAACCAGAGGAATCGCAGACGCGTTGCCGGCCTTTAAGAAAGGAATAGGCTTGATCAATTAAAAAAGTAAGAAAATAGCGAAGAAATTTTTAAATTACAAGAATTATTTTGAATTTGATATCAATAAACGGTTATAACATGCTATCGGATTGTTTTATTTCTTGAAAAGTATTTACTTAAACATTATGGCATTAATTGTACTAAAAATGTAGTATCCTGCTAATATGTTATTTTGCTAATATGATGTTTCAAGAATATGATATTGTAAGAATGTGGTGATTTGAGATTATGATTTTTTGCGAATATGGTGTTTTGACAATATGATATTTTGCAAACATCATGTTTTGCTTTTATACTATTCAGCGACGGAGGGGTTGAATGTAGGTACATGGTGCTAAGTAGACATTACTATCTAATGAAACATCAGCATAAGAATAGTATAATTTTATTTAAGCTTACCGAACCTAACTTAGTTGGAATTGCAGATTTCATCAAAATTCGTTTTGCTCCTCGCGTCTGTAAATATTTTTCTTCAAAATGCTTACATGAACTGGACCTTTGAAAACATGAACTTTTCTTGGAAATCCAATTTGGACGATCAATTAGCCTAAGCCATCTATTTCTAGTATTCAAGTTAGTAGGAAATCTAAAAGAAACATAAATTACCTACTAATGTTATTACCTATTCTAACAGTCAAAAAAGATACCTATGGATCGGCTAAGTATCTTAAATGTGATTACATTCCCAGGTAATTCATATCTAAATTATAGGTACTTTAATAACAATAATACATGTTTGCGCCACAGCGCAACGAATAATCGGCCAATCAGAGGGAAGTGACAAGTATACCGGACGAACCTCTTGGACCGCGGGCATCACGCGGTCGCCCAGGCAGTGTGCTAAGAGCGTTTAAGGCGAACCCACGCGTCGCGCGCGCAAGAACTCAGCCCGTGACCACGTCAGACATGTGTTCAGTGTGTGTGCAGTGAGAGCGCTCCGTTTACCAGCTCAACTACCCCTAAAACGCCACCGACCAGTGCCCTGAGTGAACTGTGTTGTGTGTTGCCGCCCTCAAGCCTGCGCCCCCGCGCCTAGAGCGCCAGCCGCCTTCAGCTCCAGCACGATCCTGTGACCACAGCTCGGACCCCGGTAAGTTCCTTCCCACCTCCCGCCTAACAAACTTCACTCTGCCTTCTTTACTCTGCTGTATTTGGCGGTCCTTCTGACCCGCGAATACAATACATATTCGTTTACGTGATAGACAGTGGACACGAAATATCGATAACTTGATACAGCCCTAGTGTAAAACGAAAATTATTTCTTTACACAAATTATTCGTAAATTCTGCATTATGTATAATCTATCTTTGCTTCTTACATAAATAAATGTTTAAAGAAGAGAATTATCACATTTCGTGGTTAAAATTCTAAGCGCATTGGCATAAATAAATCCTAGGTAAGAAGGAGTCGGTTTGTAATAATTTACCTGTGAAATGAACATTTTATGGGATTATTTCGCTGTGTTGTACAACAATCAATTACTGAAAAAGTCACCATGTTTCTAAAGCACTATTTCTCAAAAATATTCACGATTTCACGTAAAATCAGAAAAATTCACAAAATCCAAATTCTCAGTGTGCTGATAAGTGCGGCCAACTGTCAAACAGTAGCCAAAAACGGTTCTGTTACGTCGTATCACGCATCTCTTTTTATCCCACAGTGTTGTTGCTAATGACATCTCGCTCCCTCAGCCCTTTGTTTCTATATTCCGCTAGGTATAGTAACTTTATGGTAAAGACAATTATGTTTCATTATAAACTTTATGTCAGAACTTTCGGTTGAAAATTTATCTATAAATTTGTATAATGATAACCAAAGTGCTCAAAGATTGTTACAGGTACAGGAATATTGTCACAAACGAACTAAACATATAGACCTCCGCTACCATTATGTTAAAGACTTGGTTAAGTGTAATGCTATTAATGTAAAGTACTTGCCTACAGATGAAATGATAGCGGATATGTGTACTAAAGCTTTAGGTTCAGTTAAACATAAAAAGTTTGTGAAATTATGTAATATTGACATAGTGTAACTTTGTTCCAATAGCTCTACTTGTCATAGTATTGTAAACATATTGAATGTGCATGTTAATGTTATATCTGTAACGTTATTGTAAGCATAAGGGGAAGTGTTAAAAGTGTTTTTTCATATGGTATGCTTCCATAACTTAATTTATTGGAAATTAGGTATAGCAACACTCTCCCCTTCCGATCGAGCTGTCAAGCCAACCACGCTGTATTTTTGTAGCTCCGTTTATTTTATAAAGAAAATCATCATCCACTGTTTGTTTAATTGCTAAATAAAACTCTGGTATGTACCTGAAGATATTGGCTGTTTAATTATTTGCTAGAATACCATCTTGACTTTTCCCATACTTCTCACACGCAGCGCTCTTCGATCTCAGACCTCTAACACTATAAACATTGAACTGACTAAAGGTGTTGTATAGGATAGGGTGCAATGAGTCAAACTTTGTGAAACTTTAATATTATCGAAACTGAATTACGCGGACACGCTCATGGGCGACTGCTTGTTTGGTTACACGAAGAAACTCATACAGCGTGTCCAGAATTCATGTGCCCGATTCTGTTTTGTCATCCCTCGTAGGGCTCATATAACGCCATTTCTTAACCAAGGGAATCTTTTAAATATGGAGTCTCGACCCGCTCTTCATTTAGCCTGTCTACTGTTTGGTATCGTACAGTCAGGGTCACCCTCATATCTATATGAGAAACTAACGTTCTCTCATCGGCAGGTCAGTCTAGACTTAATTGTCCAAGACACGGCTACCAACTTTCGTCTGCAGTAGGTCACGTGATAGGTTAGAAATTTAAGACAATCGCGAAGCGCAGCGTGGCATGCTGCATGAATGGATCGCAATTTACATGCTTTTTTATTTTGCCATTTAAAAATAATTAGGCGTTAAACTTTGTGCGAATTACAGTTTAGAAAATATAAATAATAGGGATTATGAATGGTTCCACCTAATGTCGTATTTGGGAAGTTAAATTCGGCGATAAAAATTTAGGCGAAGTAAAAATGAAAAGTAAAATTGTGCGAAAAAAATTTAAGGCTTATCTTTGTGTGCCATTGACAATTTAGGAGAACAAAAAATTCGGCGATCCATTACAGACCTCAGAACAATAATTTAGTTATTGTTCTGAGTTATAGACCCACTTATTTAGGCTTCATACTAAAACGTCTTAGGGCAGGTAACTTCTCAGAGAAATAAGGTAACTTGTACAGGTTACTCCAAAAAGTACCTAACTAAAATTTGTATTATTGCTAAATGTGGCACTTTAGGCGAAAATACAAATTTTGGTAACTTTTTCAGAGATTAAGATACCTATAACATCGTTTGGATTTTTTTCTAAATTAGTAATAATCAAGTGGCGGCGCTAGTGGACCAAATCCATCGTCATAACATTTTTTTTTACTGTATTTTATAAATATGTGTGTCTCACCCACAGACAGTGGTCTCACCTCTCGCCTGTTAGGTGGCTCAATGGGCTATTTTCTGACAGAACAAATTAAAAAATAAAAATTAGTTCAAAAATACTCGATAGATGGCGTTTTATGAAAGCCGACCCGTTCCTACCTAAGGGCTGTAATAAATTCTACTATTTTACTTGTATATCAAAAAAATAAAAAAATAGTACTTACAAATTTTTATTCAGGATCTCCAGGACCTATTTCTATTTTGGAATGGAATAAATATTACGTAGCCATACACGTGTTTTTCATGGACTCGCCTTTTACTAAGCGCCATACTAATCTATGCTAAGCGCCATCTATGAAGTCATTTACGAACCAATTTCTTTTTTTTTGTGATCTCGGAAAATCGCCCATTGAGCCAAAAAAAAAGGCTCGTCTGTGAGCTTATATTTTATTATTACAATATTTCAGTTGGAATAATTTAAAGAATTAAGTCAAGGAACTAATGCAGAGTTATCAGATATCTTAATAAGGCTTAATTATGAATAGAACGGGTATCTACGTATGGACTAAAACAACCCCCTGTCTGTGAGGGTGGCTCGTACAGTAAAGACAGGGGTTGGTTGGGCGCGCCCGGCTCTCACAGACAAAACTAAACATAAGTTTAGTGATTCCAGAAATAGACAAACTGATTTTTGTTCAAAGTCATTTCTGGTCTTTAGTAAATAAATAAAAACAAGTTTATAAGTTATGCTCGACATTCACGGTCAGTTAAACTGATCAGTTTAACTGACGTACATCCAAAAACAACAACAAGTGAAATCGTAAGTTGAAATTTTTAACTGACGACAACCCACGGATATTTCCGGGCGGACCGTAATCCGCTTGCTACAGTTCGTTTGCATCAGTTCAAACTGATTGTGAGTGTGCGTGCTTACATCCGTTTGCCACATAAAGTTACTATACCTAGCGGAATAGGTATAGTAACTTTATGGTTTGCCATCAGTCAGAGCCAGTGTTGCCAACTTAGCTACTTTATAGCTAGATCTAGCTGTTTTTGGTAGCCAAGCAGCTACAATTTTATGAAAGTTGCAGCTAAATTTTTTAGCTACTTTTTCTAGCACCGTTCATAGAAAGTATAGAAGTACAGTCAGCATCAAAAGTAACTTAACAAAAACAAGGTGGCAAAAGTAACAGTCACGTGTACTTGTGTCGTGTCTTTACATACTCATCATTTAACATTTCAGAATTATATGAATTTTTTTGGTTTAATAATAAATGGTTAAGGCAATAACGCAAAAGTATATTGTCATGTACTTTTGACTCAACAGCTATGTCAGACAATTCTGGTCATTTCAACCGTAACAATCATTTGAAAATTTCATGTGCTAAGCTACTTTTGATGCTGACTGTACATGCGAGAAATCGTCTTTTTGAAGTTGCGATGATAACGCGGCCGATTTTGGAAGATTTTTTGCCAATGTCTGGCACATTCGATCGAGAAATGAAGGCCGGTTTGAAGCCAGTGAGTGGGGATTGTTTTTAACTGATCAGTTGTTTTAACTGATCAGTTGTTTTAACTGATTAGTTATTTAACTGATCAGTTTAACTGACCGTGAATGTCGAGCTTTAGACCTCAGTATGAAGGAATCCATAGTTTTTCTTTGGTTACCAATCGCACTCAATTTTGTTACTATCCTCAATAATTTAAAGACTTTTCCTTTTCCAAAAATATGTGAATTTCTAGATAACATTGTAAGCTCATTACATATTTCTTAATAAAGATAAGTTTTGACGATGAACATATATTCGATTAGCGTAGCATATTTAATTTTAAGGTAAATTGGAAAAAAGGTTAAATTTTTTACACCAGTATCAAAATTGCACAGACATTGTGGCTTTTGTTTTCTATAGAACACGAGAACACTACACATTGTAATGGAATACTTTTCACGGCTCAACTCGCTTTAAATTACTACCTTCTATTATATGTCTGTGCAAAATTGATCTTTACCACATTTAATTTTGAAATTAATAACTTTTTTTCAAGTTTATTTAAGTTTAATCTCATGTTTATTGTCTTCAAACTGCAATGACGTTAATATTTTATGTACAAATATTTTTTTTCATAGTTCATTTTGATAACATAGATAGTAACAAAATTGAACACAGATAGTAACCATGTCCAGAAAAAACGCTTCTTATTATTGTGCTGTAGATATTTATTGATACCGAATTAAATAACACAATAATAACATTAGCTACCGTCGAGACCGCTAACTTCACCTGTGAACCCTAACTTCGTCTGTTTCTAAGAAAGTTAAAATTAACGAAATATTTGTATATCTACAATGTCTAGAACTACCAAATGCAGAACATTTTTTATTCCTAACAACAATTTTGCGATGAACTCTTGCGTTTTTACGGTAATAGTAACGAGTTTTTTTTAACCAAGACGGCAGAAACTTTGATTGGTGCGCATTTTAGACTGCAAGTAACTCTGAAGATTTTATTGTATTATGATCTATTGTAATCCCTCTTTTAGAAAAATGAATTAAACTTGCAATCAGTTGTGTAGTTAAAGAATAATCGTAAGACACAGTAATTAGAGTATCGATGCGGCCATGTTAATGTCAAAGTTCGCCTACCCCTAGGGTTGTCACTTTGAAAGTGTGTTATGTTCATAATGTTGTTTATTTTTACATTGGTTGCTAGGTATTACACATAAATAATTATATCGCCATATATATTTTTAATTTATTTAGATGTACAATTCAAGTTACAATCAAGTAAATGTTACATTTAAAAACAAAGAATAAATCTGGATTGCAATTTTAAAAAAATTTAGATAGGTACATTCAGAAAAATATTACCTAATATTTAAACAATGATCACCGAACATTACAATAGAAAAACAAACAAAAACTTAAATAATTATCTATAACCACAACGCACCCGCAGGTTTTTATTGTATACGAACTAACCTATATCAATTCTAAGATTAACATTGCAAGAGCAGAAGGCAAAGGCAAAAAACTATGTTAAGTTAATAGCGGCACCATTCAGAGACAGCAAATTCGCTGTGTCCGAATTGATCGCCGCAGGATTGAGTATATCTTTCACAGATCTAGTATAAACTCATAAATCAGGGTTAAAAATATTTAATTCTAAATTGTTTACAGCCAAATCGTTATATTGCCGACACATCCTCACTATAGAATTAAAAAATGAAATATTGTTTTTATATGGCCGAAGAGCAAAAGGGTTGGTTACGTTGGATCTACGAGCGCTGAATATTGTGTTTATGTATATGTGAGAAAGTCTGAATGCTCTAAGGAGAAAGTAGATCGAGGGAGTCAATTACAGAGTGGATGATTTAAAAAAAATACGAAGTCAAAGTACTTTCGACGCAGTTTGAGTGATTCTATGTTAAACTTAGAGTATATTCGTAATTGGGATGGGAACGAACAATATGTTGACGGTAACACAAGACACTTATGCATTTCCTCTGCACCCTCTCAATGTAACTACAGTGCATATTATGGTAAGGAGACCAAATCGGACTTCCATATTATTTATTAGGTACACTTAATGGCCGGGACTCACTCTGTCCGCCTGCTGTGATGTAACCAGACCTCTTAGACTATTAGAACAAAATTTGCACTCTATCCATTTTGATGTTACACATGGCGACAGATCAACCTACCCTAACCTGTCAAATTTCCCCAATGAATGTTGATCCTTAGAACCGAACAATAAAGTTTAAAATGGATTGTAGAAATTTGACAGTTTTGGGTAGGTTGATCTGACGCCGTGTGTACATTTTGATATACTTATTGTATCTAAGCGTATTTTGTTTTATTTTTTACAATCATAATGGGAACCCAGAAGCCGAAAATAGATTATACTACAAAATACTGTCAAGAAATAATAGATGTTGCTGTAAAATTATTAAAAAGAATGAAAAAGAAAATCATCATATCATAAAAAGCGGAAAAAATGTTTGGAATTCCTCGACGGACCCTTTTAGGCAAAATGCATGCTAAATCAGTGGATACTGAGTCCAGGTTGTCCCGCACGAATTACTCCTGACGAGGAAAAAATCATAATAAAAGTGCTCATTGCAGCTGGTGAAAATGGCAGTCCTTTTAGTTTGCTTGGGAGAACGTATTGCAGAAGATTGATACTTCAAAATTTTTCAAAAAGGGTTGTTTTACCGTTCCTGAACTAGGTTTATAAGTTAATAAAATAAAATAATTATTTCGTTTAATAAATTGAATTTTATTTATTTTTACTTTCCATTTGGATTGACAGCCCTAAGCAAATCCTAAGAAATGTATGAAAACAACTTCAGCCTGGTCCCTAACTTCGCCTACCACGTTTTCCTCCAACAATCAACTCATGCATGAGTACAGGCTTTAAGTTCATTTTTGCCTAAGACATTATTTGATAAAGTTGACAGTGATACCCTTCAACACCTAGACACATAAACAACTGAGAAACACGTGGTAGGCGAAGATAGGAAACAATGCCCATACTTCGCCTACTACCTTTGCGTAGTCTTTTTAGTAATTTGTACTATCTTTTTCCTAGTTCTATTGGACCTAAGCCATAGCCATAGCAATAGAAGATGTCTGTGGTTTTTATATAAGTATGATGTAAAATATTCCACAATCTGAGAGCACATTGAAAAAATGTATCAAAAACCAGATGAAGTTAGGGGTCTCTACGGTACACTTAATTTTCCAATTTATGACTGTGAAGAAACGATTTAAAAAAAAAACAAAAATTTATAGACGGTACGAATTTTTCGAGAACTACTCATTAGCGAAACACCATGGCAAACTTGGCCTCAATCACACTAAGCACCAACGATATTACCAAAACTAAACCTTTACCGTTCAGACGACTTCGTATAGCGCTATCGCGTGTGTCAAACGCGATAGCACTATAAAAGTACATTTAACGACTGCGTTTCAGTTGTGGTTTGGTTGAGACTATTTAGCGTGATAGCCCCCCTGATGTTGCCCAATATGCATAAACATAATATTTTAATGCTCTAAGAGCTTGTCCAGATGACGCGTTTATCACAGATCACTATAAACTAGTCGGAGCGTTTATGACTAGTCGCGCGAACCTCGACTCGCGCGCGCGCGACTAGAACTTGGTAGGCAAAACACGCGGACTACATGTGAAGTGTGGACAGAATGTATGAACCATGGACCTATTACCCAAACAGGACGGAGCACTGGCCTCCAAAAAGTGAAGGGAACAGGGAAGTCAAACTAGGGAATTACATCACTTTCTACACGGTAACCAAAATACATAACGTCAAACGAACGCCACATGATGCAAACATAAGTGTTACCAATGTACCATTTAAAATACTTCCAAAGGATTTTGGTATCTAACTAACAATCAATTATTAAATGTTTTATACATACCTATGTATTAAAAAATAATTTTGAATTATTTCCAAAATAAACTAAACGATGACACTGAGAAATCATGTTGATATTTTGGGTAAAATAGATAATTCTTCTAAAATGCTAAGCTACAATCACTAAACTATTTTTATAGTGGCAATGGGCGATTTTCTGACAGCCCAAATTAAAAAGTAAAAAATAGTTCAAAAACACTCGATAGATGTCGTTTTATGAAAGCTGGGCTACTTATAAGCTATAATAAATTCTACACTTTTACTTGTCTACCAAAAGAATTAAAAAAAAATATTTACTTACCTATTTATATTCAGGACATCCAGAACCTATTTCTATTTTGGAATAGAATAAATATTACGCAGCCATACACGTGCTCTTCATGAACCCGCCTTTTACTAAGTGCCATACTAATCTATGCTAAGCGCCATCTATGAAGTCATTTACGAACCAATTTCTTTTTTTTTTTTGATCTCGGAAAATCGCCCATTGTGCGAGCGGGATACTTGATAGCTAATCGCTCATCACGGTTTCTCTACTACGTTTTACCACGGGAATAAAAGACTTATTTTAAACTAAATTGAGTTTATTTTTCTTTAGCAAAATTTAGCAAGTGCTCCATCCTGTTTGGGTAATAGTTAGGTAGGTCCATGGTATGAACCTCTAGTATCATACGATCGCGCGTTCGTGTCGCTCTCGTCTACTCGCGCGTAAGCGTAAAACGCGTCATATGGGACAAGCACTTTGACACAACCGCACAAGCCATGCACAAACAATAAAAAAGATAGAGAGACGCTTTCACACGTCAAAAACGTTGATTGTCATGTCATGTCAAAGTCAATGTCAAAATGGCAGCAGGACCGATAGCTGAGAGAAATCAAGGTACTTTTCATTTATATACTTAGTTATTTGTGTATTGAATGGTAGTTAAAAATACGCAGAATTTTGTTTATCATTTAGTTAAGTTGGCTAAAGCGCACTATAAACATTTTTTTACAGTAAACACAAGCCTGTTGATAGGTTAAGTTTTCAATCTTTTCCATTCAAACTTTTATTTTTGTCAAAATATTCGAGATTTTATTGTTTAAAAAGAGTTTTTAGCCACCAAAAACGTTGTCACAACGCCATATAATCGTTGACGCAAAGCTTTTGATTACATTAAATTGTCTTGAACAACTAGATAATAATTCCAAATTAGTTATTCCAAACAACAATTTGTATTCAATACTTATTGATTTTTCATACATACATACACATAATCACGACTATTATCGCCGAAGAGTTAGTCAGAGACTAGGACAGCAAAAGTAGTCCTCTGCCATAGTCCACTTTTCACCAAATAGCGACTGCATATGTGCTCTGCACGACAGGCGGTTAGCCTATCGCCGCTTTAAACTGTTGGATGTATGTGTAGTCTTAAGTCCGTTAGTTGCTTTTTATGACACCCAAGGGAAGATAGAGTAGTAGATCTTTCACCGCTACCTATGCAACACGGTTATTGATTTTACCTTTTTAAAAACTGATTTGAAGCTGTTTAAACAATTTAAAGTCGGCAACTTCTGATTAGATATATATTTAACAAGATTAATAATTTCTTACGTTTTGGTATATTATTCATTCATAGGTTAATAGTTATTATATAATTTATGGTTAACAACAAGGAGCTAAAATTAAACAAATAACTTTTATTTCATTTCAGATGCTACAATTTATGTGGGTGGTCTCGATGATAGGGTCTCCGAGACCTTACTTTGGGAATTGTTTGTTCAAGCAGGACCTGTGGGTGAGTAACTTCGTCATTGATAACAACATACTGCTTTTCTATAAATATTATAATAGTTATTCAATTATTCAAAAACATTTTTCTCTTTTTCAGTTAATGTACATATGCCAAAGGATCGTGTGACACAAACACATCAAGGATATGGATTTGTGGAATTTATGGGTGAAGAGGATGCGGACTATGCGATAAAGGTTTTTAATGTTTTTTGCCGTGGTGGTCAGTGGTGTCTGGGATTCTCTAAGCACATCCGAAACTTCATTGTTCAGTGCTGTGCTGCTGTTTTTTGCCAACCAATAAGCACAGTTCATACACACAGCAGTGTACAATGAATAACAGGCAGACGAAGTTATATACCACATGTAAACATCTAAATTAGATTTATAGAAAATCATCCATCTATCCATTTGAGTACCACTGCTCATCTTGTATTGATATTTCTTCCAGCATACTATAGAAAACACAGAAGTAAAAACAAACATTTATTTTTGTTACAAAAATTACCTTTTCTCTTGCTTGAAAAGGTAATTTTTAAAAAAGTAAAAAGTTGGAGCCTTTCCATATCGATGGTTGAAAGGCTAATTGGTCTAAGCGAAATTTTTTGCGATATTGAGTTAAATACCTACATATTCGGAATCTGCAAATTTTTATCCTTTGTTTCAGTGTTTCGAAATTTTTGACTACTTTTTTGGCGCTTAGCACCAAGAGCTATACAGGTCTCATTTCTAAGCTCATTGATCTACACAAAATTATACAAATGTGAGAACTCGATGACTTAAGCTACTTTGATTTTTCGAACTTTTATAAATATGTTGATTAATAGGTCAAGGATCATAAGACCGCCGGCGGTCGCGAAACAATTGATTTTCAATTGTGTCTGGTTTTACGATCCTCAAGGGGTTATGGCATTTGGCTTTTTCACCATGTTGTGGTTTTGTCGTTTAGTCTATTCTGCATTAAACCAAAACAAAATAAGCTTTGTCGTTTGGCACATTTTGTTGTATGCAACATGCAACATTCAACTACATTAAAAAACTGTGTTGCTCACAAATATCTTATGGACATTGGACGTTGCTGAATAATGATGGCCTAAGCATTAATATCTACTATAATCTAGTAAGGGTTCATTTTGTTTTATTCTGTAGTTCCCCTCATAGGCATCTGTATCAAAACTACTTCACTCTGGTGCAACACCATCATGTTGAATTATGCTCATTGGGTATATTCAACTGTTAAATAACTTGGGGCTCAAATCAGTTTTTATTCTTAGTTGATGCTTGAGTCACTTTACTTTCAGCTATTTTACTAAAGGTAGGCATTTGAACCATTTCGCCTTTCTCAAAAAATAACTAAATTTGATGCATTTTGGGTTAACCAACATAAATTTTCCAAAATAATCCACAATTACCAAATAGCAACAGCTTAAAAAACGGATACACTGTATTAAATAAATCAAAGTCTACTAGATAGGTGTTTGTGCTTAAAAAATTATGTAACACCATTTTATACAACAAGATGCAATAAATGAATATGAATATGAATATGATTTAAAAAAAATCAAAAACTTTAATCCTGCCTCCTGCAAGTTTTACAAAATATTGCTTGGATCAATTAGCCTTTCAATTGTCAATATGATGTTCAGTTAAAAGTGCACTGTCTATAAAACCTGAAAATTAGTTATAATTTTTTTTCTCTTATTCTGCTCCATGGTAAAAGGAACAATAAGCCACTTTTCTCTTCGATATAAATCTGACTCCACTGACTATCGCCAACCTCCTTCTAAGATGTTCTATCCAGAGGGTTTTATTTTGTCAAGTAGTCAGGAATCTGTTGCTCAGTCCTGAGATGTCACTTGCGTTTTATTCTCACATACTGGAGTCCTCCCTCCCCACTCAATGCCACTGCAAGTTCATTTACATGTTTGGTTAATCTCTTTTGGTACTGCATACTAAACTATGTTATCTCCTGTTTGACGGTCTATAACTTAAAGTCAAGGTATATGTATCTGTTACTAATACACTGTGGGATACAAAACATTGTTCTTAGTGCCTTGGTCTGAAATCTTTTTAGTATTTCAAATTAGTTACATTATGAACATTTTAAGTATGGCTATTGTGAGTCTATTAAATGTGCATATTTATAAATAAGCCAGATAATAAACTAAGTTGCATTGGGCCTGCGGCACTATACACATAGGAAGTCTACAGCCAAAATGTATAAATAAGTTAAATAGCTGTATAAATGTTATATAGGTTGTCAATGCTGACTTGTAAATTTTCCTCAATTGCAGGTCATGAACATGATAAAACTTTATGGTAAACCAGTAAGAGTTAACAAAGCATCAGCCCATCAAAAGAATTTGGACGTAGGAGCTAATGTTTTCATAGGAAACTTGGATCCTGAAGTTGATGAAAAACTTTTATATGATACATTCTCTGCATTTGGAGTGATATTGCAGACACCAAAGGTAACTATACTAATGATATTATTAAAGGGCCTGCTGAATTTTCCCTTTCCTAGAACCCTTCAATGTGTTATAAAAATGAATTTATTTACAATATAAAACATTATAAAAAACTTAACCTAGGTTGCCACTGGCAGTGGGGATAGACCAGCTATTAGTGGTTATTGCCTAGTGAGGTAACACATATCATCAGGAGGTACCTCACTTGCATAGTGAGGTACCTCCTGATGATATGTGAGGTATTTAGCCGTTTCGCACCACACGCGATTCACGGGGCTAATAACCCAAGCACTGTTTCTGAATGGGGCGATTCGAACCGCAGTGGTTAGGTTACGTACAGTGGTGCGAAACGCCCAAGGTTCTTTTGAAATGGGTCGCTTCGCACTCGCACCACACATTAAAAAATTTAGGAGTCCCAATTATTTATTTGACTAAATAAAATAAAACATTGGGCTATTCGCACTGCGGTGCGAAACGACTACCCGACCCGATATGTGCTGTGTCAAGGAGTACTGCCTTCTGTATCTGACCCTTGTCCCAACCTTTCAGCAAGAGGTTTTCTAGATGTTGATCAAGACTGCTATAAGACCATTTACCTAAACGTCTGTCGGTACAATAATAGTTGAATCCACATCCTACATGTTGGCAACCTTGTGAGCTCCTTTTCAGCTTTCACTAGGTATAAAACCAATACTTGCCCATAAAAATTTTGCAAAAGTTAGGTTACAGTTTACTTATTAATTGTGTCAGTATTTTTATTATTTTTATTTATTCCAGGTTATGAGAGACCCAGAAACAGGAAACTCCAAGGCATTTGCTTTCATTAATTTCGCATCATTCGAAGCATCTGATGCTGCAATAGAAGCTATGAATAACCAGTACCTTTGCAACAGACCAATATCTGTGTCTTATGCTTTCAAGAAGGATGTGAAGGGAGAGAGGCACGGCTCAGCTGCTGAAAGGTAATTCACTGTTTAAATTGTCATTTAGTAATATGTTCATTCAAAATATGAGTTAACATGGTCTGGAGAGTTGTGTGGTAGGGTACTCGTTAATAAAATACTACCAACCCATCTCTTTCGTTGGGTGTCGTAAAAGGCGACTAACGGACTAAATACTAATAATAAAGCCTTTATTTCCGAAATTTTATAATACATTGACATTTTTTTTTAAACTACTTTCTAAGTCACTACAATGTGCCTTACGGCAAAGGCCTCCTCCAACTCTTTCCACTGCTTTCTATCTGACGCTACTCTGATCCATAGGGGTCCTAGGGTCATTTTTAGGTTATCCTCCCGTCTTCTTTGTTTACAACCTCTACTCCTAACGCCATCCCTTGGGTACCAAACTGTCACCTGTTTGCTCCATTTCTCCTTCTGGCAGCGAACTGACTAAAGACTGCGCTTAAATCTAACAGCATAGAGCGGAGATGATAGACTCACCACATATCACACTGAGCATATGTGCAGGTTTACTTTTTGAAACGTAGACTGCTCCTGCGGTGCCCATTGCCTAGTCTCCAGCTAGCCCTTCGGGGAAAATTAAACATGAGTATGTGTTTATGTACGATTTGGAGCCTCGTACCCAACACAAGGCTGAAAAGGAATATTATTCTATTCATAATCAATTCAATTCAAAAACAGATTTTCCGAACAGCAGTAAGCAGTGACAATTGACATTTCAACACAGATAGATAGATAAACATTTATTGACAAAAACAAGGTTAAAATAACACAGCACAAAAAACAATAACAACACAGCTACAACAACAAAACCACAGAAGTCACACTGCTGGGCTCTAACTGGCAACCTAGCTCTAGCCTTTCCACAAGGATAACACACAAGATGAGAATAGACTAGAACCCACCACGCTGGCCCAACACAAGTTGATGGGATTATAACCACTGCCATTTCTTCTTAACATCTTGAGCTTCGTCTGTGCTCCTTCCGAAGCATGGTGGATGTTGTTAATTTGGTGATCCATCTAGTGAATCAACTTTGCGAAAGTTGCTTAACCGGCAATATCGTATACGAAACGCCTTAGGGCTTACGACAGCGACCTGCCTGCGGCAAGCAGTTGAAACGTCGATAGCTTGGTGACGACATGTCGACAGCTAGCCGCCGACTCCTAACGTCGACTGCAGTTACATACGTCGACAGCAAACTGCTGCGTTATTCACTGTGTGTTAGAGCCCTTAGCCGCCGCGCCATCAAGCTTCCATTATTCATACTATTTATTTCGTTGCAGATTGCTCGCCGCCCAAAACCCGCTATCGCACGCGGACCGTCCTCACCAGTTGTTCGCGGACGCCCCGCCCACATTGATGGGTCCAATGTTGATGGCCCCTCCTCCCCCTCCCACCCCGAGCCCGATGCCTCCCCCCGGCCCGCCGATGGGCGCGAGACCCCCACCCCCGCTGCCTATGACGGCTCCACCACCGCCGCCATCATCGATGCCTCCGCCTGGACCTCCACCTCCCCCTGGTCCTCCACCGCCTCCCCCCCCTTTCCATCATTTCCCACCCCCTCCTTTCGGGCCGCCGGGCTTTGGCCCACCCCCACCGCCAGGGGCTAGGCCCCCCCCGCCATGGAGACCGCCGCCCCCCTCCTTCAGGCCGCAGTTCCCGCCTAGGGGACCGCCACCTTTCGGACATCCCCCCTTCCCTCCGCATCATCCGCCCGAGCCGAACTATTCTTATTAATTAAGTGAATAAATTTTGAAAATTTTCGATGTTGGTGTTATTTATTTGTCAGTGAACCTATTAACCCAAAACAGGCCGTGCGCACTCCGCGCTTTAGGTATGAAGCTACAAGTAGCCCGCGATCACCCTGCAGTCGTTAGAAGAGATAAGAGCTACGCGATAGAAAGAGAGGCAACTTCTAGGTGAATTTAACTGTAGGTATGGAGCGGTGTGCGACCTGATTTGCACTTTACCGTGTCTCAGCAAGAGTCGCTATTTATTTAAATGACTTACGCTAATTAGCGGATTGAATCTTCTGTACTTGTACTATTATGTATTCTATGCCTAAAAGCGAAAGTGTGTTCGGGATCGTGGCGAATAGAAAGCAGTATCTGCCTACTTTTCTGGGAAACGTTCAGTCAATAGAATCATCAGCCAATAACGTACTGTTGGGCACAGGCCATCCCACGTGTGGAGATTGGATTATAACTCGCCACTTTGGCCACAAGTCACCACTCTGTAAGTGTGTAATTAGTTTGTGTTTATATTTAAGTAGGTATAAGCGTAAAGTTTCCATATTATTTATAAACATGACTGCTTATTTCTAAAAATAAATAAAACATTTATTTATTTTAACTGTATTTTTATTATTACTTACTAATAGGCACTGTCATACACAAGTTTTTCTTATAAGTAATAAATATGTTGTAGCCTGTTTTATATTGATAACTTATTGTTAAGCCGTTGTCTACTATGGTGACGGTGGTTCATTTTTAAACATAGATGGTGATAGTGATTCGTTTTTAAACATAGATGGCGATAGTGATTCATTTCTAAACATAGATGGCGATAGTGGCGGTGTTTTATCTTCTGGTGGATCTGGTACGGGAACAAACTCTATCTTCAATTGGTTTTTAATTATTTCATTTGGGCTTGTAGGAGGAAAATCGAGCTCTGTAAACAGATTCCGATTATATGGGTAAATTCCTGATTTGCGAAAGCCGGCTTGAATGTTTGTTGATGTAAAAGCAAGTGGCATAGCAGACGCTACAATTCCTGGAATGTCATAAATTGACATTGTCTTTTCTGGGTTGCTTCGTATCCATTTACCGCAGGTTGAATTTACAGCTTCTTTGAAAGGGCCATACGCAGACAGATGAAGTGGATGGAGTCTGTGAAAGCAATGCTCAGGGAAAGATAGTAAGATAATGCCATTGTCCTTGCAAAAGTCCAGTGCGTTAATATGAATGCGCGAGGAGTGGTTATCAAGTACAAGCAACACTTTATGTGAAAGAGATACATTTGTGTGCTTTTGGAAGTGGCCCAGGAACTGCATAAACGATTCACCCTGCATCCAGCCAGAGGGATTTGCAGTTCCAGCTGATGCTATGGGTCCATCCTTAATAAAGTGGTCTAGGTAACGTGCTCGCGGAAAGACGAAGAATGGAGGAACTACATTCCCGATGACATTCGCTGCAAAGGTTACCGAGACTAAAGTACTTTCTGCTGAAGTAAGAGAACCTATTCGAGCATCAAGCCTATTCACAACTCTGTCAGGCTTTTGAACTGTAGTTATACCAGTTTCAACGGTGTTATAAATGTCTTGGGGCTCAAACTTATGACGGTCCATGATGGTGGTCAAATTGTCATAGAAAGCATCTACTTTGATTTTATTAAAACCAGTCGCCTTTGAAATGCTTGTAGCTTGCGCTGCATGTGCAGATAGTTCGTGGTTCCTTCTTATAAATATCCGATACCATTCTTCACCAGCCATCTCGTTGTCAACCCAAGGCCGAGGTGGTGATACATTATACTTCTTGGTAAGTTCGTATGCCACTTTTCTTCCCTCCTTTTTAGATAGGCCATAAAATATATCCCCACATTGAATCAAATATTTTGAAAGCTCCTGCTCTTGCTCTTCAGTAAAAACTCGGTTGTACGCTTTATATCCCATGTTTTGATTTTCTCCCTCGCCTGATGCATCTCGCTTTCGTATATACCTTAGGAGAGAACTGTGATGTAATCCATGCTTTTTCGCCGCATTTCGTAATGAATCTCCTTTTTTTACTTCCTCATAGGCGTCTATAAACTGTGACAAGTCGCTCTGCCCTCTCGATGTTTTTCTTACACGTACTCTCGGCATCTACACAACCAGAAAAAATAAACTGTAGTTGTTTAATTGTTGTAACCGTACCCACACAATGTTTCAACCGTCCTAAATCACTCATTTAATCATATCCTCAAGGTTATCGCTTACAATAGCCCGATAACCTTGGTATCAAGGTTATCGGCTGCGGCTCCGCCTAATAGACGGAGTGATAAAAATAGCGATTTACTTATTTAAAATGTTGTTGACTAGTTTATATAAAGAAACCGATTTACTTAAAATACCTAAAATGAATTCATTAACAATAAAAATAGAAATGTTTGAAACTATTTTTAATATGCGTTCTTTACGCGTATTTCCTCAAAATACCAAACGCGGGGATGCGCGGCGGTGGTTCGGTCAGTTGCACTGCGGCTCTCGCTTTTATGCGCATCGACGGTCACGAGTTGCGCTTGTGCCAAAAAGGCGTGCACGTAATGATGGCAATATTGATACATTAGAACTAGTCACCGTGTTGTACTTTACCAACTTCAATATAAGACAAGAATATATTCAATACATATTCTCATTTCAATACAAACAGGTAATTTGAATAATATCGTAACAAAAATACTTACTACTGGTTGTCAAAATACGATAGGGCCTCCTTTGAATGAACAAACTGTAGCACGCGCTAAGCGACGCCAGCCAGACTGACGTTCGTGTTCGTTTCGTTCGTACGTCGTACCACGTTGCCGCTTCGTGCGCCCCCACCCCTCTACACCGCATAACGGTTCGCCAGATGTTGTGTTGTTTCAACCGTCCTTTGTTTCCACAGTCTTCTGTTTCAACCGTACCCTACTTGTTTTATTTATAGATTACTGTTGGCCAGTCCTACGTCTTCGTTTCGTTCGCGTGAACACCCAGTCCCGTGATTATTATAGGTAATCTTAGACAAATTAAATAATCGTCCTTGTTTTATTATACTTACATAAGTACATTTTCATAAAAAAGTAACATCCGAATTCCCGAATAGGTATTCCCGTGGATTTTCCAAAATTGTACTTTCATACAATTTAGGTACCTACTTACTTACTTTGTCCTACGCCTATCTGGCAAACAAGAGTCTGTATCACAGACGTTTAATCTTTTGTTTTAATCTAAGCGTTTAATAGAAGGTCTGTACACGAACACAACGAAAAAATACAGCCAAATCGATCAAGCCGCTCCCAATTAAGTTCCGTAATTTTTATTAGAATCTGTATTATATAAAATCGTTTGCCAGAAATGAAAGAAACGAATGAACAAATTCTTTGTTGTGTTGGCTATTGACAGCAGCTGTTGTAACAATAAAACAATGCAATAAAATATGAAATATGCACAGACATATATTATATGTCTGTGGAAATATGTCGGTTATGGTCTTTATGGTAGTTTATAATTTAGCGATAATTAATAGTTTTTTTTATTAAGACAAATTGTACATGTAAATATTTTATAAAAATAAAATTATCTAAGTAGGTTAGGTAGGTACTTACTTACTTACCTACAATCTGTGAGGTTTCAAGATTTTGTTTAGATGTGACGAGGTGAAAAGGTTGTCGTGAAATTTACATGTGTACCATGAAAAAATAAAAACTTGTGATTGATTAATATTTTCAATCTAAGTACCTAGTTTTATGTTGTTAAATACGAGAAAGTACCTACTTATAAAATCTCGCGACAACCTTTTAAATCATAAAAATTGTGTAACGACGTTATAAGTTGATAGTAAAAGTTTATTTTTTCTTTTTAGCGCATTTAAATTAAAGTTTGTTAATAAAAAGGATTTTTATTTTTTTAATGCAATGTAGGTATTTTGTTTGAGTGAAATCTTGCAACTTAATTTTGATCCACTTCCCGGTTACCGATTGAGCTGAAATTTTGCATACATGTGTAAATCGCGTGACAATGACATGGTGCTGATCTGACGATGGAGCTGGAAGGTGGCCATGGAACTTCGCAATAAAACAACACAACCTCATCAAGTTTGGGCTCCTTTGAATCGTCTTAACGACTAGTTGGTCTTTCAATGGTAACCAGGGTCTGATGATGGAGCTCGAAAGTGGTCATAGGTACTCTGTAATGAAATGACGCAACCCCATCGAGTTATGACTCGTTTCATTCGTCTTGACGAGTACCTACTTTGTTTTTAGATAGTTACCAGGATCTGATCTGATGATGGAGCTGGATAAGGTGGTACTAAGAATTCGGTAAAGAAACGACGCAACCCCATCGAGTCTCGATCCGTTTGATTAGTCTTGACGAGTACTTTGGTGCTAGATGGTAAAGGGTCTGATGATGGAGCTGGAAGACGGCCATAGGAACTCGGTAATTAAACGACATAACCGCGTCGAGTTTGATTCGTTTTAATGGGTGGACCGTTTTTGATAGGTGGTGAGTGGTGGTGGTTTGGTGGTCGTGAATAAATTTTGTATACACGTCTAGTGAAGTGAACAGATCAAAAACTTGTCTAGGGATAACTAAAAAGTAAAAAACCTTTTTAAAAAACAAGCTTTTATTTAAATGCTTTTATTTAAATTATATAAAAAAAGAAAATTATTAAGTAGGTACATACCTATACTTTAAAACTTTTAGTAAACTACTTTAACGTCATTACATAATTTGGCCGTAAAAAAACGTAGAAAAATTTATAGGCCAAAATTGGCCTATCGCGCAATCCTGGCGGTCAGTGTTCAAGCAGTGTTTACCTCTCGCGTTTCGGTGAAATTGTTCGCAAAATGACCGTTTGCTCAGTGAAATTCTGTCGAAACTACAAAGGAAAAATTTTTCGAAAAGGAAAGTCACGTTTCATCTGTAAGTATCGATAAATTTTAATGAAAATTTAAAGTTTAACAATTATAACGGCCACGTAGTGTTGCTGGTATTAAAATGTAGAATTTCCATTAGTGGTGGCAGAATATAAAAGGAGGTTTAAATATAATAAGTATGATAAAAAATACTCAGTCTTGTAAGTTAGTATTTATACATAGCCTTGTTGTAAATAAAGTAAATACATTAAATATAATTATTATTGGAACACTTCCAAAGTTTTCTTTTTTTTAAACTGATGTCTGATTTATAAGAGCGTGAATAAATGTCACGGTTCCTTTCGATGCCGAATGTTTGTAAACATACCTATTACTGTCATTTGTGCAAATGTCTAGTTTCACTAGGATTTTTACTATGTTTTGAAAGAAAGACACAATAGTTAACTGTTTTCTTGTGAATGTCTCTCAAGAAAAAGTAAAATCCTACTGCAACTAGGTAAAACAGTAATCTGTTTACAAACATTCGTTATCGAATTTGGCTGGAGTATAGGTTCCGTTGTAAAACAAGAAAAAATATAATACCTACTGTAATATTTTATAATACTATTATTATAAATTGTTATGGTATCGATATTCAAAATGAATAAAAAAATTATTATGTTTGAAATGGAATGTACGTAAGTATTTATGTAAGAAGTGTGTGTTTAAGTATATGTATGTAGGGGATGGTAGTATGTATGCTTCAGAGCTCGATGGCGCATCGGCTAGCACGTTCGGCTTGCGATCTTGCCCGCTAAGCAACTTTCGAATTGCCGGGTCACTGGAAGGGTGACCAAATTTAAAACATCTCGAGCTCCTCCGTGCTTCGAAAGGCACGTTAAGCCGTTGGTCCCGTTTGTTGTCGTAAGATGACAGCAAAACCAGCGTGGTGGGTTAGGGCCCAATATTCCCACGTGGAGATCACGTGGGAATATTGGGCCCTAACCTGCCTGCGCCCAGCAGTGGGACGTTTATAGGCTGATGATGATGATGACGATGTTTGAGAAAGTGCGGGTGTATGTTTGTGCCCCTAAAAGGGTCAATATTTCTCATCTCATTTAAACTATTCGACACGGATATTGATGAGCAGTCATCACATTATGTAACCTTTACAACTGTTCGACCACATAGCAAACATTTTTATTTTCAGATTTCCAACTGATCCGGTAGAAAGAAGTCGTCGAAATATTTAACTATTTAAGTTTTCAACATAATAAGAAATTAGAGAACATGAAAAATGATGTAACATCCAAACGAAAGTTATTTAAGAAACAAATACCAAGATAATGCCATTAAAATATTTAAATTTCTAATTAAAAAATCAATTTTGATTAAGTAATAAAATGTAAATCATCCTGCCTGTTGCTTCTATTTCGTCCCTATTACAAACATATCACACACACGCAGGCTTCCATTAGCGCATTATTTTATTGTACTCGCCCTCGCCTTCAATCATCCATTTCTTCTAAACACACCAGCTTCTTTTATGCGTTATACCTACATATACGATAGACATACCTAATTTAAAAAGTTATGTTATACTATGAACCATTTTAAAATTGTATTGTGCATAAATATATTTTCCCTACTTTATTGGAAATTAGGCATTCGCTGGCAACCATTCGCGCTAGTGTCAGTCATACGCGGCTGTCACGCAAACTTCGATGGGTTATTGGAACAAAGCCGCAATCGACAAAACGCAATTTTACAGGAAAAAAGATTTAGTGAAAATCTTGACTAATTGTTAAACTACAAGGCGTATCTTAACGGTTTAGTGTGACATAAAGTGTACATAAGCTTAGTAGTACTTAGGAATTAAAAAAATAGTAAAAAAAACATATTGCCACTTTAAACATTGAAAGTGGTTTCCGTAAAGCCGGGTCCGCTGCGGCCAGATTTTGAACAGAACATTGTTCGAAAACATAAATAAGGGGCGTGGCCCATTGAGTAATAATGTGGCCCATTGAGTAATTAATGTTTTCGAACAATGTTCTGTTCAAAATCTGGCGCAGCGGACCCGTCTTTAGACTCCATTGAGGTTTTGTTCCGGTAAAAAGTGCGAAATAAATCAGACAGCAATAGCAAATTGCAGCGTTGTGCGATGATCTGAATGATGTATGGCGCATACAGTAATAGCGTTTTATAATGATGTTACAGGAAATGGTGAATGTTATAGGAAAATGTACTGGCGAATACTGTGTGCATAGTAAGCGTTTTTTCCTATATCTATATAGCATTGTGAATGCAAAATTTCAATAATAAAGATATATTATTGTTGTATTGGAAGGACTACAAAATTTATTAATATAATAAGAGCATCACGAAAATATAATGAATAATGTACTTTGTAGAATTTATTTGTAAATAATCATAATAGATAAGATAAGATAAAGATAAAATATGCTTTATGTACACCGCAGAAAACATACAAAAGGACAAACACATAGTACATACAATTGGCAGCCTTATCGCTAAACAGCAATTTCTTATAGTAGTATAGTATAGTATAGTAGTATTATAATAAAAGTATTATATTATTATTATTTATTATAATAGTATTATATTATTTTATGGACAGCTACCTATACACATCAGCGCGGCCACCTGTACAAATCTTAGCTACAGACCTAGAGCTAAGCTAACCCGACACTACACCGAAGATATCCTGGACATCAACCTGTACGAGATTGGTATGGCTCTCAAGCAGCACAAGAACAGCAAGGCATCGGGTGCTGTCGGAATTACGGCTGAGCTTCTGAAAGCAGGCGGAAGACCGGTACTCGCAGCTCTTTAGAAACTATTTAATTCCGTCGTACTCGGAGCTAGAACGCCAGAAGCGCGGCATGAAATTGTGGTTGTGTTGTTCTATAAGAAAGGTAACAAGACCCTACTGAGGAACTACAGACCTATATCACTTCTAAGTCACGTTTATAACCTGTTCTCGAGAGTTATAACTACTGTACTAATCGTCTCGCACGCAGGTATGATGACTTACAGCCAATCGAACAAGCCGGATTCCGAAAAAGTTTTCAGCATCATAGACTCGTAGACCACATACATACGCTGCGGCAGGTTATACAGAATACCGAAGAGTATACCCGGCCACTTTGCTTAGCGTTTGTGGACTATGAGAAAGCCGTTGACTCGATGGAAACATGGGCCGTGCTACAGTCTCTCCAGCGGTGCCAAATTGACTACCGGTACATCGTAGTGTTGAAGTGTTTGTACGCAAACGCCACTATGACAGTTCACCTGCAGGACCAGAGCTCAAAGCCAGTCCGGCTGCAGCGTGGAGTGCGACAAGGAGACGTCACGAAGCTCTTCACTGCTGCACTGGAGGACGTGTTTAAGCTTCTGGACTGGAGACGACTCGGCATCAATATTAACGGCGTGTACATCAGTCACCTTCGATTTGCCGATGCTATAGTAGTCATGGCTGAGAACTTGGAGGACCTAGGCACAATGCTGGGTGATCTCAAGTCTCTCAACATGTGGGCCATAAAATGAACATGGAGATGACGAAAATCATGTCTAACTCATGTGTCATACCCACTCCTCTGAAGGTTGGAGAGTCTGCTCTTGAAGTGGTTGACGAATATGTGTACCTGGGACAAACGGTCCAGTTAGGTAGGTCCAACATTAAGAAAGAAGTTAATCGTCGAATCCAACTCGGCTGGGCAGCGCTCGGTAAGCTACGAAATATCTTCTCGTCCAAAATACCGCAGTGTCTCAAGACGAAAGTTTCGACCAGTGTGTGTTGCCAGTGATGACATACGGTACCGAAACGTCGTTGCTCACTATATATGAGCCTAAATAGTCTGGCTCAAAGTAACGCAAAGAGCAATGGAGGGGGCTATGCTAGAGGTTTCTCTACGTGATCGAATCAGAAATGAGGAGATTCGTAGAAGAACTAAAGGAACCGACATAGCCCAAAGAGTCGCCAAGCTCAGTGGCAATAGGCAGGGCACATCGCCCGTAGAACCGATGGCCGTTGGGGCAGAAGTGTGGCAGTTGAGTGGCGACCACGCACAAGAAGACGCAGTGTGGGCAGGCCTCCAACAAGGTGATCCGACGATCTGGTGCGCGGTCGCGGGTAGCCGCTGGTTGCGAGCAGCATAAGACCGGTCGTGTGGAGATCCTTGAGGTTGGCTTTTGTCCAGCAGTGGACGTCTTCTGGCTGATGATGATGATGATGATATTTATTGTTTTAAGTATTTTATTCACTCATGTATACTGTTGTGTTATTATTAATGTAGGTACTTCTTGTTAGCCATTTATTTATTTAAGGAAATGTAAAAAGAAAATTTCAATCAACAAACTTAATTTGTTTATTTACGAAAAAACAATAATTATTACACACAATGTTATTTTTACTTAGTCTTTTTTATAACTAAATCATAAGAAAAAGTTGACAATTTGTATAAAATTATCTAAATCATAAGAACGCACTTACCATTCATTATTAGTACACTTACCTATTTATCAAAACAATAACTAAGTCTTCACATGATTAAAACGTTTCAACGAACTAGCTCTTATAGAGCTAGCTCTAGCTCGAATATTTAATTATTATTTACAAATTAATGTAAAATTATTGTAGGTAAGTTACATACTTACAGTAGGTAGCTATTGTTTAGGTATGTATTGAAAATGAATCGACATATTTTAAGTTCATGAAAGAAAACCATAATTACTATTACTAGTGAAAGTTTAAAATATTTGTACAGCAATGTTTATTGTAAATCTTTTTACAAAGTTTATTTTGGGGAACACAGCTGCAAGGGCCAATACTTGTAGAAGATTGAAAAAAACTTTAATCATTGCACATAGGACGATTATTCCGGAAAACAAAATTCGAGTGATGAACGAGGAATAATAAAGCAATACCCATAATGATTTTGCTAAATCAGGCAGCTTTCAGTATTAAATTTGGAAAAAAATCCACAAGGTCTATAAAATACGATAATGGCTTAATCGGAAAACTGCTACTATGGCTATTGCGGTCTTGTTCCAGGCACCCATCGACTTCAAATTCAATACAAAAACCGGACGGATTTTGAGAAGCGTTTGTACCGCGATACTCCGTCTAGACATGTATATAGTCAAAGCATAATTTATATTGATGACTTAGAGCACACATGTTCTAATTACAAAAATTAGATTTTTCAGGAGAGCATTTTAAAAGCATGAATACTTAAAACTGTCTATGATACCTATGTAATTCAAATTACGTTTATTCAAAATACTTATTCTTTGGTTCTACAAATAAGTAGATTTCATAACGAAATTACGTCAAATTGATAACAAAATCAGCTGAATTTCTAGCTCGCACTTAGTACATTTGAACCCTCAAATTTAGTCATTTGAATGCACGAATATACTAAGTGGGGCGGGGTCAATAATCTAGTAGATAAACAGGTACTTATCAAAATAAAAACATTGGAATATTTGTTAAATACCACAGAATACCAACTCAAGATATTTTGTGCAGGTTAGAACATAAAATAATAATATACTTACTTAAGTATATTTAAGCGTTAATAAAACGCTTAAATATAAAAAAAAAACATTAATCTAATAATAATATTATTAAATAGGAAATCAATGAAACATTGCATTGTAGGTACCTAAGTGATAATTTATTAAAGTTTTATTCTACAACATTTAATTTATTATTAAGAATGGTACCTATCATTCTTAATAATTAATTATATGTTATCACTCATTAAATCAGTCTTTCTTAAACACTAACAAAATTAGAGAAAGTAAGTACCTACTAGGTACTTATTTATTCAAGTTTCTTTAAATCTGTAATAGTCTTAGAATAAGGTAAAGGTTATTAATAATACTCTCATCACATCCTGATTCTTTACTTCATCATCAGGCTGATATTTCAGTGTCAGTGATATTGATATTAGGAATATTTGCAGAACTGGATGGTAAGTCTCTATAATATATATATATATATACAGGGTATGAAAAGAAGCTTAACGAAGCCGTAATATACACATAGTGTACATCAAACTAAGAAACATTCAGTAAAAATAATTGCTGGGAAACTACTTAAACTTTTAGGTATTAAAAAACGGGTGTTTTCTAAGACACGCAATGAAACGCGTGCAACAAAGTGTGCATGTGTGTGTGTTACGGGACGAGAGAGAAGTCAATAGGCGTATGAGTGGGATAAAAAAGCGCGCGCCATGTCTGTACCGTACCACGCACGATGCGCGGTTTTATTCATGAACTCATTGTTTTCGCTTCATGATTGTTTGTAGAAAATGTTTGTTTAAGTCTAGGCTAGTCTACCTACTTACCTACTCTCCATCGATATCATCAAGGGACCTTTCGACACTGACGAGCTGCGGCTCAAACTGCCGACCTCCCACGTGTAGGCATAAGCGCGCCCGTTCCAGATTTTCCCGGTGGACCAACTCCATGATTCCTTCTCGTAGAGACCGCTGCTTAAGCTCTTCGAAAACGGCGACAACTTTTTGATGCATCTCATCAGCTGTTTGGCAAGGGCGGTCGAAAACCCTGTCTTTGACGTGGCCCCACAAAAAAAATCCAGGGGGGTTAAATCCGGCGATCGTGGAGGCCATTCATGAGGCCCATACCGCCCAATCCAATGGTCGCTGAATAGCTCACGATATGTGGGGGTGCGCCATCATGCTGGAACCAAGTTACTTGCAGCTGTGCCAGTGGCATATCGTCGAGAGTATCCGCTAAATAATTGTTTATCAATTCTAGATACGCAGAACCGTTCATTCTAGGTGGTAAGAAGACGGGTCCCAGAATCTGGTTACGGACTATACCTGCCCAAACATTGTGTTTCCAGCGTGTCTGAAATCCAGTCTCTTGCATCTGGTGTGGGTTTTGCGAGCACCAATAATGGGCATTTCGGCGGTTTCACATTCCGTTATTGGTGAACGTGCACTCGTCGGTAAAAATAATATTTTCCACAAACCGACGGCTCTGGCCTAGGACCCACGCACAATAAGCCATTCGACGTTGCCTGTCTCCTGGCCCAACCGCATGAACCCTGTGAATTTTATAGGGTCGTTGCCTGTCTCTCGTGAGCACTTTGTGCACCGTGTTATACGACACTACATGTCGTGCGCGATGGCCATGGCGTCTCCTTAAAACTTTTGCTGCCGTTCGCATTCCAGTCATCAATATACGGACGCCAGATGTCAATATACGGACGCCAGATGTCAATATACGGATGCCAGTTATCAATATACGGACGCCAGATAACAATAGACAGACGCACGGTAAAAAAGGGCCTAGGCCTTTCAAACTATAAGGACAATTAAGTTAGGAAGCCAGAACCCAAGGCATTTACGCAATATGAATACGTAAATCGGACTGTCCGACTAGTTTTTTTTTCTGTAAATGGGTTTGCTCTTGATCCCAATCAAGCCGATTCACGATGGAGCGAGCTAACCCAGAAGGTGTCTATTCACTCTTGCTTTGAAGATACTTAAGATAAGTACTCGGAAACACAGACGCAGGGAGGGAGTTCTTCGGAGGAACTCTTTTTCTGTGCACATTATAAACGATGTTGAGTAGCGCTTTGTGCGAAATTTAGAAATATCCTCCAAGAAAGGGTGGTAGCCCGCAGTGCGTCTGGATGTCCGATGGAAGAAAGGGGATGGCGGTAAAAGCTCATGGAGTTCCAGGTCTGTAAAAGACCGACAGAAAGGCAACTTTGCGGCGGTGAGCTAGGGTGTGAAACTTGCTCTTCACCAGATCTTTGTCGCCAATTAGCCTCTCAACTCTGCGTTGAATCGTGTCCAGTGCAGTTAGTTGGTATTTTTTTTTATATAATTCACCAACGTTTGTTTACACTGATACATTAAATTACTTAATTAAGTTTGTAATATTATTTAAGTGTAACAAACACTTCAGGTAAATACAATATGTTAGGACTCTTTCAAGTTTAGGATAATAATTTTTAAACAATAATAATCTAAAAAAGTAACAAGAAATACAAATATTCACGATAGATCGATTCGATCAGCGATAGATGTTTACTGTAGTAATCTTTGTTTTTCAAAAAATCACTAATTTCATAATTTTGAGACGCTTTACTGTCACTATCAATATACACAGATGCAAAGTACAAGTAGTATTTCGCTGAGCCGTCCCATAGGTGACTGCAATATTCCATACAAGATCGGACTTCAGCTTTAAAGAGAGTTTAAAGCTATCCCGGCGTGAAATATCACTTGACCTTATTTAGGACGCCCAGCTTTTTGACTGCAGTTTGCATCCGAAAGGTATCTCTCTACGACAGTACTGTCATCTGCATACCCAACAATTCCTGGTATCAACAGGTCATTGATGTGCAACAGGAAAAGCGTCGCAGAGAGACCCCTGAGGAACTCCGGCATCAATAGCCACTGAGTCAGAGGACCAGCCATCGATGACTACTCTGATCGATCGTTCCGTCAGAAAATCAGCTATCCAACTACAAAAGTACATATAATAATATCTACAGCGGGGACACCATACGCAGGAAGCTTGCGCAGCAGACTTGCGTGCCAGACCCTTTCAAAAGCCTTCGAGATGTCCAGTGATACGGCAAGTGCTTCGCCGTGCATCTCGAGGGCCCCACCCCAGTAGTGCGTCACATAAACTTGAAGATCCCCAGTCGAAATCCCCGGCTTCCTCGGCGGAAGCCATATTGACAGTCACTGAGGAGGTCATTAACTTATAGGTACATACCTATAAGTTAATGACCTCCTCAGCTCCTCATACCAACTTACTGTTTAGAACTCTTTCCATGACCTTACAGAGTATGGAATTGATAGCGATCGGTCGGTAGTTGCATGGGTCAGCATGAGACTTCCCTTTTAGGGTACTGGCTGCACATTGCCAAGCTTCCAGCATTTCGGTACGGTTTTTGTCTTTTTTCTCTTGTTACATAATTATGCTCAGGATGTTTGTTAGAGCTGGCGTCAAAATGTCAAATAGCAATATATGGACGCCAGACATCAATATACGGACGCCACATGTCAATATACGGACGCCAGATAACAATATACGGACGCACGGTAGCTCCTCAACAAAGGGCCTAGGTATTTCAAACTATAAAGATAATTAAGTTAGGAAGCCAGAACCCGAGGCATTTACGCAATATGAATTTGTAAATAGGACTGTCCGACTTGTCACATATTATGCTCAAGATGTTATTAGAGCTGGCGTGAAATGTCAAATAGCAATATACGGACGCCAGATATCCAATATACGGACGCCAGACATGAATATACGGATGCCAGATGCCAACAACGGACGCCAGATATCAATATACGGGCGTACGGTAGCTCCTCAGCTTAGGGCTTGGATAGTTAGTAGAACATCATCTTTAAAGGAAAAAGAGAATATAAGTACTTATTTAGGAAATCAGAACCCAAGGAATGCAAGCAGAACCACTTACCCAAAACTGTCAATTTTCTCGAATCGATATTGACCCTTATAGCTAAATAATAAATTGTGTACTTCAGTGCAGCGGCTATTTATGATGGCCGCTGCACTTTTAATTAGATCGAGATCAAACCTTAAGGCATCACATTGATGAACCCAAAACTGATGTCAGTTTCTTTAATAAAGTTAAGAGCGTTATCGCATTTCAGTTTCCCATACAAATTTCCAAGTTGAAATTTTTAAAAACCATTAGGCCATTTTTGATGAAACTCTGCATTAACGTTTTTATATTTTAGCGTTTTATTAACGCTTAAATATACTTAAGTAAAATTTTAAACACTGAAAAAAGACGACAACCTCAGGCGGGAATCGAACCACGCACCTTCCGCATTCCGGGCGACTGCCTTAACCACTTGGTCTGCTTTCAAACGCCGAAATTTGTCAGTGCTTGATGCTTATGTTTTTAGTCAACATTGCTTCATCAAATCTTAGAAGTTTTCACCTCTGAGATCCGAAAGAAATATTTTAACAAATATTTGAACATTCGGTTAAGATGAAGCTGCGTTTATAGATTAATGTTTATATGCATTAGCATGCAAAGTTTCATAAAATATGGCTTATTGGTCTTTAAAAATTTCGACTTGGAAGATTGTATGGGAAACCGAAATGTGTAAACCCTCTTAAATAAAAAAAAACTTTGGTTAACAATTTTAAAGACATCTGTCAAATTGGACCCAACATTAAAATATTCGGTGAAAGAAAGAGATAGGTAACGCATTGCTGGCAACGTCGCTTTTACAAAATCAGGAGGACGTGAAAATGTCAGCGCATTAAGTAAATGATAATCAGTATATCCAGGAAGCCAAAAATTTATCACCATGAAATGGAGTTCATAAATGTTTGGGCATGACTGCAAGAAGAATATTGCCACAATTAAAATAATCGCAAAATAAAATATCCTATGGAGAAAGGCATCAAAAAACTAAGAAACATTCGCAGAGAGATGATCTAAATTGTAAGCTGAACTGGAGGACGTCGTAATGATGCACAGCATGCATGACGCCAAATGCGTAGCTGGATGTAAATATATATATATATATATATATATATATGTGGAGGCTGATGGCCTCCACCAGAAGGTAAGGGTGACCCAATGAAATGCGTGTTCACTTATATGTTTGCTTTATTTATTAATGCGACGTACGATACAGTTCGCGGGTGCAGAGCGACTAGCTCTGGAAGCTTCGAGCTTCCACGGGTTACATGAATTTGCTGACATAAAATATATACATGTGTGGAGGTGGTGTACGAACACCTACAATACTCCCCTCTTTAAAAAATATATTTATATAATTAAGAAAAATTATATAACTGAAAGAGAAAACAATATTTGTTGAGTTAAGTAATAAGAGAAAAAAATAGTGAAAGAAAAAAATATGTGCTAAGATACAAAGAAAGATAAAAACTAAGTGAAAGTAAAAAGTTATAGGTAGGTATGCTAGGTTACAAAGAAGTTTGCTTATCCTACTTCTTTACGCTAAGTCAACACTGTCAACTAAAAGCTATTGTTACCTTACACTGTATTCTTATCTTACGCTTATGCTAGGTTGCGTACCGGTTGGGGTGCAAATTTGGGAACCTCCTCGTGGTGCACCCTGGGGTAAGGCCTCTCGGCCCACGTTCAGCGTGGGACAAGGGGCCTTATGCTAATCCCTGGCGTCCCTTCTGGGCGCCGAATAAAGTAGGTGGTGCCCCTTCTGGGCATCGCACCCCCTTCAACGCGCGTCCCTTCTGGACCGCACAGCGGGTCACTTGGACCTGCGGGGGGGATCTCCACGTGCGTGCCCACTCTGGGCCGCACGCTCGCCGCTCACTCTGAGCGGCTTTGAGTGGAGCTTTTCCGGCACCCCTTCTGGGTGCCGTGCCATGCAAAGGCTTCGTCGTTGGGGCACGCGGCGACGGGCGCCCGTCTTCAGGACGGGTTGGTGGGCGGCTATACAGCCCACCCGCTAGCGACCATGGGGGGGAAAGGGGAGCACCCCGAAAGGGGTGTACCAGGGGCCTCACGCCAGCCCCTGAGCATCGTAATCCCCGAACCGACAGCGATGAGCCCACTCGAGGCGTCTGTGGGGGAGCTGTTGGGGAGGGGACCGAGGGCCTGCCTTCACCGGCCGGCCGCGTCAGGCAAGACTATAAAACCCGGGAGAAAACCTGTCACAAACCTCCAGATACCACCCGACCTCTGGAGTATCTAGGGTAGCCCGCGTACAGGGGCCTCTGCGCGGGTGGTCCGTTTTTGCCCCATACTCGTGGGATCAGATATGGATGACCAAATAAAACCTTTTTCTGACGCCACTCCCGAGCCTTGTACAAGGTACGGAGTGGATGGTGGGGCTAGCGACAGCCGGAAGAGGTCGCGGACCGTCGAGGATGTCGACTCCGATTTTTCGGGTTACGAATCGACTACCTCAAATCCGCCAAAGATTGGCACCGGGCGGAGAGGTCGAGGAAAGTCTGGGACTAACATCGTTCCCAGACCCGGAACTTCTCGGAGTTTTGACGAGGAGGAACGTCGTCGGAGAGGGGAGCTGGCGCAGCCCGACGACGAGCTGGATGCGGATCTGGCGGAGGAGCTTTCCTCTTATGAGGAGCTCCTTCGCGAGATTTGCGAGTCCGAGGGGAAGGCCGCAGCGATTGGGTCGACGGCTACCATCGTGGGGTTCAGGAGAGCTAGGGAGCAGCTCCTGAAGAAAGTGCTGGGGGTGCACAAGACGCAGGCGGAGCGTACCGCCGCTCATGCCGCCGAAGAGGCACGGAATGAGGTGGAGCGCCTGGCCCTTGCCAACTCCAGGCTGCAGAAGGAGGTGGCTGAGCTGCGAAAGGAGCTAGTGGCCCTTAAGAGGGAAATGGGCGGAAGACCTTCCTCCCCACGTGCGGAGGCTGCCCCTGTACCACCTCAGGCTCAGTCCGAGGGACCGGGACCGCTGGACGAGCTGAAGGGCTTGCTCCTGAGCGCGATTGGGGCGATTAACTCGCGCCTGGACGGGCTAGAGGCGAGGAATACCGCCCCGCAGTCCGAGAGGGCACGTCCGCCCCTAGCTGTGCGGGGATTGAGAGTGGAGGAGTACCCACCTCTCCCAACGCCGACTAGGCAGCCCCCGACGGTGACGAATCCTTCCGTCCCCCCACCCCAGCAGAACACCAGCTGGGCCCCAGCGCCTCCCGCCGCACCAGCGACGGGCTCTCGCCGTAGGCGCCGGAGAGGAAGAGCGCCAGTAACGGCACTGCCGTTCACGGCAGCGGAGGCGACCACAAGTCGCCCGCTACCCGCTACCCGAGGAGCGCCCCCGCCCCAGACTGCCCCGGCAGCTCCGAGGCCGAGAGGGAGGCGGCTGAGAGGACCCCGCTCGTCAGCGGTCGTGGTCCAGCTGACGGCGGATGCTATCGAGCGCGGCGTCACCTATGCCGCCGTGATAAGGAGGGCCATAGACGCCATCCCGCTGGCGGAATGCGGAATTTCCTCCGGGCTCACCACCCGCGTGACGATGACGGGCGCCCGGTTGCTGCAGATCCCGGGCGCGAACAGCGGGGAGTCTGCCGACCGCCTGGCTGCGCGGTTGAGAGAGGCTGTGGCGGACGTGGTGACGGTGGCCAGACCAGAAAAGTGCGCGGACCTGCGCATTTCTGGCCTCGACGACACCGTCACTGCAGAGGATTTGGCGCAAGTGGTGGCCGTAAAGGGAGGGTGCGCGCAGTCGTGCGTCAAGGTGGGAGCACCACGGGCTGGCCCCGGCGGCTCCACATCCGTTCTGGTGCGCTGCCCAGTTAAGGCGGCCCGAACAATTGTGGCGGCGAAGAGGTTGCTGGTGGGCTGGCTGTCAGTCCCAGTAACGCTCCTCGACCCGCGCCCGTTGCGCTGTTTTAGGTGCATGGGCGTGGGTCACACCAGGGCGAGGTGTCCCTCTGAGGAAGATCGCAGCCTCGTCTGCTTTCGCTGTGGCCTTCCAGGCCACAAAGCAGCGGAGTGCTCGCAGGCCGTGCCGAGTTGCGCAGTCTGCGCGGAAAGAGGGAGGCCTACGGGCCATGTCATGGGGAGCCGGGCGTGCGTCCCCCCTCTAAGGAGGGTGCGGGTTAGCCCCACAGCGCGCACAGCAGCGATGGTCGACGCGCTGAGACGGACCGAACCGGTGGAGGTCGAGATGGAGGAGGCAGAGGCCCCTCTCTCGACGCAACCTTCCCCATCCTCTAACCCCAATGCCTCTCCGACGAGAGGTACAGGGAGAGACCCGGGGGAAGAGTTGGGGGAGGTTGAAGAGGTGGAGGCGGAAGACGCGTCGTCGGACTCGACGATCGCTCCGTCTCAAGCGCGGTCGCGTAGGCAGTCCTCGGAGTCGGAGGTGTACGACTCGGACTAGCCGTAGGCCACTTAAAAGCCCGAGAGGGAAAGCCTGAGGGGTAGTGGCGGCCACATAAAAGCCCGAGAGGAGAAGCCTGAGGGGTAGTGGCAGCACTCGGTAGTGTCCCTGAAAAGGGACACCACCGACTGCAGAGGGAAAAGGGGAGTCTGTGTGTGATGCATAGACTCCTCTTTTGAGGGAGTTATCTCCTTTTAGGGGTGCAAATTTGGGAACCTCCTCGTGGTGCACCCTGGGGTAAGGCCTCTCGGCCCACGTTCAGCGTGGGACAAGGGGCCTTATGCTAATCCCTGGCGTCCCTTCTGGGCGCCGAATAAAGTAGGTGGTGCCCCTTCTGGGCATCGCACCCCCTTCAACGCGCGTCCCTTCAGGACCGCACAGCGGGTCACTTTGACCTGCGGGGGGGATCTCCACGTGCGGCCCACTCTGGGTCGCACGCTCGCCGCTCATTCTCGAGCGGCTTTGAGGGGAGTTTTGACGGCGCCCCTTCTGGGCGTCGTCACACGGGGTGGGTTTGGGGTAGTCGGCGCCCCTTCTGGGCGCCGTTACACGGGGTGGGTTGGGGTAGTTCGGCGCCCCTTCTGGGCGCCGCTTCAGGCAAAGGTGCCGTCGTTGCGGGGCGCGGCGATGGGCGCCCGTTTTCGAACGGGTTGGTGGGCGGCATACAGCCCACCCCCTAGCGACCAATGGGGATCGCAACCCATAAATTGCTATCCCCCCCCTTTTCATGAAATGTCCAAAAAATGCAAAGGTGGTTTGCCATGTGATCCGGCTGGCGCCCGGCGCACGGAGCTATCCGGGGCTCCGTGTGAGAAATGGACTACCGAAGGCCCTACAGGAGTTCGAGACCAGGCTTCTGTAGCGGCACATACTACTGGTGCTCGGAGTGGGGAGGTGCCCAAGAGGGGCGGGGTGAGTGGTGTGTCCGGGAGGGACGTGATGGCCGGGGACGCGTCCGGGGAAGCGTCCGCTCGGGCTAATGGCTCGGGCGGCGGGAAACCGGCGGTGCCCGGTGGCAGAGGCGCTCGGCGCCATGTGGAGTTCTGGGCGGCCGTGGAGCCTGATCCTGAGGCGACCAGGATGGCTGTCGATGTGGTGGAAGAGACCAGGAAGCGCTTACTAGCGGCTGCGCGGACGGACTCTGACAGCGGTGGGTCCGCTGGGACTGGCGGAGGAGAGCCGGAGGGCAGACCTAGGAAGGCCCCCAAGACCTCTAAAAAGGCCCCCTCTGCGGACATAGTTGAGATCTCCGACGAAGAAAGGTACCAGGAGCTTAAGGGCATCGCAGCCAAAAAGTCGAGGCGGGAGATCCACGATAGGCTCGCAACGTGCTCGCAAAAGGTGGCGCAGGTGGTGGTGGCAGCGCAGGAAGCCTCTGCTGCTGCGAAAAGGGCGCTCGCCCCGTTGAAGGACGACCTAATGACCGTGGTGGTGTGTGCGACCAGGCTCCGGAACATGCCCTTACCGGATGAGCTCGCTGAGCGCCTCCAACGGGAGAATGTGGAGCTTCGACTTGAGGTGGAATCACTGCGGGCAGAAGTGAAAGCCGTGAGGGAGGCACAGCAGGCGCTCATTCTGGCCCGCAGCGAGAAGGAGGACGTTTCTGCCAGAAGGGATGCGGCGACGCAGGCCGCCATAGTGGAAATGCCGCCCAGTGGCGTGGGTGAGGACTCCCCCACCCTGAAGGAGGTCGTGGCAGCCCTGAGGAGGGAAGTGTTGGAGTCGCTGGGAGGGCGCCTCGATAGTATCGAGAGGCGCCTCCCAGCCGAGCCCCCGAGGAGGCCGCCGTTGGCGGGTGATGGTGGGAGAAGCTATGCCGGGGCGGCCGCTGGAGCCCATAGCGCCCCCCGTGCTCCCATGAGGGACCCGAATGCGGGACCGGTGCCCGCCCGGGAGGGGTGGCAAATTGCCGCCTCTAAGAGGGCCAAGGCGAGGGCCAGGAGGGCCGAGGCCGCGGCCGGCCGGGCAGCGAAGGAGGAAGGGACCGAGTCGAGAAGGGCGAGGGGTGCGAAGCCCGCCCCCAAGGTGAGGCTGGAGCCGCCTAAGTCACCCGCCGTAACGGTGACCATCAAGCCGGAGGCGTTGGCCAAGGGCCTGACCTACGCCGCGGTGATGAATGCGGCGATGAGGGAGGCTAATTTGGAGAATAGTGTCCGGGAGTGTGTCCGGGTGCAGCAAAGCGCGGCAGGTGGCCGCAAGCTGGAGTTGCCGGGCCTGTCTAGCGACCAGGCCGACACCGTGGCGGAGCGGCTGAGAGAAGTGGTAGCAGAGGACGTGGTGGTGGTTAGGCCGGTCAGAATGGCCGAGGTCCGGCTTGTCGGCCTAAATCCGGACATGGTGGACGCGCAGAGGGAGATCGGGGCTGCGATCGTGCGGGAAACGGCCTGCAAGGCCGAGCTAGTGTCGGTGGGGCCAATCCGGACCGGACCGTCGGGACGGTGCACTGCCGTGGTCCGGCTACCGATTGAGGGGGCAAAAACCCTGGTGGAGAATGAGGCGGTGTCCTTCGACTGGGCGTGGGCGCGAGTGGAGGCCCTTGACATTCGCCCCACCAGGTGTTTTAAATGCTATGGAGTGGGCCACATTAGTTACGCCTGTAACTCCCAGGCCCGCCGCGGCGCGCTGTGCTTCCGGTGCGGCGCCCCGGGGCACAGGGCGGCCGAATGCGTGGCGGAACAGGCGGACTGCGCCGTCTGTAGGGAGGCGGGACTCCCCCATGGCCATCACATGGGGGGGAGGAGTTGTCGCCCTCCTAGAGTGAGGGCGAAGTGGGCCCCTTGGCCGCGGGCTCCACCCGCGGCGAGGGAGGGCATCGCGCCCATGGAGGCGGAGGAGTTCCCGGAGAGGCCGGAGGCGGTTCGGGAACAACTGGCAGAGGGGGAGTCGAGGGCGGCCCAAACGCCGCCTTCCTCCACCAACAACTAGGGCTGGGGACCGGCTTGGCTCCTACGCTCCGGCGTAGGCTGCTGCAAGCGGGTGGTGTTCCCTGTGTGGGACCGCGGCCTCACGTGTGGGGCCGCGGTCCCACACAGGGAAGAAGCGGAGGGGGGGGGACGAGGGAAACCTCCTCCCCCCCCTGAGGAGGGCCGCGGCCTAGCGGAGGAGCGCTAGGCTGCATTGCACGGCCCTCCTCCCCGTTGGGGAGCGGACTGTATCTGCCAGTCCGCTCCCGGTGGCGTAGGGGACCCAGGTCTGACTGGGTCCGCAGCGTGTGGCGCCCAGCGGGGCGTAGTAACACGGAACCGCGGCGCCACTATACGCTCCTGATGGCAGATGTCGGTTCTTTTACCGGGTCGGGCCCGTATGTCCTTACTCACCCGTTTCCCCCACGGGGGGGCGGGTGGGGACATATGGGTTCCAGCCCCGGACAGTGCATGGGGTTCTCACGCTCCTCTCGAGGCCTCATGCCAGTGCAGAGAAGCATTTTCTCCGACTAAAACAAAGAAAAAAAGGTTGCGTACCGGTTACCGTACGCTTAGAATAAACATTGGATCCAATTACATTATAACTACAGTAATCATACGATAGCAAGTACAGTACAATACCGTGTGACTACAACTAAGACTTATTCTAAGAAATGTATGTACCTAGTAGGCATCGAGCATACGGATTGTTTTTTAAAAAGACCGTTCTATATTCACTGCACTTGTATTCACTCACTTTTCACTGCTTACCCTAAGCATTTACTAAGATTACGAACAGTTACAGAAATATCTTAAAGCTACTTACAATTAACTTATGCGTATCCGTGAACAGGATCAGCAGCGGATGATGCGGACGGGTTAATACCGACGGTTGTAGTTGGTGGACTAAACGCTTTCTGATGCTGAAGCTGTATCGAGGATACTGCTACACCTGTGGCTTGCTTGCGCAACCACCCTTTTAAACCTTGGCAGCTTCGTTTCCATAGATAAAATAGTATAACTATTGATAGCAAACTAGCAATTACGACAAGCCAAATGCTTAGTTGGTTATAGCGCTCCTCAACTTTGGTGGCTACGTCACTTTGCTGGTTGACGATAAGTTCTTTTTCTTGGTAGTTACCCATTGCAAACTAACAAGTACGATCCGTGTTACTAACTTGCGTACGCGTATGAAATAATTAAAAATACGAACTGTTGTTATTTATAAAGCGAGAATTATCTCTCCAAAAATGCTAACATAAACTAAACTAAAATTATTACTCTTAACCTACTTTAATTGTTCTCATTTATAAAACGCAAAGGAGGCTTAATTAAGCGTCCACTTCGTGTTTTATGAATGTGTGTCGCGCTTTGCATGGACGAAGATGATGTCGGTGGGTCGGCTGCTGGCGCGTCTCGAGCTGCGTCAGCAGGCGCCAGGGCATCGTCATCGTCACTACCTATTATTATGTACGCGGGCTTAAGCCTATCTATAGAGATCGACGTTTGGCGATTATTTATTTGTATGGTATAAACCTTTGTGCCTCTTTTGATAACGCGGTAGGGACCGTCGTAAGGGGGTTTCAAGGGCTTACGCACTGTATCGTCTCTTACAAATACATAATCGCATGTTTTTAACTCGGGATGAACAAAGAAAGTCTTTGAGTTGCTATGCGACTTAAAAACTGGCTTAATTTTACTTATAGTGTCGCGAATTTTATGGACTAAATTATAAGTATCGGTGGGTTTACGGATTGAGTCATAGAAATCTCCTGGTAAACGTAAATTGCGACCGTATGTTATATCAGCTGCGCTGTAACCGGTGTCACTGCGATAAGCGGCTCTAAGTCCCAGTAAAACGATTGGTAGTTGTTCTACCCAAGAACTGTCATATGCAATGAGACGAGCCGAAAGTGCTGCTTTCAAAGAGCGGTGCCATCGTTCGACTACGCCGTTGCTTTGGGGATGGTACGCGGTGGAGCGTATCTTTTGTATCCCCAATAGTTTCATTAATTCTGAAAATAGACTGCTCTCAAACTGACGACCTTGATCGCTAGTTAATTTTATAGGACAACCGTATCGACATATCCATTCATCGAAAATTACCTTTGCAACGGTTTCGCTCGTGATATCCCTAACAGGGATAGCTTCTGGCCACCTTGTGCCCCTGTCTATTATGGTGACGCAATAACGATATCCGTCCGGTGACGTCAGTAAAGGGCCTATAATATCGACATTTAAATGGGCAAATCTGCCAGCTGTTTCGAAGCTTTCGAACGGTGAAAAAGTGTGGCGATTGACTTTTGCACGTTGGCATGGTAAACATGACTTCGTCCATTGCGTAATATCGTGATTCATTCCTTTCCAAAAATATTTAGAAGTGATCATTTTTTTTGTAGTTTTAATACTAGGGTGACTCAAGTTATGAAAACTATCAAAAACTATACGTCTGTAGTGTTGTGTTAAATAGGGTCTGACTTGAGACGTCGATATCTCGCAATAGATTTCTTTGTTGCATGAAGGAATTAATATTTTTTTTATATTTACTTTGCTGTCGCTACTGTTGTCCGATAAAATGTGTGCTATGTATTCGTCGTCTTTCTGTGATTCCGCTAATTCGTTGTAATTGATTGGTGACGGGCAGCATATGGTTTCTACGCGTGACAAGGCGTCGGCGACACTGTTATCGGACCCGCTAATATGTTGTATATTTGTCGTAAATTCACTTATGAATGATAAATGTCTCGAACGGCGCGGAATTTCGTTTTCGCATTTTGTTATTTTTGTAAACGCGAATGTTAAGGGTTTATGGTCGGTGTACACAGTGATTTGGCGACCTTCAAATAATTTTCTAAAATGTTTAATGGCCATAAATATTGCCAAAAGTTCGCGGTCATAAGTTGAATACTTTTGTTGAGCGTTTGTTAGCTTTTTTGACATATAACCTAATGGCTGCCAAATATTATCAATTTTCTGCTGTAAAACTGCGCCTACGCTCGTGTTCGAGGCATTTGTCATTAGAGCGAGTTTTGCGTTCGGATCGGGGTGCGACAATGTAGCGGCCTGTTGAAGACCTACTTTACATTGTGAAAATGCGTCGTTCGCGGATTCCGTCCAAGCGATCGGAGACTTATCGTTCTTTTTTGCGCTTGACAAATACTTATTTAATTCGTTAAGATACCTACTAGCGTGCGGCAAATGAGCGCGATAAAAATTGACCATCCCCAAAAATCGTCTCATGTCCTGTTGACCTATCTCTGCTCCAGGATGCGCTGCGACCTGCTGATGTCCTTGGCCTGCTGCGGTTGGGTCCATTTCGCCCAAAACCTCTGCCTCTCATAACGGATCGTGACCGGGATCGGAAAGTATCGGCGCTGCGTCGAATGAAGGCTGTGGTGGTGGCGTCAGCTCCGCGACATGGGCTGTATGCGTGACCTCAGCAACCTTGTCGGCGATGGTGGCCAAGCTCTCCAAGTCCTTGCCTTCGGAGACGGCAAGCACCACTCGTACTTGCGATGGAAGCCGGTTCTGCCAGAGAACGCGAAGAGTGTCGTCCGGAAATTTGTTGGTAGCAAGCTCTCTCATCCGACGTAGCAGTTGGGAGGGTTTTTGCTCTCCCAACTCCAACTCGCTAATTAATTTTTCGATCTTACGGTTTTGGGATTCTTCGTAAATCGTCAGTAGGCGGTTTTTGAGGAATTCATATTTACCGGAGCTTGGAGGATTAATTAGGATGTCTGTGACCTGCGCGATGACCTCTTTATTGAGTTTGGAGATGACCAGGTCGAATTTGGCTTCGTCGGCGAGGCGTTGCGACGCAATTATGGCCTCGGTCCGGATGAACCAGACACGTGGTTGGTCCGTCCAGAATTCTGCGAGTCGCGACGACAATGCGACCGAGTCGATGGCAGCAGTCGCAGATGGAGAATGATCCGGGCGCTGATGGTTACCTGGCGGTGCAGCTGGCATGGCGAGGTGTCCCCCGGGCAGCGTGGGAACGGCGCCGGGCGGCGGCGTCGGGTTCATGGTTGCGTAACGCGACGCGCTCGCGACACAAACACGTGGGCGAAAATGTTCGAATTGTGTCCTTTCACATTTTCACGATAACGTCGGGCATTTCCACTATCACGTCGGGGTCACCACTGTGGAGGCTGATGGCCTCCACCAGAAGGTAAGGGTGACCCAATGAAATGCGTGTTCACTTATATGTTTGCTTTATTTATTAATGCGACGTACGATACAGTTCGCGGGTGCAGAGCGACTAGCTCTGGAAGCTTCGAGCTTCCACGGGTTACATGAATTTGCTGACATAAAATATATACATGTGTGGAGGTGGTGTACGAACACCTACATATATAATATAAATATGCTTAGGTAAGTAAAATTTTTAAACACTGTAAAAAGACGACAACCTCAGGCGGGAATCGAACCACGCACCTTCCGCATACCGGGCGGCTGCCTTAACCACCTGGCTACCGAGATCTGGTTTTCACCCGTCAAAATTTGTCAGTGCTTGATGCTTATGTTTTTTTAGTCAACATTGCTTCATCAAATCTTAGAAGTTTTCACCTCTGAGATCCGAAAGAAATATTTAGACAAATATTTGAACATTCGGTTAAGATGAAACTGCGTTATAGATTAACGTTTTTTATATGTTTTAGCGTTTTATTAACGCTTAAATATACTTAAGTAAAAATATAAAATACTGAAAAAGACGACAACCTCAGGCGGGAATCGAACTACGCACCTTCCGCATACCGGGCGGCTGCTTTAACCACTTGGCTACCGAGGTTTGGTTTTCATTAGTCGAAATTTGTCAGTGCTTGATGCTTATATGTTTTTTTTAGTATACAGCGTGTTTCTTGTAAGGTGTCAAGCGGATGTGTGGTGATAGCTAGGAAACTACCATACCTATCCATTGAACCCCCATGTATGTATGTTCTACGATTTTTTGTAGTTTCCGAGTTATAATTTTTTTTCGTTATTTCATTATCCAACGACGAGACTGCTCTAAAAAAATTATATCTTTTTTTTGGGTCGACTTTTCTTCGATGTTTTTTTTAATACAATGCCTATTGATTGCATTTTGCACTTTTATGGGTACTAAAATTTAGATCCTAACTTTAAAAATTGGGTTAATCAGAACAGAATGGATTTTACAACTTAGATAAAAAAATTATAAAAGATATTCCATAGCTTCTGACAAGTCTTAAAAACTGCCCAACCAAATATGCTTTCATACTAATTTATTTATTTATTAGGTACCTACACAAAACAGATAGAAATTAAAAAATAACAAAAAAGCATCACAAACTGTATAAGAGCTGAATTCCTATCTAAAACATGTGTACACAGCACGATTAATAATAAGCGTCCATATTAAAGTTGATCTAATCTAAAACGAACATTCAATTAAAAACTAATTATATACATAGAATGCTATGTATATAATTAGTTTTTAATTGAATGTTGTAAAGTTGATCTAATCTAAAACTAACATTCAATTAAAAACTAATTATATACATAGCATTCTGTGTATATTCTTTAATATGGACGCTTATTATTAATCGTGCTGTGTACACATGTTTTAGATAGGAATTCAGCTCTTATACAATTTGTGATGCTTTTTTGTAAGAATAATAAAAATCAAACAAATCTAAAACGGATTCCAGTTGGATGTTGACATTACATATGCCGAGCCGAGAATTTCCCGGACATTTTTTTAAATTCATGTATTTTCATGGAAAATATGTCGATGTCGTTATTAAGCGCAACCAGTTCATTGTATAAACGGCACATTCGAACAATGGGATTGTAATATGATGTATTATTTTTATAGACATTTAGTTCAAAAGTCTTTGGCGCCCGGGTTCGATACAAAGTATTTATTTTAATTAAAGAAAGCAATTCAGGGGAATCGATTATTGAGTGCAATATTTTAAACAAGTAAATTAAATCATACTGTTCTCGACGGACCGCAAGCGAAACCACACCGAACTTAATCATTCGAAGTTCGTAAGAATGAAGAGACCTGCCTAAATGAAAGCGATAAGATAGGTATCTTAAGCACTTTTTCTGAATGCCTTCAATACTTTCTATGTGTATTTTATAGAATGGGCTCCAAATTGTACAACCATATTCTAAAATACTACGTATTATACTGTAATGAAGACATAAAATAACTTTTTGGTTTCTTAAAACCTTTTGTGGATCTAAATATAAAACCTAAAAGACCATTACATCTTTTTAACACATATTCATAATGTTGACGGAATGAAAGTTTATCATCAAAAATAATGCCAAGGTCCTTTGCAGTAGTGCATCGAGACAAAGCCGCCGACGACTTCGTTCGCGTGGACCCCGTGACGAATTTTCAAAATGACTCCCCTCGCGTACCCCAGTGACGACGCCTACATCGCATTTGTTCTATCATCAATAGTTTTCGTAGCGCACGCGATGTAAGGAATTTATTAGAGTTTTAGTAAGGATCCCTAATTTTTTTGAAATTATATTGTAGTCTATGTCACCCGGAGATAGTGTAGCTTCCCAACGGCGAAAGAATTTTTTAAATCGGTATAGTAGTTTCGGAGCCTATTCAATACAAACAAACAATCAAATCTTTCCTCTTTATAATATTAGTATAGATGAAAATTACACAATTTCCGATCTACCACGTTCAACGACCGATTTCAGCAAAAAAAAGTCCCTTTTAGTACATCTTTTTTTGCATTAGTATGAAAGCATATATTTGGTTGAGCAGTTTTTAAGACTTGTCAGAAGCTATGAAAAATCATTTTTTTTTTATTACTGTTGAAAATTCCATTCTGTTCTGATTAATCCAATTTTTAAAGTTAGGATTAAAATTTTAGTAAGTACCTTAGGTTAAAGTTAGGAAGAAGATTTTTACTCATAAAAGTGCAATCAATAGGCATTGTATTAAAAAAAAACATCGAAGAAAAGTCGACTCAAAAAAAAGATATAATTTTTTTAGAGCTGTCTCGTCGTTGAATCATAAAATAACGAAAAAAAATTATAACTCGAAAACTACAAAAAATCGTAGAACATACACGGGAGTTCAATAGATAGGTAGTAGTTCCATATCACCACACATTGGCTTGACACCTTACAAGAAACAAGCTATATAATTTCTATTGTCTAATAAAAAAAAATAACCTCGTAATTTAAGACAATCGCTACGCTTCGCGATTGTCTTAAATTTCTAACCTATCACGTGACCTACAGGAGTAGGGCAGCTAGTATTTCTGTTGTTTAATAAAAAAAATAACTTTGAAATTCAAGACAATCGCTACCTAAGCTGCGCTTCACGATTGTCTGAAATTTCTAACTTATCACGTGACCTACAGGAGTGGAGAAGCTAGTATTTCTGTTGTCTAATAAAAAAAAATAACCTCGAAATTCAAGACAATCGCTACGCTGCGCTTCGATTGTCTTAAATTTCTAACCTATCACGTGACCTACAGGAGTAGGGCAGCTGGTATTTCTGTTGTCTAATAAAAAACAATATTAAAAACATTAATTAAAGTTTAAACCTACTTAAATTTAATTAAATTAAGGCTTTCGACATTAAAGCATAATCTTCGTAATGCCGAAAGAATGTTACGCCGATAAATTTTAGTGCATTAATTATTAGGGATTCTAAAATTAGGGTTTTCAATTTTTAGGCATAACTATAATAGTGCGAAAACAACTGTTAGGCTAGAGAATTATTGTGCGTTAAAAGTTGAAGCCAACATAGTTCGGCTATTTGAAATTAGAACCAAAAATTTTAGGCGAACCGAAGGGCACGCGATCTACGCACACGCTACTGTAGGTACATTTGTACAATCGGGAACTTCCTCGGCTGTACACACGGCGTCAGATCAACCTACCCTAAACTGTAAAATTTCTCCAATGAATATTGATCCTTAGAACCAAACAATAAATTTTTAAAATTGATTGTAGAAAGGACAATGGGCCAAAGTGGTCCAAAAGCTGAGACTAGATCCTCCACTAATGAGACTTGTAGGAAATGAAAGTTTATACTTGTCATATGATTCTGGCAAAAGATTATTAAAATCCGACCAGGCAATTTTTTTTTGTGGTCAAGTTAACCTGACTTTAAATAGTTTTACGTTATGTGTGGCACATGTTTAGACATGTTTGTGCCTGTCTAAATAAGATACGGTATCTCGTTTCTACGCCCTAAATTGCCCCCCTCCCCCCTCCCCACCTCTCCCCGCTCCTCCAGCTCCACCGCTGTCAGGTGACTATAAAAAAAAATCCCGGGACGGATTTTGATAATATTTTGAAAAAATCATATGACAAGTATGAACTTTCATTTTCCATAAGTCTCATCAGTGGAGGATCAGTCTCATCTTGGACCAAGTTCCATACATTTATGCCCATTGTCCTTTGACGGTTTTGGGTTTTGGGATAGGTTAGGTTGATCTGACGCCGTGTGTACACGCGGCGTCAGATCAACCTACCCTAAACTGTAAAATTTCTCCAATGAATATTGATCCTTAGAACTAAACAGTAAAAATCAAAATTGATTGTAGAAATTTTACAGTTTTGGATAGGTTGATCTGACGCCGTGTGCACGGTCGGGGTCACCGTCGCTTTACCACTTTGCAGAAATTTTCAGATGAAGCGCGCCGCCCGCCCGGTTGCGTGCCCGTACCAAATAGACGATGCGGTGTGCAAGGGATTTTGGCCTTTTGACTGGTAAAGCGACGGAGTCCGCGATATACGTAAGTACGCGGTCGGAATAAAGCGCAAGCGAGTATCTTTTTTTTTATGAGAAGGAGGTAAACGAGCAGGCGGGTCACCTGATGGAAAGCAATCACCGCCGCCCATGGAAACCCACAAAACCAGAGGAGTCACAGATGCGTTGCCGACCTTTAAGAAAGGAATAGGGTTAAGGAAGAAATAGGAATTGTGAAGGGAGCGGGGGATGGGAAGGGGCCTCCGGAACTCTCACTGGCCAGACGAAACACAACAGCACCAAGTGCCATTATTTCACGCCGGATATTCGTGAGAGGGTGGTATTACCCCAGACGAGCCGGCCCAATACGTGCTGCAACGCAGCGTGACTCTACCACTCAGTCAGTGTCACTCATTTAGCACCACCCAGGGGTCACGTGTAGGGTCTCGAGGGTAAACCTACGGACGCGAGTAACTTTAACCCCCATAATATCGTCGAGAATCGTCGAGAAGTGGTCAACCGGGAACTTCTTCGACCGTATTTCATTAATTAACTCGAAGTCCTATCCACTTATTAGATTTTTCCGTGTTTGACGTTTTGCTACCCAGACAGATATTGATCGAAAAGCAATTTTTCCGAGTATATTTCCTTGATACAGGCACATTATTAGTGCAGTCGAAGAACTTCATTTGCATGAGGAAATAACGCAGCGATAGAACTGGACGGGGCGTAAGCAGGAAACGGTTGCAAGGGACTGACATGAAATATCCCTAAAACTAACAAAATATTAAGTAGTTTTACTATCAACGTTCGGCATTTTGTACTTAGATTTTAAACAAAGATGTATCACCGACTCACATTGCCCAATGGTGGTGGATTAGATAAGTCGCAAATAGGTGGTAAATAATATAAAAAATATGGATATTATGGACGATTTAAAAATGCGTATCAATTAAGTCTTCTTTTACAAAATTATTTTGATTTCAGATTTTTTTGACAAATATTGTGCCTTCTTTGTACTTCCTATGTTATATTTGAGAAGGGCCGAGCCAAGCTTATGACGTTTCAGGATAATAATATATTTTTTTATACTTACGTTAAGAAAATTGTGGACTATGTCTTTGCTACCTACCTATAAATCTACATTTTGCTACTTATTTCGGTACGTTTTAAGATTCTTCGTAGTGATATTGCTGATTCATTTCGAACGAGATTTATAAAATCTCTCAGTTCAGCGGGAAAGTGAATCGCTCTAGCAACACCGATGAAAAGTTGCATACGGAACCAGCAAGTACCCATATGGGTACATACATGCTTACGTTCTAGTTAACTGGCTGCTATATAAGAGATTTTTACTTATTGGATGTTTTCGTTTGTGCGACAGATCTCTGGATGCGTAGCCTTCCCGGTAAATCGAAAGTTTTATACGAACATTAGAGTGGAGTTCTATTTGGTATACTTACATAGGTAATATTCATTATTTAGAGAGAAGCCTTGTGGTATAGCGGCAAACTAAAATAATACTATCAACCCCTATCTTCTTTTGAGCGTCGTAAAAATCGACTAACGTACTAAAGACTGCACATTCCCTACGAACATTCGGTATCACTAACACAATTTTGTGAAACGTGGTGGACTGTTACAGCGGTCCTCATTGCCTAGTCTCTACTGCTGACTAGCCCTTTATGGATAAGTCGGAAATTATACATATTTTCAAAAAAGATGCAAAATTGTTTCGGAAATGCATAATTTCCGAAAAGAAATAACTATCTATATGTAAGTCAGTCATGTAAAAATTCTCAAAATTAAAAACAAATTTTAGCTCGAATACTACAAAAAATCGCAGAACATAAGGTACATGGGGTATTTCCGGGTACACCTAGATGTCAGGAATCCAAAAAAAATATTTAGTGTCACCGTTTGGGCCATCCTTTATAACCGCATCTGTGGTCTGGGGCTATTCCACGCGGTCTTAGTTGATTTTCAGCCGGGGGTACATCTTTGTGTAAGTAGTACCTACTTGGTTTGGTAAAGTCCGCCTAACTAGCTAGCTATACCACCATCTTACATAAAGTCTAGCGCCATAACAACAATTATGTTAATAGCATTGTTGTGTTCCGACAGTTTAGAGATAAGATAGCCAGTTCCTCAGTGGTTGAGGATTCCGGGTGAAGCGCGCTTCCACCTTCAGTCATATCGGCATCGGCACATACCATCAGGTGAGATGAAGGACAAGTGCTTATCCGTTAGGTACTCGCTGCTTAAACCCCGGTTACATTGTAAAGGCTATTGACCACCGAAGAAATTCTTAAAAAAATAACGGCTGTGACTACATCAAAGCGACATAAATCTAGGTATTATGGTATAATATTGCAAAAATAATTCTGATGTTCATGTCAAACATGAATTGGATGGACGGATTAAGGGACAGATAGAATATGAATAGGATCGTATATCTACAAGTGACGGCCGATATGGTTAAATAAATTATCTGTTATAAAAATAAATTTGTTTGTTGTGTACCTATCTACTTACCGTGTAGGTAAGTATCATTAAATAATTAAGTACCTACCTAGTACCTAAACCTGAAAAATACTGATGGGGATGAGGCAAATTTCAGTATTTCAGTTTAAAAAATAACGGTTTAATCGGCCCGTAAGCACAAACGATTCGTTGTTTTTTGTAAACTTTTTGTCAATATGTCCCCCGTTTTCATTTCCATTTTACTTTTCTGTAAATTTCTGTTTTTATTAGGTGAAGAGGTTTGTTATACTTATATAGCCTAGTTTATTATTTTATTTAAGTTTAGGTAAGTTTTGTTTTTATTTTGGTGAGGTTAACATTTTTATTTAAGTACTAGCGACCCGCCCGCGACGTCGTCTGCGTGAACAACCTGTATCCCGTGACGAGTTTCAAAAAAAATATTTCCCACAAACCTAGTCCTGACAATAAAAATTTTACAAACACAACAAAAAAAGAATTCCCCGAATAGGTGCAGCCGTTCTGAAGTGATTCGCGTACAAACATTTCGCCAATTGGTTTTTATTAACATAGATGTTTTATGTTTTTTGTACAGTTGTTGTACACGTTATCCATCGCAGCATCACTGGTTTCGACGGAAGATCAGGCGCATTTTGCTGAGTCGGAACAGTTTTGGAAAATTCTTTTATACTTTTTTCTTTTTATCTGTATGAACTTGAACTGTTTTGTCCTAAACTCAGAATAATAAAGTTATTATCAAGGAACTTAAAACTTGGTTATTATTATGAGGTCCTCAATAAATAATTTTCTTTCTTTCATTACAAATAAATATTTAAAGGCAAAATTTTAAAATCGCAAAAAGTAATTTAACTGTCATAATAGAAAATAAATTGAAAACATAAGCTTTAGCTTTCTGGATGGTTTAACATTTATTATGAATGTGTTAAAAGAGTATTAATAATAATAATTCTTAGGTTCCTCACTCTGCAGCCCTAACCACCGATAGCTTGGGTCTATCCCCGCTGCCGGTGGCAAACTAGGTTAAGTTTTTTATAATATTTTATACTATTGTAAATATGTTTTTATATAAAATATTGTCAAAAATTTATCTTAAGAAAAAATGTTTGAATAAAGAGAATAATAATAATAAAGAGGATAGATTTGATTCGTCGGCAGCCGAACGGATAGATGCTCGAGCACGCTCGGTTGAGCGCGAGAAATCGTGGTTCAAGCCCTTTATACTGACTTGAATCCACTCGTTACACAATCATTTTAGATTACAGGTTGGGTTAGCAGGACTATTATTAATGTGTTTAAGGAGCATTAATAATATTCTTTAAAAATATATATATTTCAATCCTGCACACGTCTCTGTGCGGGTTAATACCGGCGTGTGTCCGATCCGATGCCACCCCACGATAATGGGCGGCCGGCGCGAAGGATTAAAAACATCGTTAACTCGCAAAATGAAACACAAATATTGCGTCACATTCAGACGTGATTGGCCTCTGTATTCGCCGGGATTATGGCGAACTATCATAATCCTACTTAGCGTGGCGTACGAATAGCCTCTTTGTTGGTTACACGGATATTTTGGTATTACGTAACGTAGGTAATATAGGAGTAAGTATTTACAGTACTTACCTACAGCGTTTGCTGCAAGTTTGCATAGCACAAACAAATGACATGGTTTCCCCTCACATAAGTTTTAAGGTATCGTTGAAGTTGCATCAATTATCATTGTTACTAACTATTATTGTACTGTTAGTAATATGTAATAAATACTCCGAGGCTAGAGGCGCTGTATGCTGGAATACGGGACTAACATCCCAGCCCAGCGTCAGATGCTACAACGTATTAGTTATAGGCAAGCTTTAAGTTGATGTAGTTTTATAGTTTTTTGGTAATAACATTAGGTATGTACTTGAATACTTATTATGTAAGTAATTTTTTCAATTCTCTTTGAACAGAAGCTAAAAGTAAGTAAGTGAGTAATAGTAATGTGATATGAGAAGGGGAATAAAAACACGTACTAAAATCTCTATCGCCTCCATTTTTCCTCTGTGGGCCTTTCAACGATATTATCGGATCTCATCTCTAAATGGAGGATTACTCACTCATATTATGAATATAAATCGATATCTATATGAAAAAGGGCGGTGCTTTTGTCTGGAAACTTTTGTGAGGTATTCCGAGAAATCTGGAATCCAAATACCTGTGTGTGTCGATATTTCATCATTTTTCCATGCTTCACTTTAATCAGAAATAGGTGTTTGGGATAAGTATAACAAGTTGCCTTACGCAGAAACCCAGTAATGTAAGATATAATAAGTTTCATATTTCTTCCACCACGGAGAAACAAATAAAAATCTTTTTGTAAAAAAATTGTTTGATACGATTGATACGAACGCCTCGGTGACCAAGTAGAGATTGATTCTGGGTTTAATAGGTACCCAAGTTTGGCACAATGTGTTTAGTGTGTGTTTCTATTCCTATTTTTATTCATAGATTAAACTGCACAATATTTTCACAATGTTTCCGTAAGATTTATTATCGACGTAATTTATAAATTTATATTTAGATAGTTATGGGTAATATGTAAGCGAAGCCGTAGTATTTCACCAAGTGACCGCCACCACCCATCGTTTAAAGCGTACCCTCTCAAGGGGAACGCTAACATATAAAATACAATAACCGAGCGAATGATTTTTTCATTCCACGTAATTTGACGATGGGTGCGCCGAATGTGATGGGTGTGTTACGGACAAAATGTGAATTTAGGCATTTTATTACACTGTCTCCGAAGCCGAGTGGCCAAGCGGTCGGCTTGATATCCGTCGGTCCTGGGTTCCTTTCAATTGCAACAATCCTTTGGAAGTCAATTGAAACAAACTACAATCAGTTATGAACTTAGCTGTCGTACTACCAGTCAGGCACAATAGAAATTCAATTGTTAGCAACTTCTAGGAGTCTTCGTGACAGACAAGGGGAAAAGGATGTATTTACTCAGTAGTGAGATAATTTATAGTGAATAGTGAGATATATCTAAGGCGACTGCTATAAACCGCAAGAAACTTCAAGGGCTGGTGAGGTCAAGTGTTTTAAACATGACAAAAATGACAAAAAATAAATTTGTGCTTTTTCCATTTTTAATTAAATAATTCATATTGCGAATTTTAATTGGATAGTTTTTGTGCAAAATAATTCGATACTCAAAGACTATCTAATTTAAATTCACAAAATGAATTATTCAATTTTAAATGAAAAAAAAACACGATTTTTTGTCATATTAAAACACTTGACTTGACCAGCCCTTGAAGTTTCTTGCGGTTTCTAGCAGTTGCCTTATATATTTATACAAAATAGTAAGATATTTTAATGTAATGTAAGTATATAACTGTTGTAATAAAAGTATTATCTATCTGTCTATCTATTTTCTTTACATGATCTAGTGGAGTCTGACGACTTCCTTACAAGACCTCCGGATCGAGTAGTTCATTGCGCGTCAACTACGGAAGTCTTAGTCAGTGGTACTAACCAGAACGCAATAAGCAGATAAACCTAATTACTACTATTAGTACTGAAAATTTATCATTCCAAAATAATGCTTACGACGGCATTTTTTTATTGGCGTCATACCTTTACTCCAATTAAAAAATATCTCTAACAGTGACATCGTAAGCATTATTTTGGTTTGGTTATTGTTCTGAGGTTTTGAGTGCGGTTCGCTATAATTAGTTACGAAGGTGCTTGTGCTTTTCTTAGAGATAGAAAGTAGTTAGAATGCCATGTTCCATGTACCGTGCCGGCATCTCAGAGCTTCAGTGTGGAATCTCATTTTCGAAAATATAAAACATCTAAGTATAGGTCTTGATGGTCTATGACATTTCACTTCCGTTTCGAATACGACCAGTTGTCGTTCAATTTGATTTTGGAAAATTATTACAAGAACTAGGTACAGGTAGTCTGTGGTGTTACACCGTCAATTTTGGCGGTATAGTGATTACCTCTTGTAAAAACTATTTAATGTTGGTTTTCTTACATACATATAATTACGACTATTATCCACGAAGGGTTAGTCAGCGACAGGCAATGAGAACAGCAAAAGCACTCCTCTACCATAGTCCACTTTTCACCAAACAGCGACTGCACATGTGCTCAGCGTGACAGGTGGTGAGCCCATCGCCGCTCTATGCTGTTGGATGTATATGCAGTCTTTAGTCCGTTAGTCGCCTTTTACGACACCCAAGGGAAGCGAGGGGGTGATAGTATAGAGTTTTTTTTATAGCTAAGCGACACGGTTAATGCAATAAAATTGTTGTTTAATAAAATACAAAATAAGTTAATTAAGAGTAAAGTTACTCGGGTTTCGTAGAATCTGCCCTTAATCAATAGGTGTTTTACAAACTGTCTAAGTTCGAAACCTACCTGCAACACACGTATTATTATTTCATTGAAATATATTTCACATACCACTCAATTTCAGTAACAGAAGATTGAAAGATTTATTACGATTTGTGTTTTTATTGTTATGTATTAACGTGACATAAAGTGTAGGTATACGCTCCTAAAAATGTTCAAGAAGTTTCTTATTACATTGTACTGCGTGCACATCATAATCTATGGGAATAATTCAAGGTTCATTTCATATAATAAAACTACTGTTTATTAGGTCACTTAGGGTGTTACCAGACCTATCGATCGATCGTCGATCGACGACATCGACCGATGGTAAAATGGATTAGTCGACGTCGATCGATAGTTTCTACTAGACCAATCGATCGATGTCGATCGACAATCGACCGGTAGAATAGATTGGGTGTTAGTTAGACGCGCCGGCCGCTTTACTTTTTTTATAAATTTATTTCGTGCCCATGGATACTAGTCGTAATAATAGAGTTCATTGATTATGCTTAAAGTTGATGATAATATGAACGTTTAAATAATAAATGATATTCCCCCAAACACCTTGGGAAGCACTTTAGATTAAGCAACACCGAAAAAGGGGGGAAGGGCAGGGGGAGGAGGAGCCAAAGTGCGAAAATGCATAGTTTTCAAGATATTTATAATTTGAGGTTATTTTAGGTTATTTTTAGGAAAAAAACAAATATTCTACTAAGTTACCATTACCGTACCCCCTCCATCCCCCTCCCCCCAAGATATTTTCCAATTAAGCTAGTTTTCTGTTGTCTAATAAAAAAATAACCTCGAAATTTATGACAAACGCTACGCAAAAAAAAAAAACAAAAACAAAAACCGCTGCTTAAAATGTCATTTGGATAAAATAATCGATCAACGTCGACCGACCGTCGATCGATGGGTAGACGAACGGTATCCGTCGATCGATTAAAGCTACCACACCTATCGATCAACGTCGACCGACCGTCGTCGATCGATTGGTTAGTCAAACGGTATCCGTCGATTGATTAAAGCTACCAGATCAGTCGATCAACTTCGATCGACGTTGATTGATGCCGTCGATCGACGATCGATCGATTGGTCTGGTAACACCCTTAAGGCTAGGTGTTAGTGAAAAATTAAAATAAAACGTTCTTAGAATTACTTTTTGAAGTAGTAAACAGTAAAATTAAAATCTGCGAAAATTATGAAATATTGTTGAGGCTTTATACTGTGGAATACACCCGATGAAAACACGATTTCATAAAGTTGGCTCGATAGAATAAATTCACAAAGTTACATATTTTTGTGTCATTTTATCTTCTTTTCCAGGTTTTATTCTTAAAATAAGTGATTTGATATGAATGAGTATGAGTGATATATATGAGTCATTTACCAAAATTAAGTTCATAGATAACTTGAGAGATTAAAACCGATCGTGTTTTATTTATTACATCTATATTTTTTTTAAAATATATAACGCGTTTATTCGCGCTGCTTCGCTGTTATACCCGTCCCTTACCGTCGAGAGAGCGAGAGAGAAGCGCTCGAAATACCTCCCCTTAAGGAAATATCCATTACTAGTAAAGATTCAATAGCATTTATTCAATTTAGGTTACAATAAGAGCACTTATGAATGTCGCTACGCCATCGGTAGGTAAGCCTATTCGACTGTAATAGAATTGTCTCAGTGCATCATCATCATCATCAGCCTATAAACATCCCACTGCTGGGCACAGGCCTCCCAGGTGAGCAATAGCACGTGAGGATATTGGGCCATACCCCACCACGCTGGCCCAATGCGGGTTGGTGGGTTTTAACGACTGCCATCTTACGACAACAACCGGGAACAACGGCTTAACGTGCCTTCCGAAGGACGGAGGAGCTCGAGATGTTTTTAATGGTCACCCATCAGGCGACCCGGCATTGCGAAAGTTGCTTAGCGGGCAAGATCGCAGGCCGAACGCGCTTGCCGCTGCGCCATCGAGCTCCTCAGTGCATCATGTAGTCCGGCTTTTGTAGTCTTTTGCAACGTTGGTTTAATGCTCTAAGTTTGCAACATACCTATAAGAAAAAATCCAAGAACCAGTCACTGTTATTGTACATCGGCTTTGTTCTCGATGTATATGTTTACCATGCAGCTTCTTTAACTCACTCGGTAACCTGTCGCGCTTTTATCCCTTTGACTAATTCTTTAAAAAAAAAATACATTGTCTTCTCTCTGTAGTCCATCTGTCAAACTCCATTCTTTGATTTCGCGCGGTAACCGGCGTTGTGGAAAAAACGTTGCTACTAATATTTTCAGAGATTTTGTGAAAAGCAGGTGAAAAATTATCTTCTATCATGGGTAAAAAACGCAAATCGGAAGAAAAGAAGTTACAGCGGTACCTTAAAAAGATTCGAAAAATGGAAAAACGTTTGGCAAAACGTGTCGAGTTGAATAGTGATGAAACCTCATCAGGTAAATAAATAATAGGTTTATCATTAACCACAAGACACGGGTGATGCACGAGATGCATCGACGTGCTCTTTTGTCTTCAGGACGCATTGTGGTTAGACGTGGGCGGTGTACGTGATACACAGACATGTTGTAAAAATTACATAGGTAGGTACCTACCTACCTATACCTATAGTATTTATGAAGAAAATACAGAAACACAGACGCAAGCTGTCTACGAGATAGATAGGTGTGGTCTCAGAAGGTTAGAAATAACCATTATTTCTGTTTGCAGATCACTATTCGTCAAATTCGGACGAAGAACTTACACCCAACCTAGATATAATCGAAAGTAGCTCATCTACAGCACAGGTTCCTGTGACGACAGCTCAAAGCTCTCTTAGTCCTGACATACTTATGGCATTAGGGGATCCTATGCCTGTACAGCCCAAGTTTGGGCCAAATATATGTGATGAGGTTGCGGGTATCATGAATAATATTTTGAAAAATGGGCTAAAAAAGGAGTCCAAGTGTACTCTTATGGAAGAGCTAATCCCTGAGAATTGTCCATTGCTAATAGCACCTAAAATAAACCTTGAAGTTGCCACAGCGGTAGGCGAAAATATTCGCAACAGAGACAAGAAGATTGAGTTTGAGCAAAATCAACTTGGGGTTGCACTTTCTGTATTGAGCCAAATTTTGTCTTCACTTATAGTAAATGAAAACATTGACAGATTACATGTGGTTTCATCCCTAAGTAATGCCGTCAGAATCCTGGCTGATCTACATGCCATCCAAACTAGAGCGAGGAAAAATTTAACTTTACCAGCTTTAGACAAGCAATTTTTAAATCTTGTAAAAGATGTTGAGAGAGATGAATACCTTTTTGGTACCAATCTTAATGAAAAAATTCAAGCTATTAAAAACAGCCAAAAAAGTGGGAATTCTATTAAAAAAATTATTCCTAATCCAAAACAGGGAAACTACAGTGGCCCGTCCCGTTACCAACAGAATGGTACTCGATCAGTAACGAGGGGCGGGCCCCAGAAATATCCGGTAGTGAGAAACTACCAACAGAAGTTTCAGAGGAAACCCAATCCGGAGCAGTACAGGCAGTCAGCTCAATTGAAACCCCGTGTTCCGGGCCCCAAATAGAGGTAAGCCATGGTGGCAGAATTGCACACTTTCTGGACTGTTGGTCTAAAATATGTGATGATAAGGTCATTTTAGGCTATGTCAAAGGCTATACTATACCTTTTATAAATTTACCATGTCAGTATTCAGAACCAATCCCCAATCATTTGAAATCTGAGCAGGACCACAAAAATATGCAAAAGGCAATTAAGAGTTTGTTAACTTTAGGAGCCATAGTACCATGTAAACCCTGTAACAATCAATTTGTATCAAACACCTTTTTGGTTCCTAAGCCTAATGGTGGTAACAGGTTTATTCTAAACCTAAAATGCCTTAATGAATACATTGCTACTTCCCATTTCAAAATGGAAGATATAAGAACAGCTATGGCCATCCTTAGTCCAGGTGATTTTATGGTTAAAATTGACTTAAAAGAGTCTTATTTACTAGTTAACATAAATCCAAGTTCTAGAAAATTTTTAAGATTTCGCTATCAAATATTATATGAGTTTCAGGCATTACCCTATGGCCTTTGTACAGCGCCATTGGTCTTTACAAAAATAATTAAAGTTGTTGTAACTTACCTTCGGCAAAGAGGTTACAAATCAGTCCAATATTTGGATGATTTGTTACTTATAGGCTCTGATTATAGGTCTGCTCTTAAAAATTATCATGAGACTGTTAGTGTACTGCAATGCCTAGGATTTGTAGTGAATTTTGAAAAAAGTGTAATTGTACCATCACAGTTGTGTAAATTTTTAGGTTTTGTATTCAACACTTTGGACATGACCATTAACTTACCACCAGAAAAGATAAAAAGTATTAAAAATATTGTTGCTAAATATACACAAATGGATTCTTGTTCCATTCGTGATATTGCTAAGTTGACAGGTACCTTGGTGGCTGCCTGTCCAGCCTCTCGCTATGGCTGGCTGTATACTAAAACTCTAGAGTTTCATAAAATTAAAGCTCTTACTAAGAATAAAAACAACTATGACTCTACAATGCAAATACATTCTGACATAAAAGAAGATCTTAAGTGGTGGTTGGCTAATATTCATATGTTTAAAAAATCTCTTTTGGGTTCTACTTATGACATTGTTATTTTTACTGATGCAAGCCGATGTGGCTGGGGGGCTGTATGTAATGGTTTAAAAATTAATGGAAAGTGGAAAACTGTAGAAAACAAATATCACATTAATTATCTTGAATTATTGGCTATATTTCTTGCCTTAAAAACATTTGTAAAACACAAACAGAATTTAAACATATTATTAAGAGTAGATAACATAACAGCAATATCATATATCAATAAAATGGGGGGCACTCAATACCTACATCTTAACCAACTATCTAAAGATATATGGAGGTGGTGCGAAGACAGACATTTTTGGCTTTTTGCATCATATATTAGATCATCAGACAATAAGGAGGCTGATGAACAATCTCGAAAAATTAATCCTGACACAGAGTGGGAATTGAGTGACACCGCATATCAAAAACTGATATCAGTACTTGGCTGCCCCAGCATAGACCTATTTGCATCACGACATAACACAAAATGTAATCTCTTTGTTTCATGGAAACCAGATCCAGAAGCTTGCAACATTGATGCATTTACAATCCCTTGGTCACAACATTTCTTCTATGCCTTTCCGCCTTTTAGTTTAATATTGAAATGTATTCAAAAAATTAAATTAGATAATGCAACAGGCATTTTGGTTATGCCTTATTGGCCATCACAGCCATGGTTCCCAATTATGAATGAGATATTGATATCTAAATTAGTATTTTTAGGACCTCATAGAAATCTTTTATCTTCTCCTTTCAGAGACAGTCATCCACTTCACCAACAGCTGACATTAATAGCTGGAATATTATCCGGCAAGCTTGGATAAATCGATCTGTTCCTCCTGTAGCTAGTGATGTTATGATTCAATCCCTTGCTAAAAATACACTTAAACAGTACAATGTTACTTATAGGCTATGGTGGGTTTTTTGTAGAGAAAATGATATTGACCCTTACCAAGCTTCGGTACCATTTATCATGACTTTTCTCACAAAGCAATTTAGCTCAGGTGTATCTTATAGTACATTAAATTCACATAAATCAGCTCTTTCATTAATTAGTAACTCTAAACTTGGGAATGATGACCGTATAAAGAGACTATTAAAGGGTTTTTATAAGAGTAGACCACCTTTACCTAAGTATAACATAACATGGGATACAAACAAAGTATTGAATAAATTAAAAGACTGGTATCCAAATAATAGTTTAAGTTTAGAAACTATATCGAAAAAATTAGTGATATTATTAGCATTAAGTACTGCTCATAGAGCACAAACTTTATCTCTTATTAAGTTAAGTAACATAAAGTATTCTGATTCTGGTATTCATATTATAATTACTGATATTGTAAAGACATCTGGTCCAGGCCGTAATCAGCCTAGTATTAATTTAAAATATTTGAATCACTCCAATTTATGCCCAGTTGTGACATTTCGAGACTATTTAACAGCCACAAAAGACCTTAGAAATGGTTCAGATTTATTAATATTATCTTATAAAAAACCACACAAACCTGTGTCCTCTTCAACCATAGGGCGTTGGATCAAAAATGTATTATTAGTTAGTGGCATAAATGTTGATATGTTTACAGGACATAGTACAAGACATGCAGCAACCTCCATGGCTAAAGCTAAGGGAGTGTCGCTGGATGTTATTAGACAGACAGCGGGATGGACCTGTATGTCAAAAACTTTTGAAAGATTCTATGATAGACCAGTTTGTGATTCTTTTACTGAGGCAATTTTTAACTAATAGAAATGACACTAATAGATTTAAGTGAAATTGTTAATTACTTGTTTAAGTACCTTATAGGAAAACTTAATTTGATTTGTTTTTTCTTTTTAATTATTTAACTTTCCTGGAAAAAATTATTTAAGTACATATTACAATTTGATTTTATAAAAATTATATAATTTTATTGTACTTCCTGTTTTTTAGATAAACAATTGTTGATTTTACAACTTCTTTCGATAAACTCTAAACATCTGCATGGTAAACATATACATCGAGAACAAAGCCGATGTACAATAGTATGATCAAACAAACTCACCTGAGTGACGTTCGATCATTATTGTACGAAGGCTTTGTTCGAAGATGTATATGTTCCCTCCCACCCAATAACTACTTTTAGTAGATAACCCTATAAATGAAGTTGTAAATTTAGCATTAGTACCTAGCTCAGCTCTAAAGAATGAAGTTTGACAGATGGACTACAGAGAGAAGACAATGTATTTTTTTTTAAAGAATTAGTCAAAGGGATAAAAGCGCGACAGGTTACCGAGTGAGTTAAAGAAGCTGCATGGTAAACATATACATCTTCGAACAAAGCCTTCGTACAATAATGATCGAACGTCACTCAGGTGAGTTTGTTTGATCATACTATTATAATAACAAAAGATCAACGCGACAACCATTGTCTTGTATCTATGACAACTACTAGTGTCTTTTATATAAGTACTTCGATCAACAAATTTGATCGAAGTTTATATACCTTAACCAAGACCTTATCTGATCTCGTACAAAACTTCAACATACCTATAGTAGTACTGGAATTCGTTTCGAGACACTTTTATAGACGATATCATAAATCAATTGATCCAATGAAGATTTAGCGGACTGCTCATAACTTTAGTTCTCTGAGTTTACGACCGTTGCCGTATAACAGGGGTTCTCAACAAATTTGATCGAAGTTTATATACCTTAACCAAGACCTTATCTGATCTCGTACAAAACTTCAACATACCTATAGTAGTACTGGAATTCGTTTCGAGACACTTTTATAGACGATATCATAAATCAATTGATCCAATGAAGATTTAGCGGACTGCTCATAACTTTAGTTCTCTGAGTTTACGACCGTTGCCGTATAACAGGGGTTCTCAAACATATAACTTCACGTACAGCTCTAAGACAACGGCGCGGCGGCTTCTAAAAAAATAACTGGCTGTAAACAGAACAAAATAAAGTAATTACTATAAAAATTACATAAAAAGACTTTTAAACAACGTGTTAATGAAATTGTTTATAACCTGAAATTAGTTTGTTCAGAATCGAGAGTAGAATCGATTGCACTAATTAAAAATATGAGTGACATTTTATCAGAAAAAAACAACTTCGTCTTTTAGCAACTTTGTACTCTCAATTTGAATGCTATCGCGGCGGCAACATAGTTCGCACTTGCATTAGCATTATATATTTCGCGTAATTACCATAGAGTTCTCAATACTCCACCACAGAGGTTATAATAAATAAATGAAATTTAACTGGCGTATCTCAAACGGTATCTACGCATAGGCCACTTTGAGAAGCCATGCCTTATATAAGATATCGGGTACACCAAGTGCTACCATGTCCGAGCGTTAAAAGTTTTTCATTGGCCACCGCTATGAGATATAGCGGAGTGGTGTTATAGTTCCGAAATATCGTATTTATGGGCTAGCCATGACGGTATATCAATGGAAGTTTTATTGGAGCAATCACAGAACATGTTACCTATATTGGTAGTAGTTAGGTACGATAAAGGTGAAATGGTTTGTTTGTGTATCTGTAAGTATTTTTTTTATTTACCTACATATTAATCTCTATCATCATGTCATCACTATCATCAATTTTTAAAAGTGTCACTGCTGGGCAGAGCTTCACAAGCTTTTATTGTAAGACAACTCTTTTATTAAATTATATGGATCAAAAAAGCATTTTAATTACAAGAAACTATACTTATTTAAGTAAATTACGAATGTCTACGTATTTAATTTTGGTATGTCTTGGAAATGCTTACAAGTGTCAAGTTAATTATAAAATAACTACAATCTAAATGTAGTCTGCAAGTATTATCAAAAATTCCGAAAGCTTTGATAATGGCATGAGAACGCTAGCGAGCTAACTAACGAGATGTAAGCTCTTAGAGTTACTATCACTATCAACTCTTAGAGTAGTATTACTTTAAGCTTACTTTACTTAGTAGTAAGATTAAACCCTCAGCCCCAAAGCGGTCGCATGAGACCGCAATTACAAAAAAACACTTGACTTTGTACCGTGTTTTCATAGACTTACATACTACTTTAGTATAAACAAGTTTGATTATTTCGGTTCTGTGGTACATTTTATGCATCGTGATCGCAAAATATCGCATAGTCTATGCTCGATTCTGTCAACTTTGACGTTGACAGTTGCGCCAATTATTGTTTTAGAAAATTGTCACGAGTGAGTGGTTTTAAAGTAATAAGTATATAAAGTAATAACTGCTCTAAGAGGTGTCAGTAGGGCCCCAAGAGTTACCTTACGTAAGTAGTGCAAGCAGCTCCCCTACAAGAGGGTCTTCCGTTGTTTCTACACCCTTCAGCAGATTCAATAGACGGAGCCCTAATTTCCGGATCCTTAGAACGTTTGACACGCGTCATGTAAAGATACCTTTTCCTTACTTCGAGAAGGAATGAATGAATGTAAGACGTTAGTTTGTTATTAGTTTTTATGATATGAAGTTTTTACCACGCTTGTAGTACCAGTGTGCGTGTTCCCCAGACGGGAGATTTGACACGCATCGTATAAAGAGACTATACTTCGAGTAATAGAAATCGATCGACTTTTGTATTAGTTTTCGATATAACTAAGTAACAAAAATAGCCACGTGCTTGGTCGGGTTTCACATGTCCAAACGCACTTAACAAATGTGCTTGTCGGGCTGCAGAGACGGAGGTAAGGTTAGCTCTAGTCTATATCGTGAAGCCACTCAGGAGCACAGCACCCTTGGTTTCATATTCAAAAAATATCGACAAATATATAAAACGACGGGTCTGACAGACCCACCAGGTACCCAACGGTTAAAATTTACATACATACCTCCTTGGTCGAGTGGTTTGTACACCGGTTTTCATGGTGTCGCCATCTCTTAGGTCCCGGGTTCGATCCTCGGTCGGGTCAATTAAGAAATTATTGTTTTTCTAAATTGTCTCGGCTCTGGGTGTGTTCTATGTAAAATAAGTATGTATTATTGTATTTTAAGTACGTTTATCCGTTGTCTAGTAACCATTTAACGAGTTTCATAACGAAGCTTCTCTTGGGCTAGATAATTGGTGTGAGTGTAGGAAAGTTTATTTATTTATTTATTTTTACATAAAAACATGACTATTATCCCCGAAGGGTTAGTCAGAGACTAGGCCATGAGGACAGCAAAAGCTATCCTCTAGCATAGTTTACTAGTAGTACTACTAGTCCACCAAATAGCGACTGCACATGTGCTCAGCTTGACAGGTGGTGAGCCCATCGCCGCTCTATGCTGTTCGAAGTATGTGCAGTCTTTATTCCGTTAGTCTCCTTTTACGTCACCAAAGGGAAGAGAGGAAGTGGTAGTATTCTTTCACCGCTACGCGACACAGTTAGTGTTCAGTTTCTTAAGGGGAGGTATTTCGAGCGCTTCCCTCTCGTTCTCTCGACGGTACAACGGTAAGGGACGGGTATAACAGCGAAGCGGCGCGAATAATCGCGTTTTATATTTTAAAAAATTGATAGATGTAACAAACAAAAAACCATCGGTTATAAAAACTCAAGTTATTTACGAGCTTCATTTTGGTAAATGACTCATAATATCAAATCACTTATTTTAAGAATAAAACCTGGAAAAGAAGATAAAATGACACAAAAATATGTAACTTTGTGAATTTATTCTATGGAACCAACTTTATCAAATCGTGTTTCCATCGGGTGTATTTTACAGAATAAAGCCTCAACAATATTTCATAATTTCCGCAGATTATAATTTTACTGTTTACTACTTCAAAAAGTAATTCTAAGAACGTGTTATTTTAATTTTTCACTAACACCTAGCCTTAACATTTTCTTTGTAAGTACCTAGGTACCCGTTTTTTGTACGTGCTTCAATATCTTCTATTCTCTAATCTAAGAAGTTGGCAGCCGACTATGCTTCTAAACTGGAGTTATACGTATTTTATTCAGAGACAATTTCGCGTGAGACTTGACTTCCAATAAGTTTCAATTTATTTCAGTTTAATCGGAATTTATTCTGCATTAGACTGTAATTTCAAGAGCGTTATGGATACTTCTTGCGTATATTAGCTAAAAAGTAAAATACTTTTGAAATTGCGAAATGGTTTTTTATCCCACCTAACTACGTATTGGTATAAATAACGATAAGGCCGAAGGTGAAAGCGTATACCTACAGCCTCTGGAAATCCTCAACCACTGAGGGACTGGCTACCTCATGTCGAACTCAAAACACAACAATGCAACAAACATTGTTAGTTCCGCCTTAGATAGGATAAGATAAACTCTTATACACAAGGAACATACACATTACATTATCATAAAGCTAGTATGAGCAAGAGCGGTCTTTACGCTGAAAGCGATCTGCCCCCTTACTCTTGAAACTGATCGCGATCGATCGAGATTGATAGTGTAAAGTTTCGTACTTCTAAGTTACGACACCAGCGCTAATTTGGATTCATATTGCGCGCATATTGAGTGAATTAAAGTTTCGTACTTCTAAGTTACGACACCAGCGCTAATTTGGATTCATATTGCGCGCATATTCAGTAAATTAAAGTTTCGTACTTCTATGTTACGACACCAGCGCTAATTTGGATTCATATTGCGCGCATATTGAGTGAATTAAAGTTTCGTACTTACTTCTAAGTAACAACACCAGCGCTAATTTGGATTCATATTGCGCGCATATTGAGTGAATTAAAGTTTCGTACTTACTTCTAAGTAACAACACCAGCGCTAATTTGGATTCATATTGCGCGCATATTGAGTGAATTAAAGTTTCGTACTTCTATGTTACGACACCAGCGCTAATTTGGATTCATATTGCGCGCATATTCAGTGAATAAAGTTTCGTACTTCTAAGTTATGACACCAGCGCTAATTTGGATTCATATTGCGCGGATATTGAGTGAATTAAAGTTTCGTACTTACTTCTAAGTAACAACACCAGCGCTAATTTGGATTCATATTGCGCGCATATTGAGTGAATTAAAGTTTCGTACTTACTTCTAAGTAACAACACCAGCGCTAATTTGGATTCATATTGCGCGCATATTGAGTGAATTAAAGTTTCGTACTTCTATGTTACGACACCAGCGCTAATTTGGATTCATATTGCGCGCATATTCAGTGAATAAAGTTTCGTACTTCTAAGTTACGACACCAGCGCTAATTTGGATTCATATTGCGCGGATATTGAGTGAATTAAAGTTTCGAACTTCTAAGTTACGACACCAGCGCTAATTTGGATTCATATTGCGCGCATATTGAGTGAATTAAAGTTTCGAACTTCTAAGTTACGACACCAGCGCTAATTTGGATTCATATTGCGCGGATATTGAGTGAATTAAAGTTTCGAACTTCTAAGTTACGACACCAGCGCTAATTTGGATTCATATTGCGCGGATATTGAGTGAATTAAATATAAATCTCAATGCCATTTAGTTCGTGCAATATGGATCCAAATTAGCGCTGGTGTCGTAACTCAATAGTACGAAATTTCACATTACCAATCTTGATCGATCGGGAGCGGTTTCAAGAGTAAGGGGGCTCTAATAAAATAGGATGGTGGAAGCTATCATACGGACTTAAAACAAGCACCATTACAATCAACTAAATCAAGTAAAGTAATTATGGGAATGTAACCCAAGACCTCTGGGTCGGAGGACCGGTGTAGTCTAACCACTACACTACAAAGAAAGCTAACTTTAGCGAGACAACATAAATTCTTAGAGGTCGTAAGATCAACATAAAACTGAAAACTAATAGGCGGACGTTAACATATTCTTATCTTCGGATATACAAAAAGAAGAGTCGTAACCCAAAATTAGTTTCGCCTCCCTTCGAGGGCAGGGATGAAGGAAAATATATAGGAATGCAGCATTGCCACAAGGGCGGTCATTCAGGGGTCAATTACCTCTTGGGCCATCACATTGGAAGTAATGCCTTTGTTTCCACGTAAGGATGGTGGCACACCGATAGAAATCTTGAAAAAAAAACATGACAAAAGGGTTTCGAACCCTTTTCTCATGTTTTTTCATGTTTTTGAAAGGGTTCGAAACCTGCTCGTGGATTTTTTATGCTTAAACATTTTTCAATTTATAATTTTTGGATTATGTACTTATACAAAATTTGCGTAAAATTATAACAATAAAAATAAACAATCTTTATAACATGCAAAAACGGTCACAATAGAGCATAGGCAGCGAATACATACACTACCGTGAAATAGGTATAGGTACATGCACTTATATCATAATTACAGGCAATTTCCATACAGCCTCCGATTGTAAGGTTTTGTGTAAGTAGCTAATAAGGCCAATACAAGAGCGAAAGCAACGGCCGCTTATTAAGCACATAAATAAGTACATACACCATATAATTACGACTGTTGTCCCTGAAGGGTTAGTCAGAGACCAGGCGATGAGGGCAGCAAAAGCAGTTCTCTACCATAGTCCACTTTTTACCAAATAGTGACTGCACATGTGCTCAGCGTGACAGGTGGTGAGCCCATCCTCGCTCTATGCTGTTGAATGTATGAGAAGTCTTTAGTCCGTTAGTCGCCTTTTACGACACCCAAAGGAAAAGAGGGGGTTTTAGTATTCTTTCAACACGTACCCGGCTTCATATTATCCATTAGCCACCAAAGATATAGTCACATACGTACACGTATTATAATAGGACGTGTAATATAATATTTACACAAATATATTTATAATCGTTAAACATGTACGAGTATCAGCACTTGCAACTGATAAATTAATAAATTAAATTAATATTTAATTAAAATAATCCAACAATGTGGAATTTACTATGTCTAAACAAAATAATAACATGTCTTTCATGCAATATCGATCACGATTTTGTACAGGTAGGTACCTACCAGCCTGACGGTCCGAGAGTGCCACCGGCTACTTTAAATCCCTGTTGAATTAAAAATTCCCGAAAATGTGATTTTCACGCGTACTAAGCTGCGGGCAAAATGTAGCAATTTATAAAATTCGTTAATAAAGTAGTTTTTTCCCGCTGCTGGCGAGCCTTGTGCTACATAGGTAACTGGTACACTGAACCTGAAAACCCGCTTTCATAATAGCAAATACAATAATAATATAGGATTATATATTTCTCACAATAGCAATATTTTGAATAAGAAAATACTTATATAATAATATTTTATTACTACTACCTAAAACTAGAAAATAAGCCATGTATTTTGTTAAATGTGTGTATATTTATATTATGTGCTTAATTACTCATAAAATTTTCTATTCCATTTTATTCTGCTCGTCTTACGCATCTTAGCGGCATATTGGATTGGTCTCACAATCGGTCTATTTCTTTTGCAAGATACCAGCTCTACATTTATTCGACTTCTGGTGGGTTCTCTGCTTTATCTCACATGAGGAGTATCCATAAGTCACGTCGCGAGATATTGGCCGGCGAAACCTATGTGCATTCCTGTAGAAGGGTGCAGAGGCCCAAGATCTGTGCTCTGGAAAGATTTACGAAGGACCTTTATTGGATTTGAGAATTAAAGAAATGCACTGGTCTTAATTTTATAGTTTACTTTGCCTAACGTAGATGAGACGAAAATATAAAACGATTTTGTATAACTTTTCCAATACATTTAAAGTTACACTTTCAAACCAAACTATTCCAAACTATTTAAAATTTGTAAGATACTCCCTGTAAGCCTAAAACATAAATACTTACTAGCCTTAAACAATAATGGCACTCAAGAGCATAACCTGTCGTTAATTAAGCATAACCATGGCACTCGATCGGTGTCCACGGGCAGACTTGTAGTCCTAAAGTTAATAACTACTTTGGTGATAGAACTTTAAAGAAACGTTTACCGTACCTGCTATATAGTTTACCCGATCCGTCGGGAGTGTAACAAAAATAAATTTAAGATTTTGTTAAAAGTATTAATAGAATACATTAATTTAATAATTAGGTAGCTAAGCAAATTTGTAAGTATATATTGTGATATATAGATTTGAGACTCAAACTCAACCGATCCTGCAGACAAACTGTGTAAACAGTTTTGCGGGACTATGTATAGCAGTAAGGCATTTATGTATTTTTAATAAGAAACAATAAAAAAAAAACTTTCGCTTTTCATTATAAACCGACAACTAACACTAGGTTGCTTTACTATTATGTAATTAGCAACTAACTAAATTCACAACTAAATATTTTGCTTTTGTCCACTAAAATTTAGGGTTGTTTAATAACTAGGACTCTATCTTATCTCTTTGGATTAGCTGTAAAGTCCATAGTGATAAGATACTCGTAAGTGTTCAACATTATTAATCCCAAAAAAATACAAATACTACCTACAACATAAAGTATTATAAATACTTAGATATACTTTTCTATTTCCATTTCAATTTCGTTTAAGATTACAATCGACACACCTTCGGCTTCGATATCATCTTTAGGAGTGCTTTTATCTTGTACAATGAACAACAAATGTTGACATTGCACATTTAATTTGCTACCTTAAAAGTTAGGTAGTATTGTATGTTTCAGCGTGGCAAACAAAAACGAACATTTATTCTAGACATTATCTACAAAGACTGAGCTGATTGCTCTGAAGTTACAAATGTCGATTGTGTTTAATATAAAAAAGCGACGCATCGGTAGAATAATATTCAAAGTCCTTTGTATTGAATCAGCGAGGTTTTGTAAGTGTGAAACTGCGAAGTCAAATTGAATAAAGAGACGTTATTGAATTTTAATCACACTATTTCAAACGAAAAAGTATTTGAATTTTTCAATAGTTAAAATTAATATCAAACAGTGAATCAAAAACTCATTCGATCGAATCGGAGTTGTCTGTTTATAAAACGGTTAAAAGATATTTTTTTTAATAATCACGTATTATCACGTAAGTACATAGCGAACCACGCGCGTGAAATCGCGAGCGGCAGCTAGTTTTACTTAGATAAAAGCGACCTGAATGGAGTTCGGTTTGACTTCAAGGAGTCTTTTCTATAGGCTTCTTTCTCTTTCTACATACTTACCGGCATTCATAGATTCATGACTATTTATCCACAAAAGGCTAGTCAGAGACAATAAAGACCGCAGAAGCAGTCCACTGCCATAGTGCACTTTTCACCAAATTACAACTGCACATAATATGCTCAGCGTGATAGGTGATGAGCCCATCACCGCTCTATGCTGTTGGATGTCTGTGCAGTCTTTAGTCCGTTAGTCGCCTTTTACGACACCCAAGGGAAGAGTGGTATAATATTCTTTTAGCGAGCCGCTACACGTAACGGCTCTTTCTCTCTCTCTCTCTCTGTCTCTCCCTGTTTTTAATCAAACTATTGCAATTCGTTATATCGTGTCTAAAACTTAAAAAGTATAAAATCTCCATGACTATCAAATATGGGTTTAGTCTAGGAATGACTGATTCGCAGAATGACTACGTAGTCTATTATTGACCGATTCGTGGAATGTACAATTCTATAAATGACTGATTCTAGTAATGACCGATTCTACAAATGACTGATTCTACAAAAGACCGATTCTACAATTGACTGATTTTAGAGTTTATGAACAATAGAGATTTGATAAGGAATTTGGTAAATAAAATGCAATGTAAGGAATAACGAATCATTTATTTCAAACATTTTTCACCATAATCAATGACGCTAACCTGCTAACAATTTTTATAAAGAAAAAATAGTTCTTGTATTACAATATCTCATACTACATTTTGTAGCGCAAAATCAAAGATGTAAGTAGTACTTATTCAGATTTGGTCAAAAAATAAATAAACAAAAAAATCACTTAGGAATACGTAGTTGAATATAGGTCATTTAAAAAAAAAGAGACTTCCGATATTTCACCGTTTTGAATTGCATTGTCAGTGTCAGTGACGACACAGTGCTCTCAGTGTTGATGCTGCTCTTCTTCTTCGTCTAAAGCAGTAGCTATCATTACTAGCTCCGTATTATTTAACAGTGCCATAGCAACAATCACGATAATTGACGACGGACACGTTTTCACTGAAGCTCTGTGAACTGGGTACTGACATGTGTGAATTGAATTACTTACATAACACTGTAGCACTGATACTGAACAGAGCGAACAGGAAGTTTGACCAAATCTGAATACATCTTTGATTTTGCGCTACAAAATGTAGTATGAGATATTGTAATACAAGAACTATTTTTTCTTTATAATAATTGTTAGCAGGTTAGCGTTATTGATTATGGTGAAAAATGTTTGAAATAAATGATTCGTTATTCCTTACATTGCATTTTATTTACCAAATTCCTTATCAAATCTCTATTGTTCATAAACTCTAAAATCAGTCATTTGTAGAATCAGTCAATTGTAGAATCGGTCTTTTGTAGAATCAGTCATTTGTAGAATCGGTCATTACTAGAATCAGTCATTTATAGAATTGTACATTCCACGAATCGGTCAATAATAGACTACGTAGTCATTCTGCGAATCAGTCATTCCTAGACTAAACCCAAATATGTTCTACCTGGCTGTTTTAATTAATTAAAAACTAAGTACGTACCTACAGCTGTCATTTTTAATTTGCAACGTTCCTCGCAACATTCGAAATGATCAGCAACATATTCTGATAAATAAAGTTAATTAAGGTTGCCGTGCAAAATATTATGATATTATTTACAGTCGTAAAAACAAATTTGGAAAAATGTTTCTGATTACTTTTCGTGACGACAAATTCTAATTTGGAGTGTTTGCCGAGCGAACTTTATCTTTTTACTTTCTTGATGTGCTTTCCTCCGCTTTCAGAGTTCCTACATTATTTTGTATGCATTGCCCTTACTACGGGTACCTGATTAATACTAATTTATCTATACCAATATTATAAAGAGTACAGATTTGATTGTTTGTTTGTTTGTTTGGATTGAATAAACTCCGAAACTACAAGACCGATTTGAAAAATTATTTCACCGTTGGGAAGCTACACTAAAAATTCGAAAAAACTTAAAAATTCGTCAAGGGGTACGGGTCCACGCAGACGAAGTCGCAAGCGGTCCGCTAGTAATTAATTAATTACATCTGCTACTTCATCATCCTATAAACGTCCTACAGCCCACTACTGGAAAACTACTGGGCTTAGGCCTATACCACGCTGACTCTACGCGACCACAACAAAAGTCCTAACGTGCCTTTCCAAGCACGTTTTTTATTAAAATGTATATTGTATCAGATTCTATAATATACATTTTGTAATAAAGGACCTACTTTATAATATACGTTTACCGACGAGCACGTTTAGAGAATATTGTGATAGTAAATTACAAAACAAAAGAAAAATTACAAAGCTGTGGTCACTGCTTGCCCGTTATACGTATGTGTGAAAATGGGTCTTACTAATATTTTTTTTATTATATAATGTGCGAGCGAGCACGGTGACCTCTCTAGTAAATGCCTTTAATACCGGTAAGTACTTCTAAATTCCAAACAAACGCACTCACAATAAATTTTATATTAGTATCGATAAAATACTTTTTACGGATTAACTCGCGTTTAATTTTACCACATTACATAGTTTCCTGATGTTCCGAACCCTTTACAGGGTCCGTGGTTACAGGGAGATATTAGTAAGTAGGGGAAGTCAGCTCAATGCGGCCATAGGAGGCAAAGCGGCCACACCCAATTTCTTGGTAACTAAAAACGATAGCACGACGTTGCCCTTCTGCCATATGGCTAACTTCCCGCCCCACACCGCAGCCAGTCGTTTGGTTGCGATCGGAGCAAACGCGTGGCCGCGGCGACATGTACAAGGGATTTGTGCATTTTATTAAAAAAATCCAGGGTAAGTTCAATCTGTTTTGATCAAACCTCTTTAGAATTCAATCTTTTTATTACACGTCTTTGTTACATATCTAATTGGCTTTGAATGTGTAACATTTGTTCCGACAAGAGATAAATAATGTGAGCTGTGTTTATTTTCAAAATAAAATTGTGGAAAAAGGCAAAGCGGCAAAGTGGTCAAGTGACCACTTTGCCCGTATTCAATAAGTGAACCACGATGATGGCAAAGCGGGCAGTTAGCCGCTTATAAAAATATACGTTTTTGTATTATTAAGATTAGAATGTTTTATTCAACTGTTATTTTTTTAGATGGTCAACAACAACTAGTTTATTTCAGTTACTTTCATAGTGTAATGTCGTACGCCATTTTACTGTGGGTAAATGCTGCCGACATTCAAACTATCTTTGTGCTGCAGAAGAGGGCTATTCGAGCAATATATAACCTACAGGCTGGTGACTCTCTCAGAGAGAGATTTAAGGATATAAGTATAATGACAGTTGCATCACAATATATTTATGAAAATCTTGTGTATGTTCATAAAAATATTGAAATGTTTTCAAAAAACAGTGATATTCACAAATTAAATACTAGAAGTAAGAACAAATTAGCAGTGCCTTATACAAGGCTCCATAAAATAAATAATTCTTTTAAGGGTCTGTGTGTACGATTATACAACAAAGTACCAAATGATATTCAGAAATTAGATCTTGATAAATTTATAATCAAAATCAAAGAAAAGCTTTATAAAAAAGCTTATTATAAAGTGTCGGATTATACAGAAGACAAAACAGCTTGGGTCTGAAATGCTCCAAGTACCTACTCCAACAGCTATTTCTAATTGCCTATAATTAATTTATATAGAGCACCATATTTAATTAAACTATTTACATTCAAATTCATATTTTGTATTTTGTGACCTGGTAACGACATATAATATATAATTTTTCTGTAAGTCGTTGCTTCTGTGCGCTGTGGTTTCTTGCGCCCGTTCTTTGCCACAGTTAAAAAATGATGTCCTGAATGGGTGGTAGGTTAAAAAATATTTGGACGTTTCAAAGTACTTATTAGTTGGGTTTATTGTATAAATATATTTTGATTATTGACTATTGACTACAAAAGAAAAACTAGGCAGGGGGAACTTTTGGTACATAGATTTAGGTAAGAAAACATTAAGACTGAAATGATTGTTCCATTTGAAACTTTATTGGTTACTAGGTATTTAATTTTATCTTAAATATATATTTTTTTATTTATTATAGGTGTTTTTGTTTTTTAAAAATGAATTTCTTGTAATATTTAGGCATGACCACTTTGCCCTTACCCCCATTGCCGCTTTAGGCGCCAACAGGGGCAAAGCGGTTTTTTGACTAGTCTTCGTAATTTACAAATTAAAATAAACTGTTCAAGTTTTTGCAAAATGTGCCTCCACATTATGAAAGCTTATTACATTTGATATAATATTTTTTTTATATATCGTTTCTATAGTGGCATTTTTTTTAAGTCAAAGTTAAGGTGGCCGCTCTGAGCTGACCTCCCCTAAGTAAATCTTTTACATTATTCAGCAAACCAACAATTTACATACGAACTACTACACACTGAAACGGATATAAAAAATATCTATCAGATATTGTGCTGTTTTCTGCAATATTTTATTGTAGCCAGAAGTAGAGGTAGAGGTTCTGTTTGTGCTCACTGTTCATTTCTGGGGGTAAAGACTTCTTTACGATGTTATTTTTGCACCGGAGTGCTTCGATGTAAATACAGATCTATTAACAGATTCAACTACATTTTGTGTTCTAACAGCTGGCGGTTTGAGGTTTGAAATGCAATTAATTTTACACGCGGTACCTACTTTGATAAGTATCAGAGAAGTTGTTAGTAAATTCGTGATAAATTGGTTTATTGGGAAGATTAAGAATATTTGAGAGAATTTAAGATAAGATGTGTAGTCCTCTACAGGCAGCACGTCTTGTTATCAAGCTTACTTTGCGCAGAATCTTTAACTTCTTACTGAACACAACAATGCTACTGACTAAAACGGATGTGGTAACCAAATATTTAGATATGGTAGATAGCCTGGCGGACCTTACTAAAACGATAACAAACGCTGTATTCTCCGTTAGAAATCGAAATCGGAAACAAAGTGGCGGTCAATCCTCAACAATACAGAGGTAGACTGACTTTTAACGCATGGAATACTGAGATCCTGCTGAATACGCGGGTAATTTTGTTCATAGGGTGAAAGTGTTAGCCTAAACGGTGTTGAAGGACGCTTTAAGCTATTGCACAGTATACGTTAAGAAGCTGTTCTATGAAAGCTAAAAGGGATGTACTTACAATGTAGAAATTTCTCATTTTTTAAAATTAGTTTTGGCACTTTTTGGTCCTTCAAACGAGGCGTGAAGAGGCACTCTGTGGGCCGGCAGGGTGAATGTGACTGATGCTACGTCTCTTACGCTGCACCAGTTGTCCTCGCGCCTATGGACTCCACTTTCACTTAACATCAGGTGGAGTGAAGTCATTTGCCTGGCTTAAGAGGAAACACTACGTCGAAGTGGCATGCAAAATTCTCATACAAAACACAGAAAAACGACATTTCGTACTCCCCTGTTCCCTCCTTCAGAACTGGATCAATTTTTATTACTTATTCAGCATCGGTTAAAGAAAGAGATTTTCTATGTCTGTATGTTTGATTTTTTTTAAACCAGCCACTTAATGTTTCTGAGCACATTTTAAAACGGAGTAATATCGCAAAATTTTGAATGCTCCTGGTTATTAAATAAATGACTTAATGCAAAAAAATCAAACATACAGACAGACATAGCAAATCTCTTTCTTTAACCGACGCTGAAAAAGTAAAAAAAAATGGTCCAGTTCTGAAGGAGGAAACAGGGGACTACGAAATGAGAATTTTGCATGCCACGTCGACGTAGTGTTTCCTCTTAATATAAAAAAAATGTCAGTAAAATGGATGCTTAAAGCTATTGCACAGTGCGTAGCTAAGAAGTGGTTCTAGGAAAGCTAATGGCAGTATTTAGATGCGATGTATCACGTACAAAATTTCTCATTTTTTTTTCGGGTAATAAGCATCACATCAACGAGATATTTCAGTGGATTAGTGCATAATTCCAATGTCGGAGTGCCCTACAGTCGATGGCAGTGGAGCGGTGGGTCACAGACGGACAGAATTCCTTAGCGCTTTTTGGACGTTGGCCAGTAGGCGGCTAGTTGTTTCATAAGCATTTTAATTTACGCAGATGCGCTGTTAGGCATCGAACGGTTTGTTCTATGCCAACAAGGTGGCCACCAGGCTAGTGGAATAGCTTTCCTTAGACGGGCCCTGTAAAAATTGTAAGGGATGGGGGTTGGATTTTCCTGTCCCATGGAAGTCACTACGCCCTTGCATAAGGTTCATATACCTGATGTGAAGCGGTTTAGCATAGCCTATGGACGTTTGCAACACCAGAAGTATCTGTAAAATATTGCCACGCCCGTTTTGAAAATCCCATACTATACTCCGTGTAGGATACCGCCTTATAACACTATACAGAAGCGAGAAAATCACAAGTTTACTAAAGGAGGCCATAGTCGTCCACGACCTCTCACTTTCCAGCTTGTTACCGTGCTTGTTCCACGGCGAGGAGCACTCTCATTATTTTGGACTGCATCGGCTGCTTACCATCAGGCAGGATGTATTCACTATGACGTGTCACATTAAAAAAAAAAAGCATGGATATTATCGAACTTGGAAATAAGAGGTATATTGTCTTGTGTGTCAATATGCGTGTAAGTCAATATGCGTGTAAGTCAAAATGCGTGTAAGTCAATATGCGTGATGCGAGTAACCCGCCGCAAGAAGGTTCCGCTCTGCCCACCACGCCCTCCACAGTGTGTGTATCTCCAGGTTCAGCTCTTTTATATACGTATGTTGTTAAAAAAGGTGGACTTGGATAAAAGAGTCTTTAATCCAAGTCCACCTTTTTTTAACAACATACGTAGGTACGTATGTACCTACATGTTACTTAAGACTATTATACTCAAAGTGTTAGTCAGAGACCATTCAATGAAAACCGCAAAAGCAGTTCACTGCCACACTGTCCACGTTTCACCAAATAAAAACTGCACATGTGCTCAGCATGATAGATGGTGAGCCCATCAGTGTTCTTCGGTTCTGCTGTTAGATATATGAGTACCTAGTCTTCAGTCCGTTAGTCACCTTTTATGACACCCAAGATAAGAGGTGGGTTCGTAGTATTCTTTTATTAATGAGCCGCCAGCATAAAGCTTTTAAAATAATTTTAAATTAGATATTATTTATAATATTGTCACGTCTGTCCATTATCTACTCATGCTCACAGAAAGCATTCGTGGAAGTCGCGAATTAAAATTCATTGTCCACTTGACTATTCATGAGTGGATATCAACAATATTCAATGTCTTTTATCTGTTTTTTTCGAATGATCACTCTAGTCACAAGGCTAGTACATTCCATTTCTGGGATCAGGCACTTCTGGAACCATTTATCCTGTAGGGTAGGTCTTATTGTCAGTCGGTATTAAATCCTACTAATATTATAAACGCGAAAGTTTGTATGAATGGATTTGTTACTCTTTCACGTAAAAACTACTGGATGAATTTGGATGAAATTCGGCGTTCAGATAGTTTATAACCAGGATTAACACATAGGATACTTTTTATCCCGATATTCCCACGGGAACGTATGGATAGATGTTTGTTACTCTTTCACGTAAAAACTACTAAATGGATTTGGATGAAATTCGGCATACAGATAGTTTATAACCTGGATTAACACATACGATACTTTTTATCTCGATATTCCCACGGGAACGGGAACCACGCGGGTGAAACCGCGAGCGGCCGCTTGTACTGTCATATTTTGACAAAAATCAAAAATAAGATTATTGTTACTAACACTATATGGACCCTGTCCGAAATAAATGATTTTTATTTTATTTTATTTATTTTTATTTAGGTAAGGCTTGTTTAGGACAAATTTCGATACAGATACTTTATTAAAGAACGAAATAACACAATTACGGAAACACGCTATTCATTTGTCAGACTCGTACCATAAAAAGCTACGTTACGAGAAACATGTCGCATAAAACTTGATAAAGAATCGTAAACCCGTAACCACACCGCAGTGCACACACGATTGCACCGCAGCGGCGGCGGCGGGCCGCGCAAATATTCATTTATTCAATGCAATCTTTCATATGGGACAACGCGAAATGCATTATGGCCCAAGTTAGTATGTTCTCGATTCAAACTCGTCGTTTGTGAATTAAACATGAGATGATACTCTCAATCTGTCGCTTGTTATGCCCAGTTTCAGTTGAGCCACCGCGATTATGCGCCGTTTAAACGGTTTCGTCGCGTGAAAGGTTCTCTATGGCGGCGCGGACGGCTCAGCTTGCGCTGGCGTTCGCGAGCCAGTGTTTTCGTCGGTAGCGAAAGTTTGACAAATCGCTTCCAGTGCAGTCCTCGTCAAGCGATAAGCTGATACGTCCCATAGTGTGCTAGTGTTTTCGGATAGTTGTGACTTTGGGGAGAGATTTATGCTGTTATCGCTTTTTGTTACGCGTTCGCCCTGCCTTTGTCTCGTACGGAGAAGGAGGATTTTTTTATGATTCAATGTGGAACCGATACTTTCTGAATTACAGGTTTTGCTAAACAGCAAACGGAGAAACTAATCATTAATTATTATAGTTTTAGAAGTCCTATTAGGTACTTAGTTAGTCATGGACAGTAGTAGCAAAGTCGAAAAAACCCTAGATATATAGACGTAAACATTTTTGAACATTTTCATCTGCCAAATGAAGTTAAGAATAATAAAATTTTACTGTTTAAGCGGGGGTTTTTGTATAATTACAACATCTATCGCAAATACCTTTCAAGTAGAAGTACATTAAGTAGAAGTAAATCAATTGTAACCGTGTCGCGGAGCGGTGAAAGAATACTACCACCCCCTCACTTCCCTTTGGTGTCGTATAAGGCGACTAACGGACTAAAGACTGCACACACATCCAACATCATAGAGCGGCGAAAGGGCTCACCACCTGTCGCTGAGCACATGTGCTGTCGATATTTGGTGAAAAGTGGACTATGGTAGAGGACTGCTTTTGCTGTCCTCATTGCCTAGTCCCTAACCCTTCGGGGATATAAGTCGTGATTGTATATATGTATGTTGAAATTAGACAATTAGCCCCCCAGTTCCCATACCAAAAATTTCTATGCACTTGTACTGAAGAAGGCAGACGAATGCCTAAATGCCTAGTTCTGTAATAAGCAAGCCCATTGAAAATCCTGCGAGCCAGCGTCGAAGCCTAAACTGTCCTTTTTCAGGTCGTCAACGCGTGACGTCATTAGGGATGCCGCACTGATAATTAAGCTGTATTTCGGGGCCGTACAAAGCGCTGCCCGTCTAAAGTTTGGCCATTACCGGCCGTCTGAAAGGAGCTTATGTGGAAAGCGCTCTGCTTTTGTTGCCCTTAGATATTGAAACTATTTCGATATACAAACATTAGTAGAACAGTTATGCCAACATATAGATTGTGATGCACCACAATTATGACCTTGACCCATTGTCACGTAACAATTTCGACGTATTCGACATTAAATTGGTTGACCTGTAATATGAGGAAAATAACCTTTTCTTTGTTTTAGTCGGAGAAAATGCTTCTCTGCACTGGCATGAGGCCTCGAGAGGAGCGTGAGACACCCCATGCACTGTCCGGGGCTGGAACCCATGTGTCCCCACCCGCCCCCCCGTGGGGGAAACGGGTGAGTAAGGACACACAGGCCCGACCCGGTAAAAGAACCGACACCTACCTTCAGGAGCGCGACACGGCGCCGCGGTACCGTATGACACGCACCGCGAGACGCCGCCCGCTACGGACCCAGTTAGACCTGGGTCCCCTGCGCCAGGGGGAGCAGTCTGGTAGGTACAGACCGCTCCCAGACGGGTGGAGGACTGGTGCAATGCAGCCTAGCGCTCCTCTACGCTAGGCCGCGGCCCTCCCTAGGGGGGGAGGAGGATTGCAGCGGCATTGTGCCGCCGCCTTCGACCCCCCCTCCGCCTGCGGCGGATCGGGTCCGCGAGGACATTGTCTTCGCGTACCCTCTCCTCCGCTTCCTTGTGTGAGATCACGATCTCGCAAAAGGAAGCCACCGCTCGCCAAGCCACCTCACTCCCGAGCATGGCTTGGACCACTGCGGGCAGGGACAGGTCCTGCCCGATTGCGCTCACCAGAGTGTGGCGCTGCGCAGCCCACGCGCCGCACACCTCAAGGGTGTGCTGCGCTGTGTCCTCCGCAGCCCCACACTCGTGGCAAGCTCCCGTCACTTCTCTCCTCGCCCTCTCGTGCAGGTACCCACCGAAGCACCCATGCCCGGTCAGCACCTGCACAAGTCGGAAGGAGAGGGCACCGTGTGGTCGGTCCACCCATTGGTCTAGCAGCGGGTAGATCGCACTCACCGTGCGCCTGCCATACGGCGGATTGTCCAGGGAGGACCTCCACTTCTCCCTTAGGGCGCTGTCAAGCTCGCGCCTGACGCTTAGCGCCTCTTCGGCAGATAGGCGTATCCCTCGTACGTTCGCCGCGGCCCGGCGCTCGTACATCTCCGCTAGCACCCCCGCCTCTAACTCCCACGGGGGGGCGCCAGCGAGCGCGCAGGCCGCCGTGTACGACACCGTACGGTATCCCCGGGTCACCCTGAGCGCCATGACCTTTTGGGGTCGGCGCAAAAGGGCCCGGATCTCCTTTTCATGGCTCCCTCCCACACAGGGCAGCCGTATAGGGCCATGAAGCCCACGGTCCTCATAAACAGTCTCCTACAGAGGGCGCTCGGCCCCCCCAGATTGGGGAGAAGACGACCGAGCGCCGAGGCCAAGCCGAGAAGACGAGGCGACAGCCTCCTGAAGTGTTCCTCGAAGTTGCATCGGCTGTCAAGGGTGAGACCCAGGTAGGTCACGCATGACCCGACCCTCACCTGTTCACCCGAGACAGCCACGTGAGCATCTGCCGGAGGACGCCGACGAGGCCCATGAAAAACCATGGCCTCAGTTTTGCCCAGGGCGACTTCCAACCCCAGACGGCGAATCCATGTGGACCATCACATGTGGACATGGCCGCAGCCCGCAGGCACGCATCCCCGAAGTCGTTGTCCCGGACCACAACGAGGGTATCGTCCGCGTAACAGATACACTCGGTCCGGGCCATCAGGTCCCCCCGCAGCACCCAGTCGAAACCAATGTTCCACAACAGGGGCCCCAAGACGGACCCCTGTGGAACACCAGCACGGACCGGCCTCACCGCCCGACACCCGTCCTTCCCGACGAAAGCCACACTCCGGCCCCGAAGATAATCGGAGACCCAGATCCGGAGGTAGAGAGGAACCCCATGATATTCGAGGGCCTCTATGATGGTCGTGAAAGGAAGGGTGCCAAAAGCGTTGGCGATATCTAGGGACACCGCTACCGCCCATTGCCCTCGCCCCGTCGCCCCGTCGGAGAACCGCTTCAGCCGCATGACGGCGTCAACCGTCGAGCGGCCTCGACGGAAGCCATATTGCCTGTCGCACAGGTCTGGGCCAACCTCCTCCAGATGCTGGACGATGCGGTCCGCCACCACCCTCTCCAGTAGCTTGGCCACCTCATCCAGCAGGACAATCGGGCGATAGCCCACCGGGCCATCCCCGGAGCGACCCTTCTTGGCCAGAAGAATGAGCCGCCCCTCCTTCCAGATGCTTGGAAGCTTTCCCAGCCGCAGGCTCGCAGAGAACACTGCTCTCCAACGCTCGCCAAGCCGTCCCGCAGCAAGGCGCAGAACTGTGCCCGGAACTCCGTCAGGCCCCGGCGCCTTCCTGCGGGTCAGCCTCCCGACCGCCGCACCTAGCTCGCCCTCTGAGACCGGGGGGACGTCCTCCGGACTTACTGCCACTTCTTCCGCCAGCGGCAGGGTAGCCCGCAACGGGACGAAGCGTCTACCGCGCGGGAATAAAACCTCCAAAATCTGGTCCAGGAGACCCGGGTCGAACGACTCTAGGGGGGGTGCCTGACCTGCAACCTCCCCCTGATCATCCGATAGGGTCTGCCCCACGGGTCACTGTCCAGCTCCAACAAGAATTCCGCCCTGGCAGTCTCCTTCGCATGAAAGATGGCCACTTTCAGGTTGCCCTTGGCCTCGTGGTAGGCAGCCAGTAGGGTCGCTTCCTCCTCCTCTTCGTGCCTCCTACGGCGGCACCTCTGATAGGCCCGGCGCGCGCAGATGCTCCTGGTGCGGAGGACTGCAAGCTCCTCCGTCCACCAGTACACCTTTCGCCTGGCTCCGGCGGCTCTGGTCCTGGGCATGCAGAAGTCGCACAGCCCTATCAGGACCTGGCGGAGGCGTCGAGCTCTCTCCTCAACGTCCAGGTCCTCCTCGGGCGTGTCACACCACTCGGCCGTGAGCACAGCCTCCTCCAGGCGATCCGCCCGCAACCGGGACAACGCCCACCGTGGGAACGCGAACTGACGACCCCGTCGCGCCTCTCCACCACCGGTACTTACTCCCCTTCCCGAGGGGGAAACCTCGAACTGGATGTACTGTGGTCACTGAGAGTTTCGGCCTCCTCTAGCACCTGCCACCCTGTAATGCGTGCGGCGGTGGCGGGGGTAGCGAACGTTAGGTCCACTATTGAGCCCCCGTTATGCCGCACACACGTCCACATACTGCCACTGTTAAGTAGCGAGAGCCCAATCGACACGGCCCACAGCTCGACCGCTCTCCCCTTCACGTCCGTGGCCGGGGAGCCCCACATCGTGGACTTCGAATTAAAGTCCCCGGCCACGATAATCTGCGCGGGCGCCATCCGCCGCACTACTCCGCACAGCTCCTCCAGCCACGCCTCCAGTGCGGCGAGTCCTCTGTTGGGGGAGAAATACACCCCCACTATTATCACATACCCCCAACAGACCGCTACATAACCCGAGCCCCTTTCACGCACGGAGAGGGGGGGAAGGCGCGCAGCACCCGAGGGAATCATCACCGCAACCGATCCGTCGCGGTCTCCTGCCCAGTTCGGCGACGGGGGCACCGAATAGGGCTCCGCGACTACTGCGGCCCCAACTCCCCACTCCGCAATGTGCTGCACAAGCAAGTCTTGTGCAGCTGCGGAGTGATTTAAGTTGCCCTGTAGCACTTTGTGGGGTGTACTACACATTTGGGGCCCTTGTGTCAACCTCCATGTCCCCAGGGGGGGCGCCTGTCACCTGCCGAGCTCTCCCCGGAGGGTCGGCCTTCGGCTTTATGGTGGGGGGGGCGGCAGTTGCTGCCTCCCATGTAGTGAGAGGACGACGTCCTCTGAGCCTTCGCACAGATCGAGCACCGCAGCTCCTTCGCGGTGCATGTTGCCGCCTTGTGCCCTTTCACCCCGCATCTGTAGCACTCCTCGGAGCGGTCCTCCTCCATCGGGCAGCGCTGCCTTGTGTGCCCGAGGCCCATGCACTTAAAGCAGCGCATGGGCTCCGGTTCGAGGGCCACCACCCTGGCAGCGCTCCACCCCACCAGCAGCTTCCCTGTCCCCAGGATTCTCTTGGCCGCCACCACCGGGACTTTGACGAGGCAGGAGCCATTTCCCCCCGGCCTGAATGACACCGCCCCCGCACGCACATCGTCCACTGAGCAGCCCCCCGCCGTGGCCAGGGCCGTCGCCACCTCTGTCGGCTGGACGGAATCGTCCAGACCGACCACCCTCATTCCCGCCATTTTACAAGGTCTCGCCACCTTGGCGATCCCCTCAAGTGCCACCCGCAGCTTTCCTGCTAGCGCATCAGCCTTCTCGGCGCTACCAGTCCCCGACACCTCGAACATCCTGGCGCCAGTCGCCGCCACCTTGATGCGCACTCCCCCTTCGATCTCCAGCTCGGTCAGACTGATGGCAGACTTCGCACTGGCTATGACCTCGGCGTATGTCATGCCCCGGTCCACGGCTTCGGGGAGCAGTGTCACCGTGACCGCTGCCATCTTCGGGGGGGAGAGGGTGGGCCCTCTCTTTTTCGCCGCATTGGCCTTTTTCGCAGGTGGGGGGGCACGCGGGGCCTTCGGGACTTTCGGTCCCTTGCCGCGTTTGGCCACCGTTACCCAATCCTGCGGGGCCACCGGAGCGCCGCTCGTTTCCGGCTGGGGGTTCACCCGTTCATTGCCCGCCACATTTTGCGGCAGCGGGTCTGCCACGAGATTGGCCCTCTTCTGGCTCCCTCGCTTGGGAGGCGACGTGGACCACCCGCGCAGAGGCCCCCTGTACGCGGGCTACCCTATATACGACGGAGGTCGGGTGGTATCCGAAGGTTTTAACGGCTTTCCTCCCGGGTGTTACAGACTTTTCCTTGTCGCGGCCGGCCGGCTAAGGCAAGCCCTCGCCCCCCTCCCTGAACAGCTCCCCCACAGACGCCTCGAGTGGGATCATTGCTGCCCAGGTCGGGGACTACGATGCTCAGGGGCTGGCGTGAGGCCCCTGGTACACCCATTTCGGGGCGCTCCCCATTCCCCCCCATGGTCGCTAGCGGGTGGGCTGTATTGCCGCCCACCAACCCCTCCGAAGAAGGGCGCCCGTCGCCACGTTGCCCAACGACGAAGCCTTTGCAGAAACGACGCCCAGAAGGGGCGCCGGACTACCCCATTCCCCCCCGTGTAACAGCGCCCAGAAGGGGCGCCGTCAAATCTCCCCTCAAAGCCGCTCAGAAGGAGCGGCGAGTATGCGGCCCAGAGTGGGCGCGCACATGGAGACCCCCCCGCAGGTCCAGAGTGGACCCACTGTGCAGTCCAGAAGGGACGCGAATTGAGTAGGGGGGGTGCAGGCCCAAAAGGGGTCCTGCCTATGCTGGGTTGTTAGCCGGCCAGTCTCAAGGCACCCTCCCCCTCTTGGAGGAGGATGTTGAGGCTGCCCGTTTCCAGGGTGCACCACGTGGAGGTCACCCAACGCACACCCCATGAGGAAAATAACCTGACCCATTGTCACATAATGGTGGTCTTTTATATTCGACATTTGGCTGACCTGTATTTAGTTAAATTAAGAGGAATATGAAAAAAATAAATAGACTCGATTTTAGTTTTATAATAGGTACAGAATAGAACTTAAGTTTTCAATTAAATAACAATCTGTCAACTTGAAACTACACTTGACAATATTTTTATCCATTGGACACTCAATCTGATTTTTGCTTTTTACATTATTTAGTTACATACTTACTTATCACGACTATTTATCCCCGAAGGGTTAGTTAGAGACTAGACAACGAGGACCTTAATAGCAATCCTCTGCCATAGTCCACTTTTCACCAAATAGCGACTGCACATGTGCTCAGCGTGACAGGTGGTGAGCCCATCGCCGCTCTGTGCTGATGGATATACATGCAGTCTTTAGTCCGTTAGTCGCCTTTAACGACACCCAAGGGAAGAGTGGGGGTGGTAGTATTCTTTCACCGTTACGCGACACGGTTAATTATTTAGTTACCATCATTAAACATAGTCCGTCTTATTACAAAACGAGATCTAAATAAAGTACTGGACTTAGTTCTAGACTTAAGTCAGGTACCAACGTAAACGTTATTACAAGATCAAGTTTTTCTCTTAGTCGCGAACCATCTATGGTTCTAAGATAAACTGACGTGACCCCTAGTTTATCTGCTGACTAACTTCAGTACTAACCTCAAAAACTTTGACACAAACGTCACTTTGATTTTATGATATCGTTGTATTTAGATTAATGGAAAATATAAGAAAATAAAATAATATAATAAAATATTAGACTTGATCGATTTGAAGACTTAGATAATGCTGGAAACATCCCGACGACCTGTTCGGCGTCAGCAACGAATTAATCCCTTCGAATTAAGTGATTAGGACTTCAAATTATGTACAGATTTACCAAACGATTTGGTGCTTTAGTCGTGGAAATGTTACGCTAACATTTGACTCACGATCCTCGAGGATGCCCACTGATTGCTGAACTACAACTACAGGTAGTTCGCGCATTACGGAACTGGGCTCGGCATGAAGTAAGTAAATATAACCTTGATTGATGCTAATGACACTCCCAAAAAACACAGTAGGTAACTTATGTAAGTACCTACCTAATTATTTTTATTGTTTTATTGTAGATACAAGATGATGCAGCGAACTTACATGGTGTTGCAATCCGTTATCAGCCAAAGGTGTTAGAAAATAGCTGCTAATAGGTTTATTATAATGCCATCAACCTTAGAAGAACTTCCGCAATTTTGCCAATTTCCCTACAGGTGCAATTGATTGCACTCACATATGTGAAAAAAATGTGTGCAGATGGAGGTCAGTTATACTCGTACATCAACAGAAAAATGGATTTTCTTCAATAAATGTACAGGTAACTAATTGTCGACATATAGTTTGGCAAAAAGAGTAGAAATTAAATAGTGGCAATACTATATGGTGTTTACGTCATTTTTGACAAACACTCCATACAGTATTGCCACTTTTTTTAATTTCTAATCTTTTTTGCCAAACTGTAACAACAACGTGAATGGATACTGCTGATGTGTTCTGGACGAATCTTCGGCTTCATCACTTACTCCATCCCCCAACCCGCATTGTGCCATCGTGGTGGATTATGGGATCTGTGCTATTGTCCATGTGGGAATGTCTATGCCCAGCAGCGGGACATTTATAGGCTAAGGACGAACACAGAAGTGAACACGTGTGGTATAGCGGCTCTAGGGTTGCTTTAAAAAAATAAAGTATTTTAAGGTAAAATAAGGAAAATAAACTGTATTTTATAAAAATGGACACTATTTTATTTTTTAAAGATTTGGCTGCGCTGCACCGCGTGGACATCGTTCGCAACTTTTTACTTTTTAAACAGGTAGGTATATAAGATGACTGCTAGAAACCGCAAGAAACTTCAAAGGCTGGTCAGGTCAAGTGTTTTAACCTCCGAGGGACGGGTAGGTAGTTTTTTAAATGTAAAAATGGCATTTATTAATGCCATCTCGTCCTTTTACATGGCAAAAATGACAAAAAAGGAATCGTGTTTTTTTGTAGGTATACTTATCGCCCAGCTGACGCGGACGGGTCAACAGACGGCCGTATGCTTTAAAATTAATTAGTTACTGAAAGACTATCCAATTAAAACACACAAAATGAATTATTTCATTAAAAAAGAAAAAAACACGAATTTCTTTTTTTGTCATGTTTAAAACACTTGACCTGACCAGCCCTTGAATTTTCTTGCGGTTTCTAGCAGTCACCTTTTATATGATACTAAAACAGTATTTTGCATACTTTATTTTTGTTCAACAGTAAAAAGTATAATGTAGTGAAAACAGTATACCTACTTAATACTATTTTTGACGGTATAGTTGGCGGCTGACTGAAAGAAGTCTCTACTCACAATTCTAAAATTGGAGTTGTGTGGTGCGGTATTACTGGTAAACCTCCTCCAACGTTTGTCTTTTTGTCTGCAAAGAACGATTGATGCGAAAGAGATATTTGCTTGTACCGATAGTTCTGTTGTTTTGGCTTGGATAGTCTTTATCCAAGCCAAAACAATGGAACTATCGGTCCAACCAAATATCTCTTACACATCAACTCTTCAAGTAATTGAGGCAAATAGAGTTTCCGAAATTTAAAATCTTCGGTAAGTACCAATAATTTGGCTTCACGTTTCGGGACATATCAATCCGACGGATATCGCATCACGGGGTTGTTCGGCTTCGGTTTTGGTCTCCCATTCGTTGTGGTGGAGTCCAACATGGTAGACTCAAGCTCCGGAATCCTGGCCGACATCGGCTGTGGAATCACCAGCGGAATTGCCTGGCATACGCTGCATGGCAGTGACCCAAATAACAAAGCTGGAAACTAATGGTTTTCTGGAACGGTATAGTGTTTTTGATAAATTAATTTCGGTTAGTGATTGGCTTTGCGGATTTTAAATAATGTACAAATAAGGATAAAAGGATTACTACCAACCCCTCACTTCCCTTGTTTGCGGACTGAAGACTGCACATACATCCAACAGCATTCAGCGGCTCACCATCTGTCACGCTGAGCACGTGTGCAGTTGGTATTTGGTGAAACGTAGACTTATGATCAAAATACTCTACCGTTACACACATAAACACCCGGTATGACACAAATTCCGAAGCAAGCCCTCGCACGTCACCGAGCAGAAGTTGTTTGAGCAAAAATTCCGGGAACACTGTCGTCGCTCGTTCCGGACTGAATTAAAATAGCTGCGAGGTAAAGGCCGATGTAATTGTGTTGCGATGAGGTAATGTGACTAAGGAATTCTTTGTGGTCCTTTTTTGAGAAACAGCGTTGGGGACCGTAGCTTCACATCGCATCGGGCGGCGGAACAATTATGATGTCGCTCCATTTTGTTTTGGCGCTCAACAACAGCCAATAGCATAATGTTAGTGTGTTGAGTAGAGGCTTTGATTTTGATGAGGCGGTTTCGTCTTTATGTTCGCTGCCAAGATCAGGTCATGCGAAATTAGCACGAGCTCGAAGTTCAAGGTTGGAGGGCGATAGCACATGACAGAACGAAATGGCGACAGTTTGTGTCGCTGCGCCATCATAGTAAGTAAGTAAATTTGGTTTTCATATTTATTACAAATGTTTTTTCTTTCATACTTTTCTAGCTCAATCAAGACTATAGCTACGGCCCTATAAATCCTAATTAATGGCTTTACGTTAAAGGCATCGACGTATAAGTGGCAACGTCTCAAAAACTCAAAAAATACGATTGGTTTTGGACGCTTGTTAAACACGTCAACACACTATCACAGTAACTTAATGGAGTCAATTAGGTATAATTAAAAGGTATATTTAAATATTAACCGTTGAAACGATAACAGGAAAAGCGAATTTCGCCATTCGCTACGAAACAAAACTGTTAATTAGACTTCTGATGCAAAACTGTTCGTTCAAAAACTCCATTCCAGGTTGTTTGATTTCAATCTGCGCCGTGATGTGACCCAGTTAGCGAGTTGCGAGTGACATTTTCATAATTTCAGCTAGTGATTTTAGTTCGATGGAAACCCGAAGTAGCTTTCGACATAGGCGTTAGACAATAATAACACTCAATACCTACTCAATATTTATTGCTATCCATGTGTTACAGAAAGGTGATAATATAGTGAATTTTAAGTACATCCTTTTATTACGTCCCTGTCGGGCACTGCAATTGGAAGAGAGGAGGGCGATTTATTAAATTAAATTACTTAAATTAAGTAACGGTTTCTATTTTTTATCATTTACGTACTCTAGATTGTTATAATAACATTTATTTATTAAAATTTCCTTCAAACGGTTTTCAAATATCATGTCATTTTCTTCATAAGATATTGTGGCAGTGAGCTTGTTATACATTTTTATAGCCATGTTGAAGGTGTGAGAAGAGCTTAATTTTAGGCGGAATATTGGAATAACACTATGCGAAACGAATATTCGGTTTATTGTACTCTTGACTTGACCTTTAACGAGAACGTCACGGGTCACCGATCTGATCTAAGTACGTTTTTTTATATAAAAGAAGGAGGCAAACGAGCAGGCGGGTCACCTGATGGAGAGTAATCACCGCCGCCCATGGACACCCGCAAAACCAGAGGTATCGCAGGCGTGTTGCCGTCCTTTAAGGAAGGAATAGGAATTGTGAGGAGGGGGGGTGGGGGGGCTCCGGAACCCTCACTGACCGTGTAGGGTAGGTAGGTAAGGGTAAACCTACGGACGCGTGTAACTTTAACCCCCGAAGAGCATGTTTGAAGAACGTTATGAGAGTAAATGAAGCAAAGGATGTGTATCAGGACCAGGCTTGCCAGACCAAATTTATAAAACTACCGAACATGGCCTAGCGAAGGACTTTGCTGGGAAATTTAACATTTATTGAAGAAATTTCACATTTGCTCTTATGAAAAATGATTATATTTATCAAATTTGTTCGAAACTATTTATAAATAATTATGGCCAACCATCTCATACAAGGAAAAACAGTGTGCCAGCCCAGTTATTAGCAACCGGCACATCGTCGCGGGCGTACTCTTTGTTGATTTGAGTTTGCAAATCAATAAATAAATAATATGCAAGGCTCCATAAATGCCGAACCATTCATACTTCGGTATTTTTGTTATACCGAACACGCAGTTGAAATACCGAACAGTTCGGTAAAAATCCGAACACCTGGCAAGCCTGATCAGGACCGTAGCAGATGGAAAACTGTGGTATCTGCCTACCCCTCCAGGAAGCAGGCGTGATGTATGTAGGTACCTATATATATATGTAGTATTTTTCATCTATTTGTATTAAGTATGCTTCATCTGTTTTTGTAATGGGTCCTTTGTTTTTATAATGTCGCATTTGTTTATATAAACCATTAACATTACATTATTATAAAGTAATAAAGTCGCCGTTTTCCTCTGTCTGTGGCACCGCACTATTCTCCTAAACCACGCAATGGATTTTTATGCGGTTTTCACTAAAAGATAGAGCGTTAACTGAGGATGGTTTTTGTTTATATTTTGTAGATATATTTCTAAAATGGCTGAACTATGACGGTCTTTCTAACTAACTTAACTCCGTTATCGTGGACGAAGGCGCGGGCGGGCCGCTAGTCATTTATAAGTTAGACATTGGCTTTTGTTTTCTTCAATTGCTATCCTCACATAGATAGCCTCTCCATAACTTTTGTCTCCGTCATACGATGATAAAACAGACAATTATTTTTAAAGATTACTCCAATTTACTATTCTAGAACTTAATAGTCTGGTTTGCGGCAATCCATAAAAAGGGACAGAGCCTCAGAATAATAATGGACAGAGCTGACATCAGAGAGCTCTGCAAACTTTTTGGTCTATTTAGCCTTATTATTCTGCGGTGTATGCCAGATGATGCTGCACCATAAATTATCTGCCATAGACGCCATACCAAAGACAAGGGAGACAAATCTACCAATTGAATTGTCGCAATATTAGCCTTAGATTGCAATGGATTCCGTCCCACATAGAATTAAGAGGAAGTGAAGAGGCTGATAAGTTGGCTAAATTAGCAGTGTATGAAGGTTTAGAATCAGTAATTTTACCATTTTATTCGGAAATCTTAAATAAATTTAAATTAAAAAGTTTTCAAAAATTTAAAGAATATTTTGATGATAAAGAAAAAGGGATCTGGTATAAGATTATCCAAGGTCAGCCTCTGAAGATTCCGTGGTTTGCCAATATTAATTATTCTAATAGGCAATTCATAGTAACAGCTCTCAGACTTCGTTCAGGACATTATCCATCTAAAAAATACGGTTTCCTTATGAAAAAATTGGATTCGCCTAACTGTGAAATCTGTGGTACTGTTGACGATGTTCAGCATATGCTATTAGAATGTACTAAATACAGTAGTGATAGGGAATCGTTGATGCGGAAGTATAACATAAATAGATTTGAGGTAGGAATATTTCAATCTATACTGGCAGACCCGCAATTGGCGGCGTTCAAAGATCTTATCTTGTAATGTTTAAAACAATGATTCCTTATTTTTTGGTTATTTGTAAAGGTTAGGATACGATGGGGCTGACATACCTATAATTAATGGGTAAAAGCCTCTAAACAATTTAAGATATTAAAAAAAAGACAAGACAAACAAACAATTTATTAATTTTATTATATGCATAATAGAAGAAACGCCAAGTCCCAAAGATTATACGTGACTTTTCTAACTGTAAGGGTTTCACGGTTTTCATAAAATACAAATTTCAATTCGCACGGATGAAGTAAATCCGCAGAATCCGTCCAATACCGCGTAAGACTAACTTCTGAGTCAAGAATCGTGACGCCACATTATGTTTCAGCATTAAATTGACATTTAACTTCAATTTTAATACAGCTCAGGAATATTCGCTATCTCATAACATCACTCGGCAGAGGAGTTGAATAATTAAACTATTAAGAAACTCGCCAGAAACTTATTAAGGTTTTGGATAATTTAATTTTTAATTACATAAATAGGTAAGTTAAGTACTTAAGTTTTTGGAGTTTGGTAATGTTATTTTCTTATATTAGCGGGTTTCCTAGTTATGTATTGTAGACAAAGCATTTTAGATTCATTTTTAATACTTATAGAGATAAATTGATGTTGGCTACCTTTGGCCTTTACAGCGCAACCAGGTTTTATGGAAGCGAGAAACTAAGCGCTTTTCAGTTATTGTAAAAGTTACAATATTTTCTAGGGGTGACAGAGTGTGTCCAAATACTTACTTAAAAAGAATCTATATGGAGACTATTATCTCCGAGACTATATGGAGTCTGATACCGTGTGAACGTTGAAATTAAGCTGGAATTTGGGTGTTAGAAACACATTATAATAAGATTACACATCACGTCACGTCCTTAAGATTAGTATCTTACTGTAAATATTAACGAGCGCGCGAACAGGGCAATCGACTCAGCGATAAGTGCCTGCGGTGTCTTCGCGGGAACACCCTAAAGCTCCGAAAAACTTAAATCCGAATTTGAATATTGCGAATTTCATATAAATTTCCGAAAAATTAAAATCACGATTATTTAAAATCACAAACGTCAATATTTTCATAATTCCGAAGAAACAAAAACCCGAAATATTAGGAGTCCGAAAAACGGAATTCCGATTATCATATTTCCGAAAATTCATTGCTGCTTACTATTGCAATTCTTTTTTGTCGTGGCTACAACCGGCAGCGTGTGCAAAATCCAAGTCGATATTGTCCGGGTGCTTGCATGCATGATTTAATGCAGTCATAATTCAATCGCTACGCTGCGCTTCGCGATTGTCATGAATTTCGAAGTTATTTTTTTTACAAGACAACAGAAATACTTGCTTCCCTACTCCTGTAGGTGACGTGATAGGATAGAAATTTAAAACAATTGCGAAGCGCAGCGTAGCAGTTTAGGAAGAAGCACCTCTGACTAAAATTAAAAAAAAGGTTATTCGATACCTAGAAGATCACTCCCTAATTCACGATCGTCAATATGGGTTTCGGCCAAAATGGTCAACGGGTGATCTTCTAGCGTACGTCACACATCTCTGGGGTGAGGCTATTGACAAGCGTGGCGAGTCACTGGCAGTTAGCCTTGACATAGCCAAGGCTTTTGATCGGGTCTGGCACAAAGCTCTTCCCTCCAAGCTCCCGGCATACGGTTTGCCCGCTCAGTTCTGTACCTGGATTGCTAGCTTCCTGCATGAGCGTAGAATCCGTGTCCTTTCGGATGGATGCGCTTCGCGGTTCATGTCAGTGAACGCTGGTGTTCCTCAAGACTCCGTTCTATCCCCCACGCTGTTCCTTCTGCATATCAATGACATGCTTCCTCTTGGAAACATTCACCCAACGGCTGGGCGGGTAGACACCGAAATGAAGCGAGCAAATCTTGTCATTGAGCTCGATCGGGTGTTGGACCTCATTTCTAAATGGGGCTCCGATAATCTGGTGGAGTTCAATGCCAAGAAAACACAGGTGTGCGCGTTCACAGCGAAAAAGTCGCCATTCCTTCCCCTTCCCTCTCTTCAGGGTACATCTCTAGGCCTGCAGAGCAGTATTAACATGCTCGGTATGGATATCCGCTGCGATCTGAACCAAAAGGACTACATCGAAACCGTGATTAAAAATGCCTCACGTAAACTCGGTGTCCTGAACAAGGTGCGGCGATTCTTCACGCCTAATCAGTTGTGTCTATTATACAAGACACAGGTGCGGTCTTGCTCGAGTATTGCTCTCACCTTTGGGACGGCTCCGCAAAGTACCTTCTCGATGCCTTGGACAGATTGCAGGGCCGCGCTGTGCGCATTATCGGCAATGCAGAGGTCACTAAAACTCTCGAGCCTTTGCAATTGCGTAGAGATATTGCGTCACTCAGCGTCTTTTACCGTTTATACCATGGCGAGTGCTCTGAAGAACTCTTTGACCTCATCCCTCCTTCTCCCTTCCTCCATAGGAGTACGCGTGCTGCTCTCCGGAGTCACCAATTTACAGTCTCTAATATTCCATCACGCACAAAGAAATTTGGTGACTCGTTTCTTTGTCGCACTTCCAAAAGATGGAATAGTCTACCAGCACACGTATTCCCTCCTACCTATGCTCTATTCCTCCTACCTCCAGCATGCGGGTGTACATGTTTATAGAGTATTGGCCATGTTTTATACTTTCTGTATTCGCCATGCCTACTTACCACCTGACTTGATGAAGACTATTGTTGTACCTATAACTAAAAACTCTACTGGGGATATAACAGATGAAAACAATTATAGACCGATATCACTTGCCTCTATATTAGCTAAAGTGCTAGATAGTGTAATGAATAGCTATTTAAAATCATGTATTAAATTGCATGATAGTCAGTTTGGTTTTAGGGACAGATTGTCAACGGAAAGTGCTATAATGTCCTTAAAGTTTTCAGTTAATTATTATGTCAAAAGAAAGACCCCCATATATGCATGCTTCCTCGACCTCAGTAAAGCATTTGATCTTGTTTGTTATAATAAACTCTGGACAAAACTAAGGGAGGCAAGAGTGGCCTCAGAAATTGTAAATATGTTATCCCACTGGTATGGTAATCAAACTAATGTTGTTAAGTGGGGAAACACACTGTCTGACGAATATACCTTAAAATGTGGTGTAAGACAAGGTGGACTGACCTCTCCTTTGCTTTTTAATGTATATATAGATCAACTCATCGCTGGGCTGAGCAGCACCCATATAGGTTGTCATATTGATAATGTATGTGTTAATAATATTAACTATGCAGATGATATGGTTTTGCTCAGCCCATCGCTGGGTGGTCTGAGGAAGCTTCTACAGCAATGTGAGACCTATGTCTGTCCTATGTATGAGCGAATTTATGATCTTCAGAGGTAATATAAAAAGACTTGAAAATGTACCTTCGCTACTTTTGAACGGAGTACCATTGGGCCGTGCTACCCAGTTTAAATACCTTGGGCATGTAGTGACTGAGACTTTAGATGACAATTTTGATATTGACAGGGAGCGCAGGACATTGTCGGTTCGTGGAAATATGTTGAGGCATAGGTTTTCACGCTGCACAGTAGAGGTAAAGTTATATTTAAAGCTAAGCCCTATTTAAAGCCTACTGTCAAAACTTTTATGGTAGCGGACTATGGTTTAATTTTAACCAGAGGGCCTACAATGCTTTGCGCGTGTTGTAAAATAATATTTTTAGAGCACTGTTGGTCCTTCGTCGTTTCTGCAGTGCATCGGGCATGTTTGCCGATGCACGGACTGATGACTTCTACACAATAATGCGGAAGAAGTCCTACTCCCTTTACCGTCGCATTCGGGATGGGCCTGGCAGTGTTTTGAAAATGATACAGAGGCTAGATACTCCATTTTTTGCCCGTTTCACAGCTTTGCATGTTAAACAAGCAAAGCGGTGAAAAGGGTAATTAAATTATTATTACTAACATAGAATTAAGGTTTTTACTAACAATTTTTATTGTTTTTGTTACTAACATAGGATTAAGGTTTTTGTGTACTAACAATCTATGGACTCCTTGGTCTGAAAATAACGAATTTTATTTTTTATTTTTTATTTATATATGACCTAGGGTCCTTTAAACGAGGCATGAAGAAGCACTTTGTGGGCCGGCAGAGTGAGGGTGACTGATGCTACGTCTCTTACGCTGCACCAGTTGTCCTCGCGCCTGGACTTCATTTCCACTTAACATCAGGTGGAGTGGGGTCATTTGCCGGGCTTAGTATATAAAAAAAATTTACTTGTATTATTATGTATTCTATGGTAAAATGGGCGATTTCTTCAACCGGGACCATATACGAGTATTATTGTTATAATTTTGATATTCGGAATTCGTATTTATGAGACTTCGGATTATTGTTGTGTCGGAATTTTAATTATTAGGAATATTGAAATTCGGAATTTTGTTTTTCGGTATTGGTAAACGTTCGGGATTTTGTAATTTCGGATTTGTTAGAAAAGGATTTATAGGAATTGTGATATTCGGAATTCTGAACCATTCGGAATTATAAAATTCGTGATTATGAGTTTCGGAATTAAGTTTTTCGTATTTATGTAGTGTACCCGTCTTGGCGCTATATTAGTAGGTAAGGTATACATTTGTATGGTCTCTTCATACAATAAATAAATAAAATAAAATGTATTTGGAAATAAGGTTTTATTTTAATGAATACAGATAGGTATAAAGTTTGAAGTGACATAACCCCAGAGAGTAATTCAAATACTTGTGCTTGGGTGCCTCGCTCTTAACCTGTAGGTAGTTCTTAGCATAGTCGGTAATAATATTGGGCTCGTTTCGCATCATGTACTGTAGATAATGTTACGTGTCAATTATTTGTATTAGTTTCTTAGACTTTTTGTTTTAATCTAAGATTAGTTTACATTATTTTACTTTTTATATTACCCTCACTTTGCACGCGGAGTTTACCTATAACTGGTTGTTCATTTAAATTTTGTAAAATTAATTTTATGTAAAATGAACTACTGCGCTCTGTAAAAGTACCTACAGTAAAATATGTATGTATTTTCCAAATTTGGCAGTCGGAATACAATATTTTTTTGAAAGCATAACTCCTGATCCTGATGGTTGCATAAAAATTTAATCGTGTCTACTTAATCAATTATATAATATCAATAATAATCGTCGGAAAATGTAATAACATCAATAACATTTACCGTTACCGTACATTATTTAGATAAAACTCACACACGTCATCGAACTGTTAAAACATGTGGCACTTATCGTGTAAAATGTTGTTTGTTGTTGTTCTAAGACGCCAAAGTTTAAAAAAATGAAATACTTATTTATTATCTACCCGCGACTTCGTCTACGTGAACACCCTGTACCCGTGACGAATTTCCAATATGTTTTTCTTTCATACAAACCTTGTCCTGTCAATTAGATATGGGCGCCGCGCCGGCGCGCCGCCGCCGGGCCGAAAGCTTGACGCGCCGCCGCCAGTAAAGCATGTGCCAGACGGATGTAATCCAGTGTCCCAACAGGGGCGACCTTGCTTGGTGCCATCCATGTAGACTGCAGATGTAATCCAAATTATAATATGACCTTTATCGTCCTTGGTGGACGGGCGCGTGTTCCCATCCGCAGTTGGAGAGCGTGGATTACATCCGTGTAGCCGACGGATTACATCTAACCTAGGACATCCCCTCTATTTACTTCATTAAGTTTTATTTATACTGGCACCTCGAGACCAACCGTTAGGTTATGCAAGAAGTGCCAGACGTCCCTGCGCCAGTAAACTACTCACGCAGGAGACCATCTGCGTTAGATCTTGACGCCAAATCAGTGCCCGCCGAAGCGCGCTCTTCATTCGGTACTCATAAGACTAGTGTCTCGGGAGACAATAGACAGTGAACTACACGTGTTCACGGAGGTTTTCCCGTGAACACGTGTAGTTCACTGTCTATTGTCCAGATAGGTAACCGGAACTGTCAAGTTCGCTCACTTCTCGTTGCACGAAGGGCACAACTAGCAGTTGCCACTGCTCGGGTCGTCAAAAGTCAACTTCCAAGTGTCCACCTTGGTCGCGGAGTAGTAAGCACACTCACTTCACGGAACCCATCCGGGAGCCTTATTCCGACGCGGCTGTCTGGACCGGAGGCTACGGCATCTAAGGGACCACCTCTACTAGTTCTCCAGACTAGTACCAGAGATGCCGACATTAATGTCCAATGAGAACCACCGGACAAATCTGCCGACTTAAAGGGAAACTCACGTTACTACAGCTAACCACAAGTCACTACGAGTCCAACCCACGTCCGGAATCCCGCCGGAGGCGCCGGTTAAGGCACAACCAACGGGTGGCATGGAATCGGAACCCCGTAGTACCCCTGAGCGTCATACAGCCGGACCTTTAGGTTTAGCTGCAAAACCCTATCTATTGGGGTCAGTAGATGGGACATCTAAACTAGGACAGTTTCGTTGTGACAGGCAGCGTTTGCGAGTGCAAAATGACGTCCGAAGAGCAGAGCCGCGAACGCAAAATTATAAGCGAATTAATCGATCTTTATAGAGATTTGCCTAGCCTGTGAGATATTACGTCCAAAACTTTTAAAAACGCTAGTCAGAAGAAAACGGCTTAGGAGATATTACTCGAAAAGTACAAGGAGTTGGACCAAAACGCTAACAAAGCAAATGTTAAAAAAGAAAATTCACACTATAAAGTTTTATGACTCACGACTGATTCGCTAGCGTGTTGGTGGGTGGATGATCCGTGATGATGATCTGAGATCCGTGTAGCCGAAACACAATCCGCGGATGGAAACCCAGTTCCCACCAAGTCAAGTTTAGAACTTCACTAAATGAGCGTGTTGTGTGCGAAATAGCGTATTTCTTTCGTTTGCAATGGCCGCGGCGGATACTTCGACTAGTGTTGATTTTTACAAAACAAAATTAAAAGACATTTAACAGACGGAAGATAGTGCTGATTCCGCATTTTTGGCTGCATCAGAATTAGAAGTACCCTGGACGAGCAAACCTGCATGCTATTATATTCGTATTTGCAAGTGAGAGGTTACAGAGCTCGTTTACGTAGATAAGGAACAGGGTAGGTCCAAGATCACTACCCTGTAGGACACCAAATTTAACAGATTTTTCCTCACTAGCAAAGCCGTCAATTAGAACACTTTGAGTTAGTTAGAGAAGCCCTTGACTATTGTGTCAGAAAGTTCTAGCACCGCATCTTCAGTGCTTATTCTAGATCTGACACAATATTGGTTATTTGATAGGATATTTAATTTATCTTAATATTGTAAAAGTCTTTTATTTATTGTTTTTTCCTAAGATTTTTAAAAATGAAGTCATTACAGTAATCGGCCTATAGTTGTTGAAACTAGCTTTGTTACCATGTTTGAAAATCGGATAGACGATTGCCTTCTTGAAAACACTCGGAAATATACCTGTGATTAAGGAAAGATTAAAAATGTGAGTGAGAATTGGTATTAGTACGTCCTTATCAGATTTCAGTAAGCTGACGAACATACCATCCGTACCCACAGCACAGTTAGTCTTGAGGCTAGAAGTAATTCGCTCGACCTCATCATCATCAGTAATAAACCATGCCCTAGAGTTTGAATAACTGACATTTAAACTACGTTGTTGAGGTTTGTGATTTGTAGTAATTTTGGCTAGATCTTTACCTATATAAGACAAGTAAGTATTTACATGATTAACCGCTAAATTAGGGTTATCCGCCAAAGAAAGAAGTTCACTTGTTGTGGAAAGATTGGTATTTAAATTAGCTTTGTTTTTTATAAGCTTTCAAACTGCTTTTGGATCCTTACTATGCTTTTGAAATATTATAAATTACGAACAAAAAATGGTTTTATTTAAAGTTTAAAAAATCTTTGACGACCACGGCCACGCCGCCGCCGCGACGCCGCCGCTGCCGTGGAAATTAGAAGTCCACGCCGCCGCCGTGGATTTGGCCCACGGCGCCCATATCTACTGTCAATTACAAACACAACAAAAAAACAATTAAAAAATCGTTCTGAACTTTTTAGACTCATACTTACTACTAATATTATAAATGCGAAAGTTTGAAAGTATGGATGGATGTTTGTTACTCTTTCACGTAAAAACAACTTAATGGATTTGGATGAAATTCGGCATACAGATAGTTTATAACCTGGATTAACACATAGGATACTTTTTATCCCGATATCCCACGATAACGGGAACCACGCGGGTCGAGTGGCCGCTAGTAAAACCATATACGCGAAACACCACGTCTACGCAAAACACCTAACTAGGAAAAAACCGGTTACGCAATACACCAACTAAGCATAACACCAACTTTGACTTACGCAAAACTTTTTTGTAACCGACTGGAAGAACCAATTTTCTGTACTTTAATTGAAGTGATGCGCGTACAGACATTCGCGGCAAATGATTTTTTATTATTATAGATAGATGAAAGATATAGAGTGGAAAATAATATCCTACTTTTAAAGAGGCCTTAGATGTTTCTATATTAAACTTTACAGAAAATCCTTTCTTAAATAAGATATCGGCTTAATTGTTTTTATAATTTTCTCCGTCGAAACTTTTATCCATTAGGCATTTTTATATTTCAGCTATTACCTAAAAGGTTTCAAGAGATTAATAAAGATCCATAAAGATCATATAACTCATCATCCGTAAAGGAAGGAATCGTTAATATAATATCCATCTAAGTACATACACTTAATCACGACTATTATCCCCGAAGGGTTAGTCAGAGACAATGAGGACAGCAAAAGCAGTCCTTTACCGTAGTCCACTTTTCACAAAATAGTGAATGCACATGTGCTCAGGGTGACAGGTGGTTAGGCCGTCGCCGCTCTATGCTGTTAGAAGTATGTGCAGTCTTTGGTCCGTTAGTCGCATTTTATGACATACAAGGGAAGAGAGGGGGTGGTAGTATTCTTTCACCGCTACGCGACACAGGTACAAAAAGTAATAGGTAAGGTGTGTTGGGGTAAGTTCGGAAGTGGGGGAAGACCGTATTTGTTAAATATTTTACGAATTCGGAGTTGTTTTTGTAATCTGGCAAGAAAGCGTGAAACGCCATTTGGTTTTGCCCCGTGTCCCAGTCCATGTTGGTCGTTCCGACGCATCAGTTAAGAGTTATGCATGTTTTACCATGGAAGTGTCACCATATAGGATAATTTACGAAATCCGGATTTACCCCAGGCAACATTTTGCTGGCTTTCTTGGTGAGTATTAGCTATTTTTGCAAATATTAAATCTTTGAGTAATCAAGACATGTGGTGTCTTTTGATATATCTGTTTAAAATGGGCTAAATAGGATTGTATGCTGAGATCCGGTTTTTCCCGAAGCAGATATTAACAGGTGAAGTTTGGACTAAAATTATCGGATCTTAAACTGGAGTGAAAATGCATGTGGTTGTAAAACTTCAATAGCTAAGACTGATAGCTAAGACTGATTATATAAATAAACAGTTTAATAAAAGTTTTATCAGCAATAAATTTTAAGGTTTATTTATTTATCCAACACATTAAGTATTGTAACGGTACAGAATGAATGGTATCCGTCCGTTAGTAAGGAATGCATGGGAGTAGCACTAAAATAAATATTAATGCGTAGCACCATTAATAATAAGCATGAAAAGGGAATAATAAACTAGTTCAGAATAATGGTCAGTGGTCTAGCGCTTTATCTTTAGTTTGAATTTCGCGGGGACTGCTCTGTGTGCTCCTTGCGACATAGGCGCCGTCTAGCGTGAGTTATTTACTTGAGCTTCGCATAAGGTTGCTAGTTTGACTTCTTTATTTTGAATTTCGCGGGGACTGCTCTGTGCGTCCCTTGCGACATAGGCGCCGTCTAGCGTGAGTTATTTACTTGAGCTTCGTGTTAGGTTGGCAACGGGCTTTATCTTTATTTTGAATTTCGCGGGGACTGCTCTGTGTGGCCTTGTGACATAGGCGTAGGTTGGCAAGCCGGTAGACATACGGGCGGGCGTCGGAATACGGAACTTTTTATAATTTCACAAAATACAGGATTATTGGCTTAAGTGGATGATTATTGAGAGGGAATTGTTAATAGAAGGCTACATTTAGATATTCAAAGATGTAATATTGGCTATCTGACGAGATTTGGTTAGATTAAGGAAAAATTTTAGAATTGCGCGGCGAAAGCGGCAATGAGCGAGCGAGAGGTTGAGAAAAAGACAGAAAGAGAGGTCGGATGATAGCTCCACGTGGCGCGACGCGAAGGCGGGGGGGCATCGGGGAAGCGGCTAGCGATTGGTTGAAGGGGAGAAAAGCGGGCTCGCGCGGAAAAATGTCGAAGGCGTGTGGCGCGAAAGTTAAGATGCTTGGGAAAAGGGCGGAAAATTAGCGGGCATTCAATTTTGGGACATCGGCGGTGCGGTCCAACTTAAGAGTGCGGTACTACTCATACGGGGAAAATAGTGTCCGAGCTTTGATAGTGCGCTAAGTGATATTCGAGCTGCGATATTAATTAAGATTCGTGAAATTGAAAGTGATTAATAAAGTAAACTATTGCGATCGCAACTCGAATCCGTTAACGGAATGAAGTATTCCGGGGTACATCGGCGGAAACGCATAACGGTGGCAACGAAAACCTATGTACCTTTCAACAGACTTCGGTCTGGATGATCTTTGATTGTATTTAATAAGATCGGCGTTTTACATCATTACGCTAAACAATACACTATCTTCGACGGAGTAATGGGGGAGAGACAGTTGTCTCCCTAGTGAAAGTTGAAGATAGGTCAGACACCATTTAGCTGGAGGTAGACACGTATGACCCAGTTCAATCTCGAGTCTACCTCCGTACATACAGTGTAGTGATAGGAAAATAACACACTGAGTATACTGGCTCGACTGATAGAACATTTAGGAGTTAGTTGCTTTCAGGGGCAATGCGACTCTCACCACACACCACGAATTTAAATTAAATGAGGCTTGGCCTAGTTTGCAAGGTACACAAGAGGGACTGTTAGTTCGACAAAATATAGGCGTTTTCAAGTGAGGAAAGTTGTAGGAATCTGTAGGTAGGCGGATATATATATATGGTTAGTTATTAATTCAGACTAATAAGGTAGGGATAATTAAGTTACGGCGCTAAATAAAATTATGATGAAGTGATGTGGGTCCTAGCTAGGCAAGTAATCTGTTACCGCAGGCCGGTAAAATTCTAATTGTTTTCCTAAAGTTGTTACCAATTAATTATTCATTTTAAATAATTAACAGAAGTATGATAATATCGTACCATCATTACTTTGGAGTACCTAAAAGTCTAGACTGGTTTCCTATTACAAGAAAAATACTAAAAAGTTATAGCAAATAAGCTTAGTCGTACTGTGATGTTTGATTTCTAACACTGAAATGACCAAACAGGCATTTGTTAGCTTTCCCTGGGATGCAATACGATCTCACATGGCTATACTCTTCAAAGTATGGAAAATTTTACATCCGATACCTTAGCAAAAATAAGCTGATACAAACTGAACAACTAAAACCAGTTTAGAACCTAGGATAAGTCGTTGAAAGAAGACATTGCAAGCTATGAGCTTCTAATAATCTGTAACATAGAAATAATTGATTGATAACAACCAGCTAATTAGCCTGACAATGGTCTACTAATACCATTTGAATAGACCTCTTAAGATATGTAAGTACTTACTTCTAATAATATGAAACATAGAAATATTTGATGGGAACAATGTAATCAATCAGACTAATACCTAGTACAGTCTAATTTATATCTATTAAAGTGAGTAAAAGATAACTTCTAAATGTAATTGATTCAATGATTAACAGGGATAATTAACTACCTAATTTACTACCTACTAAAAGTATATTGACTATGATTTAGTAGTCTATCAAATTAACCACTCAGTCTGAGAGACAGAGGGTGGAAGTTAATGGGAAAATAATTAACTTAAGTTCACTACCCTAAAAGTCAGGGATGTTGAATAAATTAAACATCTTTCAATAAACTTGAGATGTATTTATACTTTATAAGATCTGTATAATGAACACTAAGAGTAACCCAAAGTAATTTACTTCAAATGATAGTATTCTATTTCAGTTCACTTCCTAAAGTCAAGGATATTGAATGAATTAAACATCCTTTAATAAACTTAAGATGTGATAATCTGCCAATGCAGCCAATCCAATGTAGTTATATTGGAACTTTACAAGACCTGTATAATAAATACTAAGAGTAAATAAAAGTAGTTTTACCTGTATTAATAGCATTCTACTTTAGCCACCGCCTGAATTGGCATTTTATTAAATTATCCACCCTTTACGGAACTGAATATAAGTTATTGCATTGAATAATTAAGTTCTTAATGTGAAAAGGATATTTGGATGATAGCAAGCCTTGAGATAAACTCTATTGATTTATGTGGAATAATAAGAATTTAAATTGCTAACACATAGTTCATAATGTAAAATGAAATTAAATTTGAGGAGAGATGTAAATTCTCAGTTTAAAGAATTAAAGGCACAAGCTAATAATTAAAGTTAAAGCCAATGTGACGGAACTGTAATTAAACCATGAGATGTACAGTACGCTATGGAGCGGCGGTGGGGCTCATAAATTGCACCAGGCTTCTTATGTATCATGCTACTGATAATAAATAATAATACCTACAAGCTAAGCTATCATCTGATTACCTTTGAGTGGTTACAAATCTTCCCCGCAGCTGCAGTGAAGGATTTAGGTCACAGTTCAGACGGAGTCATTGCTAGGCTACACATATTTATGTTAGGATTTATAGACTGGTAGGTAATTAGGTCAGGAGAAAATAATTTAACACAGGGATAAGCCAATTACTAAACTTTCACGAAAGAACTTGAGTTACTTAAATGCGGTTAACAGCGGAGGGTTCACTAGACGATCTGGCCAAAATAGTAGTTATTATAATATTACATTGCTTGACTGAAATTCACTGCAAATAGAATTAAGCTATGCTAAGGTTCCATCTTCATACAAACGCTACACACTCTACAAAACTCTAGACACAACCATTATTAGATTGTAGATAAATTAGGTTAATTAGTTTTAAGAATTAGATAATAATTTAAGTTAAGGTAAAGCGGCGAGGATGTGTGTATGTATTATAAGGTAGACTAGGCATATAGGTGTGAAAGGCATTAGATTTAGGTTTAGATTAGGTATAGATAATTTAGATTTAGGTGTAGCAATATAGAAGAGGGGGGGAGGTTACAATTTGGTAAGCCATGACCAGGATCAGAAAGTTAAGTTATAAATTATCATTAATATAGTTGTATTGGATTTCAGTCAAGCGGTAATACTTTAATTTAGAAGTGGGATTTTTTTTCCCACAAATTGTTGTCGTGTTGCGATGCGTGAGTTTAGAATTGGCTTAATAGGGAATAATTCAATGAAGATTAATTAATTCAGAGATATTGAAGAATTATAATTTGACACTTTTCACAATAAACTTTGTTGGATCTTCTGGAGTTGATTCATACACTTTGTATTACGGGCTCTTGATAATGGGTGAATTATAATTTGACACTTTTCACAATAAACGTTGTTATCTTCTAAAGTTGATTCATACACTTTGTATTACGGGTTCTTGATAATAGATTAAGACCAATATTGTAGACAGTCGCAATGAGAGCTGGAGCTAAAATTTTGTTGTACGAAATCTGTAACAAAAAGATTCTCAGGTTAGGTTAAAGGTCAAAGGAGGAGATAAAGCTACAAAACAATAGCGTAATGAGTATTATTTGAAATATAATACCTTTCAGGGATGTCCGTTGTTGCGAGAGGCAATGTAAGATAATGACATATCTGTCGATTTGGCACTCGATTTTAGGGGACAATGAAATTGCTTCGGGTGTAATTTTTGTTTTGGTTGAGATTGTTACAAGAAAAATACTACGGTTGAATGTATGGTGATTGAAGATTGTAGTACTAAAACTTTGTATTCGATTTTGATAGGACGCTAAGTTAATTGTTGACGTTAGGAGCTATGGTAACTGTAGTTTTGTTTCTATTCCTGGTGATAGATTTCATATAGGCATAGGCAACTGGTTCATTCAGCCTTGTGTTGAGTTATTTTTAGGATCGTAAAAGGTCGATAGGGTGACATAGTTCAACATTTATTGATTTATAAAGATTTGTAGAATAGGGGGCGGTTTAATTATTATTGCTGTCGGATGGAAAGGCAAGGGGGCGAGATTGGACAGAATTAACCAACTAAATTATTGCAGGATTCAATTTATATTATAGGACGGCGATATGCTGTACAATATTATAAAGTTATGACGCTAACAGCATAATATAAAACTAATAATAATTATATTTTGACTAATAATCGTTGAGCGATTGCGGTTTTTAGTTGATGTGCTATTCCACGTATTATATTTTATTTTGTTGGTTATGTTAGAAAAAATATAATAATGTACTTGAGTCTCACGTCTGAAATCCATAGAGTAGTTTTAGGCTAGTCAGGGACTATTAAATCATTTGTCTATGGTTGGACCATAGACATATGATTTAGCTAGACCATAAACAATCTAGAATTAGGAATGATTATAAAACATGACGTCATAAAACCAATCGGAGAGGAAACTTCCTTAACGCGTAATCATATGATTTTGTTAAAGCAAGCGGAATCACCTGTTATTTTCCATACCTGTTATTTTTAATACCTGCGATTTTTACATTGGAAGAGATTTTCCTAATACTTATCACGTAGTAGATTAGAATGCAATGACATTGTGGTGGAATTATTATTATGTGACATGTAGATGGGGACAATTGCTCTGCACAAGGGAAATGCCGCATTTTGTTAGTTCGCTAAAATCCTAGGAAAAGTAACATAAAATAGTATTACGGTTCAAAATACACGCGTTGATGAGGAATCGCGATTATAAGTAATAACAAGTAGCAGGGATGTCATGTAGGGGATAGAATCATATGACTATTCATTGCTAGTAGGAATTTTGGTTTAAAAGCAACGTAGTTTGGGATGCAAAATGTAAACGGATAAATACGTCTAGTAGGCGATAAAAGTCGTTACCGTCTGGAAACAACTATCTAATATCTACTCTATTGTGGGGAGGTTACCTATTAGCGAGGCTAGATGGCGTTGGGTTACCAATAAAAGATTTTATTTTGGATGATGGTAAAAGGGTGCTGTCTAATAATAATATGTATAATTGTAATACTCTTGCAGCGTTGTAAGTAGTCGTTACCGGTAATCATTGCTTCTTACCGTATAGTTGAAATCGTGATAAATAGTTAATTATGAAGATTTACAAAGGTTTATTATTAGCTTAAGATGAGGTTAACGTACGCAGAGGTAAAGCTCGCTGGGCACAGCTTACTATACCTACTTACCTAATATTATCAGTTGTGAGTTACCTAGAGATATCTAAGTCGGGAGAGCGGTGAAAAGAAAAGACCTTACTACATGACTAATTAGTTAGGATAGGTAGAGATAGATAAATCATTAAATTCACTGGGTTGGATTAGCCTATTAAGAAGGGTACCTTGCACAATTGTCTATCTCCGTTGAACGATTAAGATGTTGAAAAAAAAAAAATAATAATAGTAGAAAAAAAATATATATAGTTGACTGGCTTGAAGTCGAGATTTAACTGCAAAATTAACGAGTTATAGCACTGTTATGCTATAGGGATAACAATAGCGTATGTTATCACATCAATTATAAAGGCGAGTTGCGGGCGGATGTCACGTCATAATCAATAGTTAACTCGTTTTATTATTTTAAAAGTTAACGCAAGCTACTTATAAAACAGTGATCGATTTTATATACCACAATTTTAAGTTGTAGGATAAATTTAAACTCATAGTCCGCAGAAACATTCAAGCCGGAAATAAAGCGATGATATTGCGAGCTGAGAATAAATTTCTTAGTGTAAAATTTATTAATAAGTAAATCCCTGATATTGCGTTATCGAGATTACAATACAAAATCAACTATCACAATTCGAATCATACAAAGTAATTATTTAGATGTTATCTCGCGTCGACAGGTACAAAATTTAATTTAGATGGGTAAAGAAATTAGAACTGAAATGGGTTTCGGATGTGTGACGTTCTTAGGATACGTACTGTTTAGTAGCATAATTTAAATTTAATAAAATCGGCCGAATTAGACATAATTCGTTTTGCGGATATATATATTTAATCGAGATTATTGTGGAGGTAGCCATAGTTCAAAGTTTACTAAACCCGACCTAGAGTCATAGCCTATCTTTATATGTCAGAAGAAAATAATAAATTTATAAGTAGTAGATTTTAAAGTCAATAGTAAATTTATTTTCCCGAGGTGCGACCTGAAACCTAGTTCACACTAGGCCATTCAAATACTTTAACCGGTAATGTTGATTATAATAAATAAAGATGTTCGGGATTTATAATAATATTCTAATACTGCTATATTAAAATTGTTATTATGAAATTAAATAGGTTTGCTTAACAATTGGCAAATAATTATTAACTCAAGAATTTGTTTAGTACAAAGTAAATGTCTACAGGTTTAGAAATGATAGGACGAACGAAACGCGTTTTTGACTTGTGGCATGGTCAGCGCAGACTGTCACAGCGGGATGATCTTGTTGGTTATTTATTAGAATTGCTAGAATTCTTAAATAGTCTAGATTATTGGCATCTAATATGTACGTGATGTAATTGTAGATGATTAAAATTAATGCTAAGGTAGGTTATTGTCGAAGTTATGGCACAACCTTAAAATTGTTAGTTAATGTGAACTGCATGTTGCATCTAGATTGTTTTATACAAACTAATTAATTGACAGTTTTCACATATGTAGGCCGGGACATTGAGTTGATGAAATAGTGTTATCAAAATCATTCATCACGGAAAGATAAAGATATTTTATTTGCAAGTGTGAATACAAAAGTTTACTTCGGTTAGTATTATTCTGTTCTATACTAGTTTTGTGGTAGCGTTTTACCTAGGGTTGTTCTAAATTATAAGTAATTAATTGTTAATTGTCTGTTGTTGTCTTCTACGTTAGAAGAGGAACGGAGAAAGATAAGGGGGACTCATTTTGTTATAGTCAGCTGTATGATAGATAATCCTTCTAGTAAATATTTCTTGTGATTGCGGTAGTAACATAGAATGTTTATAGGATGTTTTGTTCATTAACTAATTATCTTCACCGCAGCTGTGGATAGGGATGGCTAAAGTATGTGAACAGGGGTGGAGAAGATAGGTCATTATAAATTAAAATAAATACTTGAATTGCAATATGCCTGACTTAATAGTGCGAAGAGGTGGAGTAACTATGTTAGAGAAATTCTCTATTGCATAATATTCGAACTTTTGACATTTTCAATTGTAACTTTAGAATTTTGATTAGAGTATTTAACTAAGCGGGTCCAACGAAGAAGGCATGCTGAAAGCGAGGTCTTTGGTCGTCTATGCACACAATAAAATTATAGATGACACAAGGGAGCATTCTTAATTGGCACTGTTAAATTAGTAAAAGTAGCTTGTTTAGGGTGTTCGAATATTTTTAGTCGCACAGGGCACAAATAGAACTTAGTTAAGCGTGTGGGTTGTTTGATTTACCTGGTGAAGTAATTGAATCGAAGTTTCGGAACTGTGCTGTAGAAGTGGGAATTACCCAGCACACAATAAAATTAAGTGGTTTCCATTTAGCTTCATTTCCTAAACTAGCCTTTCTTAAAGTTGCGGAAATTCTGCTGTAAGGTGGTTCCTTTGGGGGCGTCTTGTGAAGTCTAAATCAGGACAATTATACTTGACTAACCTATAGAGAGATAATGTCTTAGGCTGCAGAAACAGAGGCCATTGATGGCATTTCATTTTGGCGTGGTCAGGGGATCTCGTGTTGCTGGGGAATTTTACCATCTGGACGGAAGGCTGAAAAGTAAAGTAGAATGCATAATGAGTAACCAATTAGAGTTACAAACATTCGGGAGATTACCATCTTAATAATGTGTCTTGTGCGAGTGTAAAATTAAAATCATCTAATAAAAAAAAAAAAAAAAAATAAAAAAAAAAAAAAAAAGAAACTAGCACTATTGAATCACGCAGTTTGGAATTCAGTAAATACGAGAAGGAACTCACGATATTAATTACCATGAATACTAAGACGAAGTGTCACCTTTAATGACTTATTATTTACCGATTTGATCGTTATTAGTAATATAAAAGGTAGGAAGTTAAGTAGAGTTGTGGGGGCGGATAAGATAGTTACCGGTCTGTTTAATTTAATAAGAAAATGATATTTTTCAAAGGTATAGGAAAGTAAGGGGATATTGACGTATTATATATTAGCAAATGAGACTAAATGTTGTCTTTCGTACATAGTAATAACTAGGGATGAGACATAGTTACTAGATAGGTTTTGGCATAAGTATTTGCTTATACGTATAAGCTCAGTACTTGTCAATTAGTATACAATGTCCAACGCGTACCGGGGTATTAACAAGTACTTATCGATGACGCATACATTGACAGTTAGATATACATAGCACACAAACTTCTAATAGATCTGAACTACGGGGTAGCTAGTTCAAAACTCAAGGACGTGTTTCGAGATGCGTACCCCCTTAGAGTGAATGAGTTTTTCCTAAGTATTTACGATCGACAACCTTATTGTAAGGCGTTAAGACCTCTATTTGTATGCACGGTGAGTGGGTGTCACTGCGTACCGGACGGAAGCGAGTCTAGTATTCTATCTCGGTTATTTGTAGGATTAGACATAGATGTATCTCATCTAAAATAAAGTTATAACTCTTGGGCGATGATGGTATGCCTACTGGTTTTGGTTGATATGGGGGTTTGGTTAAGATTTCTTATCCGCGGAGAGGAAAATAGGTTTCCGTTAAAAGAAGTAGCTAATTAGGAATTGTGGAGGACGCGGGTTCGATCCCTGCCTGAGGTAGACAATTGTTCCGACGTTTCGTTATCTTAGGTAATTATATAAGCTAAGATGAGATTGGTAGCGTTGAAGTATGAAGGAAAGTTTTAATTCAAATTATTAATTATTATTCATTAACCTAGTTGGAACTAAAAGACCATGACGGCGAAGTGGTTGATGCTTCACCCACGAAAGATCCCAGGTTCGATCCCTAGGTTGCAACATTTAGATGCGAAACAAGTTGTAAGAAGAGACGTAAGTTAAAAGAAGGCCATGATGACAGATGTACTTGAAATTATTCTAGGAAAATAATTTAAAGAATAGAATAATTGAATGGTTCGGAAGATGTTATAAACTTACGTCGGAATCGTCATAGAGTTGAAGAGTTTTCGCTAGGGGGCGTTAGTAGACAGAGCAAGAGACTGTTATATTGATTTATATTATAATATGATTTGTTGTTATGATGGTAAACAAAAGGCAAATCATTATTCGGAGGTTGTGTATGATTAAAGAAATGGTAGATGTCTAAGTTATTGGGAAATATTTACCGAGACTAAGTTTACTGGGATTTCGTTTCGAACACGAGAACTGGGTATGCGATTATGATTTTGTGTCAGTTGAATAGAATGAGGGGTGTGGGCTATTTTGCAATAAGAAAGCTTATGGAGGAAGGAGTCATTAGGGATTTGGGGAGGAACTATAAATAGTAGGAATATCTTTGAGGGCTAGGATGACAATGAGGTTGGCAAGGAAGGAGGTGCTATTTTGTACTTAATTAAGTACAGGGTTTAGATATAATTCGCCGCAGATAAGATATCTGCTTAAATTCTATCGGGGGCGGCTGTAACGGTACAGAATGAATGGTATCCGTCCGTTAGTAAGGAATGCATGGGAGTAGCACTAAAATAAATATTAATGCGTAGCACCTTTAATAATAAGCATGAAAAGGGAATAATAAACTAGTTCAGAATAATGGTCAGTGGTCTAGCGCTTTATCTTTAGTTTGAATTTCGCGGGGACTGCTCTGTGTGCTCCTTGCGACATAGGCGCCGTCTAGCGTGAGTTATTTACTTGAGCTTCGCATAAGGTTGCTAGTTTGACTTCTTTATTTTGAATTTCGCGGGGACTGCTCTGTGCGTCCCTTGCGACATAGGCGCCGTCTAGCGTGAGTTATTTACTTGAGCTTCGTGTTAGGTTGGCAACGGGCTTTATCTTTATTTTGAATTTCGCGGGGACTGCTCTGTGTGGCCTTGTGACATAGGCGTAGGTTGGCAAGCCGGTAGACATACGGGCGGGCGTCGGAATACGGAACTTTTTATAATTTCACAAAATACAGGATTATTGGCTTAAGTGGATGATTATTGAGAGGGAATTGTTAATAGAAGGCTACATTTAGATATTCAAAGATGTAATATTGGCTATCTGACGAGATTTGGTTAGATTAAGGAAAAATTTTAGAATTGCGCGGCGAAAGCGGCAATGAGCGAGCGAGAGGTTGAGAAAAAGACAGAAAGAGAGGTCGGATGATAGCTCCACGTGGCGCGACGCGAAGGCGGGGGGGCATCGGGGAAGCGGCTAGCGATTGGTTGAAGGGGAGAAAAGCGGGCTCGCGCGGAAAAATGTCGAAGGCGTGTGGCGCGAAAGTTAAGATGCTTGGGAAAAGGGCGGAAAATTAGCGGGCATTCAATTTTGGGACATCGGCGGTGCGGTCCAACTTAAGAGTGCGGTACTACTCATACGGGGAAAATAGTGTCCGAGCTTTGATAGTGCGCTAAGTGATATTCGAGCTGCGATATTAATTAAGATTCGTGAAATTGAAAGTGATTAATAAAGTAAACTATTGCGATCGCAACTCGAATCCGTTAACGGAATGAAGTATTCCGGGGTACATCGGCGGAAACGCATAACGGTGGCAACGAAAACCTATGTACCTTTCAACAGACTTCGGTCTGGATGATCTTTGATTGTATTTAATAAGATCGGCGTTTTACATCATTACGCTAAACAATACACTATCTTCGACGGAGTAATGGGGGAGAGACAGTTGTCTCCCTAGTGAAAGTTGAAGATAGGTCAGACACCATTTAGCTGGAGGTAGACACGTATGACCCAGTCCAATCTCGAGTCTACCTCCGTACATACAGTGTAGTGATAGGAAAATAACACACTGAGTATACTGGCTCGACTGATAGAACATTTAGGAGTTAGTTGCTTTCAGGGGCAATGCGACTCTCACCACACACCACGAATTTAAATTAAATGAGGCTTGGCCTAGTTTGCAAGGTACACAAGAGGGACTGTTAGTTCGACAAAATATAGGCGTTTTCAAGTGAGGAAAGTTGTAGGAATCTGTAGGTAGGCGGATATATATATATGGTTAGTTATTAATTCAGACTAATAAGGTAGGGATAATTAAGTTACGGCGCTAAATAAAATTATGATGAAGTGATGTGGGTCCTAGCTAGGCAAGTAATCTGTTACCGCAGGCCGGTAAAATTCTAATTGTTTTCCTAAAGTTGTTACCAATTAATTATTCATTTTAAATAATTAACAGAAGTATGATAATATCGTACCATCATTACTTTGGAGTACCTAAAAGTCTAGACTGGTTTCCTATTACAAGAAAAATACTAAAAAGTTATAGCAAATAAGCTTAGTCGTACTGTGATGTTTGATTTCTAACACTGAAATGACCAAACAGGCATTTGTTAGCTTTCCCTGGGATGCAATACGATCTCACATGGCTATACTCTTCAAAGTATGGAAAATTTTACATCCGATACCTTAGCAAAAATAAGCTGATACAAACTGAACAACTAAAACCAGTTTAGAACCTAGGATAAGTCGTTGAAAGAAGACATTGCAAGCTATGAGCTTCTAATAATCTGTAACATAGAAATAATTGATTGATAACAACCAGCTAATTAGCCTGACAATGGTCTACTAATACCATTTGAATAGACCTCTTAAGATATGTAAGTACTTACTTCTAATAATATGAAACATAGAAATATTTGATGGGAACAATGTAATCAATCAGACTAATACCTAGTACAGTCTAATTTATATCTATTAAAGTGAGTAAAAGATAACTTCTAAATGTAATTGATTCAATGATTAACAGGGATAATTAACTACCTAATTTACTACCTACTAAAAGTATATTGACTATGATTTAGTAGTCTATCAAATTAACCACTCAGTCTGAGAGACAGAGGGTGGAAGTTAATGGGAAAATAATTAACTTAAGTTCACTACCCTAAAAGTCAGGGATGTTGAATAAATTAAACATCTTTCAATAAACTTGAGATGTATTTATACTTTATAAGATCTGTATAATGAACACTAAGAGTAACCCAAAGTAATTTACTTCAAATGATAGTATTCTATTTCAGTTCACTTCCTAAAGTCAAGGATATTGAATGAATTAAACATCCTTTAATAAACTTAAGATGTGATAATCTGCCAATGCAGCCAATCCAATGTAGTTATATTGGAACTTTACAAGACCTGTATAATAAATACTAAGAGTAAATAAAAGTAGTTTTACCTGTATTAATAGCATTCTACTTTAGCCACCGCCTGAATTGGCATTTTATTAAATTATCCACCCTTTACGGAACTGAATATAAGTTATTGCATTGAATAATTAAGTTCTTAATGTGAAAAGGATATTTGGATGATAGCAAGCCTTGAGATAAACTCTATTGATTTATGTGGAATAATAAGAATTTAAATTGCTAACACATAGTTCATAATGTAAAATGAAATTAAATTTGAGGAGAGATGTAAATTCTCAGTTTAAAGAATTAAAGGCACAAGCTAATAATTAAAGTTAAAGCCAATGTGACGGAACTGTAATTAAACCATGAGATGTTCCATCTTCATACAAACGCTACACACTCTACAAAACTCCAGACACAACCATTATTAGATTGTAGATAAATTAGGTTAATTAGTTTTAAGAATTAGATAATAATTTAAGTTAAGGTAAAGCGGCGAGGATGTGTGTATGTATTATAAGGTAGACTAGGCATATAGGTGTGAAAGGCATTAGATTTAGGTTTAGATTAGGTATAGATAATTTAGATTTAGGTGTAGCAATATAGAAGAGGGGGGGAGGTTACAATTTGGTAAGCCATGACCAGGATCAGAAAGTTAAGTTATAAATTATCATTAATATAGTTGTATTGGATTTCAGTCAAGCGGTAATACTTTAATTTAGAAGTGGGATTTTTTTTCCCACAAATTGTTGTCGTGTTGCGATGCGTGAGTTTAGAATTGGCTTAATAGGGAATAATTCAATGAAGATTAATTAATTCAGAGATATTGAAGAATTATAATTTGACACTTTTCACAATAAACTTTGTTGGATCTTCTGGAGTTGATTCATACACTTTGTATTACGGGCTCTTGATAATGGGTGAATTATAATTTGACACTTTTCACAATAAACGTTGTTATCTTCTAAAGTTGATTCATACACTTTGTATTACGGGTTCTTGATAATAGATTAAGACCAATATTGTAGACAGTCGCAATGAGAGCTGGAGCTAAAATTTTGTTGTACGAAATCTGTAACAAAAAGATTCTCAGGTTAGGTTAAAGGTCAAAGGAGGAGATAAAGCTACAAAACAATAGCGTAATGAGTATTATTTGAAATATAATACCTTTCAGGGATGTCCGTTGTTGCGAGAGGCAATGTAAGATAATGACATATCTGTCGATTTGGCACTCGATTTTAGGGGACAATGAAATTGCTTCGGGTGTAATTTTTGTTTTGGTTGAGATTGTTACAAGAAAAATACTACGGTTGAATGTATGGTGATTGAAGATTGTAGTACTAAAACTTTGTATTCGATTTTGATAGGACGCTAAGTTAATTGTTGACGTTAGGAGCTATGGTAACTGTAGTTTTGTTTCTATTCCTGGTGATAGATTTCATATAGGCATAGGCAACTGGTTCATTCAGCCTTGTGTTGAGTTATTTTTAGGATCGTAAAAGGTCGATAGGGTGACATAGTTCAACATTTATTGATTTATAAAGATTTGTAGAATAGGGGGCGGTTTAATTATTATTGCTGTCGGATGGAAAGGCAAGGGGGCGAGATTGGACAGAATTAACCAACTAAATTATTGCAGGATTCAATTTATATTATAGGACGGCGATATGCTGTACAATATTATAAAGTTATGACGCTAACAGCATAATATAAAACTAATAATAATTATATTTTGACTAATAATCGTTGAGCGATTGCGGTTTTTAGTTGATGTGCTATTCCACGTATTATATTTTATTTTGTTGGTTATGTTAGAAAAAATATAATAATGTACTTGAGTCTCACGTCTGAAATCCATAGAGTAGTTTTAGGCTAGTCAGGGACTATTAAATCATTTGTCTATGGTTGGACCATAGACATATGATTTAGCTAGACCATAAACAATCTAGAATTAGGAATGATTATAAAACATGACGTCATAAAACCAATCGGAGAGGAAACTTCCTTAACGCGTAATCATATGATTTTGTTAAAGCAAGCGGAATCACCTGTTATTTTCCATACCTGTTATTTTTAATACCTGCGATTTTTACATTGGAAGAGATTTTCCTAATACTTATCACGTAGTAGATTAGAATGCAATGACATTGTGGTGGAATTATTATTATGTGACATGTAGATGGGGACAATTGCTCTGCACAAGGGAAATGCCGCATTTTGTTAGTTCGCTAAAATCCTAGGAAAAGTAACATAAAATAGTATTACGGTTCAAAATACACGCGTTGATGAGGAATCGCGATTATAAGTAATAACAAGTAGCAGGGATGTCATGTAGGGGATAGAATCATATGACTATTCATTGCTAGTAGGAATTTTGGTTTAAAAGCAACGTAGTTTGGGATGCAAAATGTAAACGGATAAATACGTCTAGTAGGCGATAAAAGTCGTTACCGTCTGGAAACAACTATCTAATATCTACTCTATTGTGGGGAGGTTACCTATTAGCGAGGCTAGATGGCGTTGGGTTACCAATAAAAGATTTTATTTTGGATGATGGTAAAAGGGTGCTGTCTAATAATAATATGTATAATTGTAATACTCTTGCAGCGTTGTAAGTAGTCGTTACCGGTAATCATTGCTTCTTACCGTATAGTTGAAATCGTGATAAATAGTTAATTATGAAGATTTACAAAGGTTTATTATTAGCTTAAGATGAGGTTAACGTACGCAGAGGTAAAGCTCGCTGGGCACAGCTTACTATACCTACTTACCTAATATTATCAGTTGTGAGTTACCTAGAGATATCTAAGTCGGGAGAGCGGTGAAAAGAAAAGACCTTACTACATGACTAATTAGTTAGGATAGGTAGAGATAGATAAATCATTAAATTCACTGGGTTGGATTAGCCTATTAAGAAGGGTACCTTGCACAATTGTCTATCTCCGTTGAACGATTAAGATGTTGAAAAAAAAATAATAATAATAGTAGAAAAAAAATATATATAGTTGACTGGCTTGAAGTCGAGATTTAACTGCAAAATTAACGAGTTATAGCACTGTTATGCTATAGGGATAACAATAGCGTATGTTATCACATCAATTATAAAGGCGAGTTGCGGGCGGATGTCACGTCATAATCAATAGTTAACTCGTTTTATTATTTTAAAAGTTAACGCAAGCTACTTATAAAACAGTGATCGATTTTATATACCACAATTTTAAGTTGTAGGATAAATTTAAACTCATAGTCCGCAGAAACATTCAAGCCGGAAATAAAGCGATGATATTGCGAGCTGAGAATAAATTTCTTAGTGTAAAATTTATTAATAAGTAAATCCCTGATATTGCGTTATCGAGATTACAATACAAAATCAACTATCACAATTCGAATCATACAAAGTAATTATTTAGATGTTATCTCGCGTCGACAGGTACAAAATTTAATTTAGATGGGTAAAGAAATTAGAACTGAAATGGGTTTCGGATGTGTGACGTTCTTAGGATACGTACTGTTTAGTAGCATAATTTAAATTTAATAAAATCGGCCGAATTAGACATAATTCGTTTTGCGGATATATATATTTAATCGAGATTATTGTGGAGGTAGCCATAGTTCAAAGTTTACTAAACCCGACCTAGAGTCATAGCCTATCTTTATATGTCAGAAGAAAATAATAAATTTATAAGTAGTAGATTTTAAAGTCAATAGTAAATTTATTTTCCCGAGGTGCGACCTGAAACCTAGTTCACACTAGGCCATTCAAATACTTTAACCGGTAATGTTGATTATAATAAATAAAGATGTTCGGGATTTATAATAATATTCTAATACTGCTATATTAAAATTGTTATTATGAAATTAAATAGGTTTGCTTAACAATTGGCAAATAATTATTAACTCAAGAATTTGTTTAGTACAAAGTAAATGTCTACAGGTTTAGAAATGATAGGACGAACGAAACGCGTTTTTGACTTGTGGCATGGTCAGCGCAGACTGTCACAGCGGGATGATCTTGTTGGTTATTTATTAGAATTGCTAGAATTCTTAAATAGTCTAGATTATTGGCATCTAATATGTACGTGATGTAATTGTAGATGATTAAAATTAATGCTAAGGTAGGTTATTGTCGAAGTTATGGCACAACCTTAAAATTGTTAGTTAATGTGAACTGCATGTTGCATCTAGATTGTTTTATACAAACTAATTAATTGACAGTTTTCACATATGTAGGCCGGGACATTGAGTTGATGAAATAGTGTTATCAAAATCATTCATCACGGAAAGATAAAGATATTTTATTTGCAAGTGTGAATACAAAAGTTTACTTCGGTTAGTATTATTCTGTTCTATACTAGTTTTGTGGTAGCGTTTTACCTAGGGTTGTTCTAAATTATAAGTAATTAATTGTTAATTGTCTGTTGTTGTCTTCTACGTTAGAAGAGGAACGGAGAAAGATAAGGGGGACTCATTTTGTTATAGTCAGCTGTATGATAGATAATCCTTCTAGTAAATATTTCTTGTGATTGCGGTAGTAACATAGAATGTTTATAGGATGTTTTGTTCATTAACTAATTATCTTCACCGCAGCTGTGGATAGGGATGGCTAAAGTATGTGAACAGGGGTGGAGAAGATAGGTCATTATAAATTAAAATAAATACTTGAATTGCAATATGCCTGACTTAATAGTGCGAAGAGGTGGAGTAACTATGTTAGAGAAATTCTCTATTGCATAATATTCGAACTTTTGACATTTTCAATTGTAACTTTAGAATTTTGATTAGAGTATTTAACTAAGCGGGTCCAACGAAGAAGGCATGCTGAAAGCGAGGTCTTTGGTCGTCTATGCACACAATAAAATTATAGATGACACAAGGGAGCATTCTTAATTGGCACTGTTAAATTAGTAAAAGTAGCTTGTTTAGGGTGTTCGAATATTTTTAGTCGCACAGGGCACAAATAGAACTTAGTTAAGCGTGTGGGTTGTTTGATTTACCTGGTGAAGTAATTGAATCGAAGTTTCGGAACTGTGCTGTAGAAGTGGGAATTACCCAGCACACAATAAAATTAAGTGGTTTCCATTTAGCTTCATTTCCTAAACTAGCCTTTCTTAAAGTTGCGGAAATTCTGCTGTAAGGTGGTTCCTTTGGGGGCGTCTTGTGAAGTCTAAATCAGGACAATTATACTTGACTAACCTATAGAGAGATAATGTCTTAGGCTGCAGAAACAGAGGCCATTGATGGCATTTCATTTTGGCGTGGTCAGGGGATCTCGTGTTGCTGGGGAATTTTACCATCTGGACGGAAGGCTGAAAAGTAAAGTAGAATGCATAATGAGTAACCAATTAGAGTTACAAACATTCGGGAGATTACCATCTTAATAATGTGTCTTGTGCGAGTGTAAAATTAAAATCATCTAATAAAAAAAAAAAAAAAAAATAAAAAAAAAAAAAAAAAGAAACTAGCACTATTGAATCACGCAGTTTGGAATTCAGTAAATACGAGAAGGAACTCACGATATTAATTACCATGAATACTAAGACGAAGTGTCACCTTTAATGACTTATTATTTACCGATTTGATCGTTATTAGTAATATAAAAGGTAGGAAGTTAAGTAGAGTTGTGGGGGCGGATAAGATAGTTACCGGTCTGTTTAATTTAATAAGAAAATGATATTTTTCAAAGGTATAGGAAAGTAAGGGGATATTGACGTATTATATATTAGCAAATGAGACTAAATGTTGTCTTTCGTACATAGTAATAACTAGGGATGAGACATAGTTACTAGATAGGTTTTGGCATAAGTATTTGCTTATACGTATAAGCTCAGTACTTGTCAATTAGTATACAATGTCCAACGCGTACCGGGGTATTAACAAGTACTTATCGATGACGCATACATTGACAGTTAGATATACATAGCACACAAACTTCTAATAGATCTGAACTACGGGGTAGCTAGTTCAAAACTCAAGGACGTGTTTCGAGATGCGTACCCCCTTAGAGTGAATGAGTTTTTCCTAAGTATTTACGATCGACAACCTTATTGTAAGGCGTTAAGACCTCTATTTGTATGCACGGTGAGTGGGTGTCACTGCGTACCGGACGGAAGCGAGTCTAGTATTCTATCTCGGTTATTTGTAGGATTAGACATAGATGTATCTCATCTAAAATAAAGTTATAACTCTTGGGCGATGATGGTATGCCTACTGGTTTTGGTTGATATGGGGGTTTGGTTAAGATTTCTTATCCGCGGAGAGGAAAATAGGTTTCCGTTAAAAGAAGTAGCTAATTAGGAATTGTGGAGGACGCGGGTTCGATCCCTGCCTGAGGTAGACAATTGTTCCGACGTTTCGTTATCTTAGGTAATTATATAAGCTAAGATGAGATTGGTAGCGTTGAAGTATGAAGGAAAGTTTTAATTCAAATTATTAATTATTATTCATTAACCTAGTTGGAACTAAAAGACCATGACGGCGAAGTGGTTGATGCTTCACCCACGAAAGATCCCAGGTTCGATCCCTAGGTTGCAACATTTAGATGCGAAACAAGTTGTAAGAAGAGACGTAAGTTAAAAGAAGGCCATGATGACAGATGTACTTGAAATTATTCTAGGAAAATAATTTAAAGAATAGAATAATTGAATGGTTCGGAAGATGTTATAAACTTACGTCGGAATCGTCATAGAGTTGAAGAGTTTTCGCTAGGGGGCGTTAGTAGACAGAGCAAGAGACTGTTATATTGATTTATATTATAATATGATTTGTTGTTATGATGGTAAACAAAAGGCAAATCATTATTCGGAGGTTGTGTATGATTAAAGAAATGGTAGATGTCTAAGTTATTGGGAAATATTTACCGAGACTAAGTTTACTGGGATTTCGTTTCGAACACGAGAACTGGGTATGCGATTATGATTTTGTGTCAGTTGAATAGAATGAGGGGTGTGGGCTATTTTGCAATAAGAAAGCTTATGGAGGAAGGAGTCATTAGGGATTTGGGGAGGAACTATAAATAGTAGGAATATCTTTGAGGGCTAGGATGACAATGAGGTTGGCAAGGAAGGAGGTGCTATTTTGTACTTAATTAAGTACAGGGTTTAGATATAATTCGCCGCAGATAAGATATCTGCTTAAATTCTATCGGGGGCGGCTGTAACGGTACAGAATGAATGGTATCCGTCCGTTAGTAAGGAATGCATGGGAGTAGCACTAAAATAAATATTAATGCGTAGCACCTTTAATAATAAGCATGAAAAGGGAATAATAAACTAGTTCAGAATAATGGTCAGTGGTCTAGCGCTTTATCTTTAGTTTGAATTTCGCGGGGACTGCTCTGTGTGCTCCTTGCGACATAGGCGCCGTCTAGCGTGAGTTATTTACTTGAGCTTCGCATAAGGTTGCTAGTTTGACTTCTTTATTTTGAATTTCGCGGGGACTGCTCTGTGCGTCCCTTGCGACATAGGCGCCGTCTAGCGTGAGTTATTTACTTGAGCTTCGTGTTAGGTTGGCAACGGGCTTTATCTTTATTTTGAATTTCGCGGGGACTGCTCTGTGTGGCCTTGTGACATAGGCGTAGGTTGGCAAGCCGGTAGACATACGGGCGGGCGCCACCTATGGTCGGAATACGGAACTTTTTATAATTTCACAAAATACAGGATTATTGGCTTAAGTGGATGATTATTGAGAGGGAATTGTTAATAGAAGGCTACATTTAGATATTCAAAGATGTAATATTGGCTATCTGACGAGATTTGGTTAGATAAAGGAAAAATTTTAGAATTGCGCGGCGAAAGCGGCAATGAGCGAGCGAGAGGTTGAGAAAAAGACAGAAAGAGAGGTCGGATGATAGCTCCACGTGGCGCGACGCGAAGGCGGGGGGGCATCGGGGAAGCGGCTAGCGATTGGTTGAAGGGGAGAAAAGCGGGCTCGCGCGGAAAAATGTCGAAGGCGTGTGGCGCGAAAGTTAAGATGCTTGGGAAAAGGGCGGAAAATTAGCGGGCATTCAATTTTGGGACATCGGCGGTGCGGTCCAACTTAAGAGTGCGGTACTACTCATACGGGGAAAATAGTGTCCGAGCTTTGATAGTGCGCTAAGTGATATTCGAGCTGCGATATTAATTAAGATTCGTGAAATTGAAAGTGATTAATAAAGTAAACTATTGCGATCGCAACTCGAATCCGTTAACGGAATGAAGTATTCCGGGGTACATCGGCGGAAACGCATAACGGTGGCAACGAAAACCTATGTACCTTTCAACAGACTTCGGTCTGGATGATCTTTGATTGTATTTAATAAGATCGGCGTTTTACATCATTACGCTAAACAATACACTATCTTCGACGGAGTAATGGGGGAGAGACAGTTGTCTCCCTAGTGAAAGTTGAAGATAGGTCAGACACCATTTAGCTGGAGGTAGACACGTATGACCCAGTCCAATCTCGAGTCTACCTCCGTACATACAGTGTAGTGATAGGAAAATAACACACTGAGTATACTGGCTCGACTGATAGAACATTTAGGAGTTAGTTGCTTTCAGGGGCAATGCGACTCTCACCACACACCACGAATTTAAATTAAATGAGGCTTGGCCTAGTTTGCAAGGTACACAAGAGGGACTGTTAGTTCGACAAAATATAGGCGTTTTCAAGTGAGGAAAGTTGTAGGAATCTGTAGGTAGGCGGATATATATATATGGTTAGTTATTAATTCAGACTAATAAGGTAGGGATAATTAAGTTACGGCGCTAAATAAAATTATGATGAAGTGATGTGGGTCCTAGCTAGGCAAGTAATCTGTTACCGCAGGCCGGTAAAATTCTAATTGTTTTCCTAAAGTTGTTACCAATTAATTATTCATTTTAAATAATTAACAGAAGTATGATAATATCGTACCATCATTACTTTGGAGTACCTAAAAGTCTAGACTGGTTTCCTATTACAAGAAAAATACTAAAAAGTTATAGCAAATAAGCTTAGTCGTACTGTGATGTTTGATTTCTAACACTGAAATGACCAAACAGGCATTTGTTAGCTTTCCCTGGGATGCAATACGATCTCACATGGCTATACTCTTCAAAGTATGGAAAATTTTACATCCGATACCTTAGCAAAAATAAGCTGATACAAACTGAACAACTAAAACCAGTTTAGAACCTAGGATAAGTCGTTGAAAGAAGACATTGCAAGCTATGAGCTTCTAATAATCTGTAACATAGAAATAATTGATTGATAACAACCAGCTAATTAGCCTGACAATGGTCTACTAATACCATTTGAATAGACCTCTTAAGATATGTAAGTACTTACTTCTAATAATATGAAACATAGAAATATTTGATGGGAACAATGTAATCAATCAGACTAATACCTAGTACAGTCTAATTTATATCTATTAAAGTGAGTAAAAGATAATTTCTAAATGTAATTGATTCAATGATTAACAGGGATAATTAACTACCTAATTTACTACCTACTAAAAGTATATTGACTATGATTTAGTAGTCTATCAAATTAACCACTCAGTCTGAGAGACAGAGGGTGGAAGTTAATGGGAAAATAATTAACTTAAGTTCACTACCCTAAAAGTCAGGGATGTTGAATAAATTAAACATCTTTCAATAAACTTGAGATGTATTTATACTTTATAAGATCTGTATAATGAACACTAAGAGTAACCCAAAGTAATTTACTTCAAATGATAGTATTCTATTTCAGTTCACTTCCTAAAGTCAAGGATATTGAATGAATTAAACATCCTTTAATAAACTTAAGATGTGATAATCTGCCAATGCAGCCAATCCAATGTAGTTATATTGGAACTTTACAAGACCTGTATAATAAATACTAAGAGTAAATAAAAGTAGTTTTACCTGTATTAATAGCATTCTACTTTAGCCACCGCCTGAATTGGCATTTTATTAAATTATCCACCCTTTACGGAACTGAATATAAGTTATTGCATTGAATAATTAAGTTCTTAATGTGAAAAGGATATTTGGATGATAGCAAGCCTTGAGATAAACTCTATTGATTTATGTGGAATAATAAGAATTTAAATTGCTAACACATAGTTCATAATGTAAAATGAAATTAAATTTGAGGAGAGATGTAAATTCTCAGTTTAAAGAATTAAAGGCACAAGCTAATAATTAAAGTTAAAGCCAATGTGACGGAACTGTAATTAAACCATGAGATGTACAGTACGCTATGGAGCGGCGGTGGGGCTCATAAATTGCACCAGGCTTCTTATGTATCATGCTACTGATAATAAATAATAATACCTACAAGCTAAGCTATCATCTGATTACCTTTGAGTGGTTACAAATCTTCCCCGCAGCTGCAGTGAAGGATTTAGGTCACAGTTCAGACGGAGTCATTGCTAGGCTACACATATTTATGTTAGGATTTATAGACTGGTAGGTAATTAGGTCAGGAGAAAATAATTTAACACAGGGATAAGCCAATTACTAAACTTTCACGAAAGAACTTGAGTTACTTAAATGCGGTTAACAACGGAGGGTTCACTAGACGATCTGGCCAAAATAGTAGTTATTATAATATTACATTGCTTGACTGAAATTCACTGCAAATAGAATTAAGCTATGCTAAGGTTCCATCTTCATACAAACGCTACACACTCTACAAAACTCCAGACACAACCATTAGATTGTAGATAAATTAGGTTAATTAGTTTTAAGAATTAGATAATAATTTAAGTTAAGGTAAAGCGGCGAGGATGTGTGTATGTATTATAAGGTAGACTAGGCATATAGGTGTGAAAGGCATTAGATTTAGGTTTAGATTAGGTATAGATAATTTAGATTTAGGTGTAGCAATATAGAAGAGGGGGGGAGGTTACAGTATTACCTATCTAATCATCAATCTGGAATTCGGAAAGTTCCGAAGACGAAAGTTTGAGAGTCACTGCAATTTGAGATTTGGTCTAGTGGGGTAAGATCGGATGTCCGAAACAAAAATAATAAACAATTTACTTTCCCAGCTGACTTTTTTAACAACATAAAATTTTCCAAAGATAATCTTGTAGGACGTGTAAGAACGCATATATTCTTTCTATGAACTCTGTGTTTTAAGCTATAATGGCGATTTTAGAAGGTGTCCGGTCTTTCCCCATGTACGTCCGATCTTTCCCTAGGTTTTAAAATTTCATTCGTATTTTAAACACCAGAAAAATAGTAGTTGTTTGGTTTATAACTATATAAAACACATTCTATCTTATAGCCTGTTTATTAACAATAAATTTTTACTTTAATTTATTGTGCTAACTAATGTAACTCTCGAGAAAAATAAAATTTGCCAACATCTTCCGAATACAACTAAAAACCGTCCGAACTTACCCCAACGCACCTTACCTATTAAATAAAAAAAACGCCTACAAACTTGCTCTCACCCACTGTTCAGATCAGAGCGTTGTATTATTCTTCTAAGCTCTAGTAGTAATCTATCACCCCAACTTTACCGCAAAGTTTAAAGCCTTAATCAAAATGCCCTTACTGCCTAACCATAAATCCAATAAGATCCTTTGCTGCTATAAAATTGTTCTCGGTTATTAAAAGTTTCTTCCTTAATTGCGAATCCGTAAGCTAAATCCTTATTACTGTTAGAGGGATGGTCTGAGGAAAGGTTACTGAGATAAGGGTTGTCAAAACGGTAAAGTTCAGTAGGGTTATAGAATAAGTTGACTATGAGCTTTTGACTTTTGATTGTACCTACTCAGTTTAAAAGGTTTCCTTCCTCTTTGGCGTGAGGGGCTTTGTCATTAGAAGGGTGAACAAATTTATTGTAGCACAGTGTAGTAAGTTATCTTGAAGAGAGGTTGCTTACAGATTAAATAAAAAAAATAATAAAATGATTCTCTTATGTTTTATTGCAGGCAGCTGTAGATTTCCCGCACAGAACTCGTATTGATCGCCACCGTTTGGGGCAACAGATTATGTTACATACATACATCATACATATAATCACGACTATTATCCCCGAAGGGTTAGTCAGAAACTAGGCAATGAGGACATCAAAAACTGTCTCTGCCATAGTCCACTTTTCACCAAATAGCGCCTGCGCATGTGCTCAGAGTGACAGGTGGTGTGCCCATCACCGCTCTATGCTGTTCGATGTGCAGTCTTTAGTCTGTTAGTCGCCTTTTACGACACCCAGGGGAAGAGAGGGGGTGGTATTCTTTCACCGCCACGCGACACGGTTAGATTACAGATTATGTTCACATCTAGGTTTAGGTGTAATTTTACAGGTTTTAGTCAGTTGGGGTGTGGCAAGCGAATTTTCGAAAATCTTTGAATGCAGTTTTCTTGCTTTTAAAAAATAAAGGAATGTTATCTTTGAGTAAATGTTGCTGTCTACAGTATTTAGAGTACTTTCCCTTTAGGTGGCATTACAAAATTCCACATTAAGATATTATCACTTTGAAAAGAAAATATGATACAATTATTGTTTATGTCATTGTGTATTTTTTAAAGTCGCCAGCCCTGACGCACATTTACGTCAGCCCTATTATCCCTTCAGAACATATTGCCATTATTGAACCGACCTTTAATGGGAATCACCACCCATAGAGGTCAGCTCAGCACTGCCCCTATAAGTTATTACTATTAATATGAAATGGAAGTAGTCGTTTACCTACCCTTTTACTGCTAACTGATTATAAGTGATAAGTGTTAAAGGCCCTTTGTTTAATTGTTATGTTGTGTAAGTAGAATCAGACTTAGATATTAATATTGCAATCACACTAATATTATAAAGGCGAAAGTTTGTGAGTGTGTATGTTTGTTACTCTTTCACGTAAAAACTACTGAATGGATTTGGATGAAATTCGGCATACAGGTAGTTTATAACCTGGATTAACACATAGGATACTTTTTATCTCGATCTTTCCACGGGAACGGGAACCACGTGGGTGAAACCGCGAGCGGCCACTAGTAATTAATATGTACCTAATTATACGCACTTGAAACTTGAGCTGTTAATTAATGTACATACCATAATACATACGTATAATCTCGATTATTATCCCCGAAGGGTTAGTCAGAGGCAATGAGGAACAGTCCAATTTTCACCAAATAGCGACTGCACGTGTGCTCAGCGTGACAGGTGGTGAGCCCATCGCCGCTCAATACTGTTGGATGTATGTGCAGTCTTTAAGATAAGATAAGATAAAATATACTTTATTGTACACCACAGAAAACATACAAAAGGACAAACACATAGTACATACAATTGGCGGCCTTATCGCTAAACAGCAATTTCTTCCAGGCAACCATGTTGGACTGGATAGAAGAAACAGTTAACAATTGAAAGGGCAGTCATGGTATATATAGATTTAGGCTTTAGTCCGTTAGTCGCCCTTTACGGCACCCAAGGGAAGAGTGGGTGGAAGTATTTATTAATAACAGGTTCACTGAGCCGCTACGCCCGGCTGAAGACGTACCTACGTGGACAAAAATGTCAATGTCAAACATGACAGGTGACAGTTTGGCTGCGTTCAGTTCAGTGTACAGTCTGTCTCGCCAGCTTTTATTTGTTTATGGCATATACGTCTGTGGTTTATGGTGATTTATTATTATTATTATTTTTATTTTATTTAGGTTTATCAGTTGAACGCACAGACTATACGTCTGTGGTTGAACGATGTTTTTTTTTATTTTGTATATTTGTTTTTTATTTTTCGTTCTTTGTATAGATAGATAGTGTTTAGTATGTGCATTTTTTAATTTATGTACATTTATAAGCATTTAAGTTTTTTACAATATTCAGATATCCTTATTTATAACATTTTCTTATTTATTCATTTATGTAATCTTATTGAAATTAGAAACGTCACCTCGTACAGGCCCTGCCAGAATACCAGCGCCGTTGCGATATGACTTTGTCACACCGTAGCGGCATATGCTGAGGTAGGGTCCTGATTGGCTCGTCACACTGTTGTTTTCTGTTAGTAGCATTTTCTGTACCTATATGTATTTCACGTCTTTTTTTATTTTTTTCTTATTATTCTATATTTTATTTTTTTGTGACAGTCAATAAATGTTTTTTCTTTCTTTCTTTCTTTCTTTCTACGCGTCACGGCTAAATTATTGTAAGTTCATAATAAAGCTTAACTTGGGCTTGATAATTGGTTTGTGTGGGAGAGTTACTTAATTTAATACTAGCGGCTGCTCACGGTTTAACCCACGTGGTTCCCGTAACCCCGTACCCGTAGGAATATCTGGATAAAAAGTATCCTATGTGTCAATCCAGGTTATAAACTATCTGTATGCCGAATTTCATCCAAATCCATTCAGTAGTTTTTACGTGAAAGAGTAACAAACATCCATCCATGCTAACAAACTTTCGCGTTTATTAGCGTAAACACCCTAGTATGATGAATTTTCAAAAGTTTTCTCACACACAAATTTTGTCCTGACAATTACGAACTCAACAAAAAAAGAATCAGCCAAATCGGTCAAGCCGTTCTGAAGTGATGCGCGTCGCGTACAAACACTACTGCAATTGATTTATAATAATAAAAAAGAAGAAGATTTATAAATAGAACCTACTCGTAGCTGTTGTGTTTGAAAGTTGGGTCTCTGGTAGGTACCAGAGACCCAACTCTCAGATCGTCCTTTCTAATCACAGACACATGTTTTAAAGAGTATTCTTTACGCCGATATTCCGCGAGGAGTTGCCAGGTCGCTAAACCTAATAGCCGGACAGACCAGCCAGTTTGGCCGGACATCTGGTAAAAAGGCCGGACAGAGTGTAATACGAAATATCGACGCACGAAATCGCGACAAAACATAGGAATTATGTTTGTAATCGTTTTATGCGAATAAATGGAAGATGCTTATACAGTTTTTATATGTTTTTACACTATACATCACTCGTAGGTACGTACATAGAAATCTCGAGTTTTCGATCGTGTAAGTTAAGCAGTTTTCGCCGAGGTCGCCAAGGGGATGGGTGACCGTAGGTTCATAAAATCTCAACATTGCTTAACTTTCGCGATCGAAAACCTCGAGATTTTATGAACCTACGGTCACCCATCCCCTTGGCGACCTCGGCGAACACTGCTTAACTTTCACGATCGAAAACTCGAGATTTCTATGTTACTACGAGTGATGTATAGTGTAAAAACAGATAAAAACTGTATAAGCATCTTCCATTTATTCGCATAAAACTATTACAAACATAATTCCTATGTTTTGTCGCGATTTCGTGTGTCGATATTTCGTATTACACTCGGCCGGACACCCTACATTTTCAGGAGCAGGAGCGACCGACAGTCGACTCGCCTGCGCCCGACCACGCTCGGCGCTCGCTCGTTCGCGAAATGTAAAAAGCCTAACAAAAGCCGGACAAACCAAACACTGTTTATTTTGGCCGGACAGGCAATCAAAAACTATGTCCGGTTTTATCCGGACGCTTGGCAACGCTGCGAGAAGGTGGTAGGTATTACGCCGGGCCAAGCGGCCGGCAGCATGGCTCTTTCACTCAGACGTTTAGGAATGTACAATATATTGAATATGAAATGTAGTATCAATTGTTGTTACCAAAAGAACATGGATGGAACTACACTATTTATATTTATTACTAAAGAAAATTTAAAATAAATAAAAAAGTCATATCTAGATCAAAATGTAGAGAGAAAAAGCGCTTCGGCCACTTTCGAAACCAGATGCAAAAATGTCATCGTATTTTAATCATTTAGACCCGTATTTTATCTATTACACCATAATGTTTTTATATTAAGTAACCCCTTTACGCCATTCGGTTTCCCATACAAACTTCCAAGTCGAAATTTTTAAAAACCAATTACCCAATTTTGATGGAACTTTGCATGCTAAAGTAAAACACAGGGATCTAAATTGTTTGTTGAAAACATTTAAAAAAAATGTTTATTTAACTGAGTTATTGCGATTTTTAACTTTCTATAGTGGACTTTAAATCGCAATAACTCAGCTAAAAAAACGTTTATTAAAAATGTTTTCAACAAACTATTAAGATCCCTGTTTTTCACTTCAGCATGCAAAGTTTCATCAAAATTATCTCATTGGTTTTTAAAAATTTCGACCTGGAGGTTTGTATGGGAAACCGAAATGCGTAAACCCTCTTAATACATTCCAATGCACATTTAGCATTCTCTTTTTTATCTTCCTAGTTGTAATCTATACCTATCACGAACTTTACCGCAAAATAGCCCTTCAATAAAATTCTTACTGCCTGATCATAAATCAAAAAGGACCCTTATTATTTTATACCTTTCCTTATCTATAACACCATGAAGTCTTAATAATAAAATGACACGTCAAGCTGCAGATATGTAAATAAAATAGTAAGCACATTATTATGTTACTGACTCTGCAAACGAGCATAGGGCCTTCGATCGCATATCAAAACTAGATGAACAATCAACGCTCTCAAAACATCCGAACTAAAAGAGTACATAGCGATATGTTTAGGTACCTACCTATTCATTTCGTTTTTAGTAGTGTTCAAGTAAGTGCCAACCATAAAGTAACTATACCTTTCCGCTAGGTATAGTAACTTTATTGTGCCAACATTGCGAAGTGCTCCTTCAAACATTGCTATTCGGCCCATGGACGTATCATCATCATCATGTCCTCCTCACCGTATCCGGCGACGGCGACTCTTACAATTTGTTAAAGCTGGTCTTTGTGTTATGCTCGGATGTGACTTGCGAAACCAAACTTTGCCCTAAAGACACGATCACAAGGCGCACAGTGTAGCTGGCCTGACGAATTAAAGGTACTGCTAGACATGCTACTAAATAAGGTAACCTATCATGAATTCGAAACTTTCCTGTACGAATTTCAATTGTTCGAAAACGGTATGACGAAGTTTTAAATACCAGATGATTGCTTTTACATAATTTTGTTAATCCATAAACTTATCATAAATACATTTCATTTTCCAGAAAAACTTTTAGCCAGTTATCAAAAATACTTTTTTTCTTTTGGAAGATGTTTTGATTACAATAAATTTAATATCTAGAAGTATTAAAATTCGAAGTAACTTTTACTCTTAAATAACATACCAAAATTTTCGTTTTTTTTTTGGTTCTCATATTCATATTATTAGGTAAATAAACTAAAATGTCTTAAAAAGTTAATACTTTGTGTTTTCGGTAAAGTTGTGCTACAAAAGTCACTGACAGAAAAGAATCGCGGCAAAACCGACTTCACGTAGTCTTGTCTGCCCTACGCTAGAGTGTAATTTAAGCCCGCGTAGGCGCGGAGGGACGAGGCGGCCCGCGAGCTGAGGAGCAGGTGGGTTTTTTTGGGTGAGCGAAAGCCATCTGCGACGATAAGCTCGCGTGGGACCGCCGGAGCCTCGCAGCGCCGGAGAATTGACAGAAACCATGCCTGCTGCATGCTGCGTGCTTGGATGATGCTGCATGCTGCATGCTGCGTGCTTGGATGATGCTGCATGCTGCATGCTTGCTTGCATGCTCCATGCTTAATTGCATGCTGCATGCTTGCTTGCATGCTTTAAACGTTACTACGATTACAAGTTGTTCGATGATATTACCGATTTCAATTATTTGAAATGTTGTATATTTATAATATTGGAAACGTGTTTTTGGAAAATGAATCATCTAGCATTAATTAATACCTTCAGCCAAACGTTAAGTGGGATTTCAAAACATAAAGATTTAAAAAAAAATAACAATCTATAATCGGCATTTCAAAACTTTGTCAATTGTGTTTTCGGTAAAAAGAAAATTTTGGAAAACAAAAAATTACAAAACGTTTTCGGCCAAATAAAATTCGTACAGAAAAATTTCGAATTAAATAAGTATGCTTATTAGCATGCTTATTACAAGCTACAAGCGTGTACGTAATAAGCATGCTAATTACTAGCAACGCTTTGACACACATACTACTAAGTAGCAATTGCTCAATAGTGGCATGCTTTCGTGCTAGTAATGAGCATGTCTATCTATGTAGGCTCTAAACGAGTCTTTCGTGTTTGACGTTTTACGTCAAGATCTTCTAGGCGCTAGAGTGGACGGCATGACGGGCCGATCACCGTAATTTTATGACGCATTAGTCGAGTGTACGTGCAGTTCACGTATACGTGAAGTACACGTTAAACGCAAACAACAATCGGTATTGCCTTAAAATAAAACTACGCGTCATCGTCACCTGCACTGCATGTCAACTGCACCTACGCGTGAAACCAGTGTGTGTTGCCGTACGCAAGTTTTGGTAATTCTATATCGATTATTCGATATGTAATCGATTATGTCCACGAATAAAGTTGTTGTTACAGGGCTAGATCACGCCTAATAACCTAGGATCTAAGTTTATACACAAACATAACACTTGATTTTGTTCTAAGCATAGTAAAAATGGTATTAAAACGGAGATATTGAACACAAAATATGAATGTATGGATGTATCCCTTTGCATACCCTCCCATGAAGAAATAAGCACTGTTGGTTGGTTCTGATTGACAGTTGGGTTGATGTTAGGTTTAAATATTAAAATAGGTGTCCAATCATTTGACAAAAAACAAATACCAAATTTTCATTTGAAAAATAACATTTGACAAAATTATACTTGATAAATGTATCATTTTACAAACTATTGTTTAATAAACTACTCATTAGACAATATATTTACTAAAAAAAAATTCATGCTAAAACGTTATTTCACAAATTGATTATTTTTTAAACGTGTTAGTTGGCAAAACAATGTAAAGCATAAATAACATTTAACAAATACTAGGTAACTCCTGTAGGTCACGTGATAGGTTAGATATTTAACCAATCGCGAAGCGCAGCGTAGCGATTGTCTAAAATTTCGAGGTTAATTTTTTTATCAGACAACAGAAATACTAGCTGCCCTACTCCTGTAGGTCACGTGATAGGTTAGAAATTTAAGACAATCGCGAAGCGCAGCGTAGCGATTGTCTTAAATTTCGAGGTTATTTTTTTTATTAGACAACAGAAATACTAGCTGCCCTACTCCTGTAGGTATTGAAAAATTGAAATTGCTTACATCCTTGCTTATATAATATATCATACCTAATAAACCATACTTTTTGTAAAATCACCAATTTGGTAAACGAATTATTTAGTCAAGTGAATATTATTAAAATAATATTTTAACAGTTAAGTAAAACATTTGCGAAACCTGTATTATGTCAAATGATTATTTTAAAAATAATATGTTTGCGAAAAGAAAGTTTGTCAAATGATTAGTTTTTCAAACGTTGTTTGTAAAATTATCTTTTGTCATACGTTTTTTGTTAAACAATAGTAAACCATTAAAATAATTGAATTTATCAACTATTGTAAAAGTAAGTTGGCGTTTAATTGGTTTGCCGGCAGTAGTTACAAAGATAATATGAGATTATGACAAGTTTTTACTTTGTAGATTTACGGTTCAATTTTTGATGGCGACACCCAGAAAAGAAATCGTCTCTGAGACAAATTGAGGTATTGGTGGAGTTTCTCGAGAACCTCCGGGACCTCGCCATTGGCGTTTCTCGCAGTTTGCTTTTTCTGTGTTGGATACTTTTTGCTTTCCATGTTTAGAAAAGGTGAACTATCGTTATTTTAAGTCAGGGATGCGAAAAGAAAAAGAGCTTTTGAGATGTAAAGATAGAGTCATCATCATCATCAGCCTATAAACGTCCTACTGCTGGGCACATGCCTCCCACGTGGTCAATGGTACGTGGGAATATTGGGCCATAACCCACCACGCTGGCCCAATGCGGGTTGGTGGGTTTTAACGACTGTCATCTTACGACAACAACCCGGGATCAACGGCTTAACGTGCCTTCCGAAGCACGAGATCTTTTTAATTTGGTCATCATCCAGCGACCCGGCATTGCCAAAGTTGCTAGCGGGCAAGATCGCAAGCCGAACGCGCTAGCCGCTGCGCCATCGAACTCAACTAACGAGTGAAGATAGAATACTGCTGTTTAAAAATGTATATTTTGCTTACAGAATAAACGTTGCTGCTGTCGTCGTTCTGATGATGAGCTAACTAAGGACTTCCCCTTATATAAGTACCTATGTGTATAATTTAAGGATTTGTGATATTGTGACAATAATAAATAATTTTTTATTAAATTTTATATTTGGTTTTATTACATAAGGTTTCTCTCGTTCCAAAGCCTTTGAATAAGAGCCTGTTGGACTGTCCTCCCCTACATTAACTCGATATTTACACGCCTATCAACATTTTGGGGTACTTGAGCCACTCTTCTTAACTCTGCCTCAGCAGCCACCCTGCGGACTTGATTTAAAGCCTCACGCTTGCGTTCTTGTAAATTAAGTTGAGGAGCAGGAATTAGAGCACGTAGAGCCATGGTGTGCAGCACAGCACATGCATTCACGATTTGCCCAGCAAATACTGGATCGTAGTGAAGCATCCTCGCAGACAACAAACATCTAAAAAATAAGATTTACATTTACAGCTAAACAGATTTGGATGAAGCATAGTATGTAAATTTATTTATGTAAGATGGAGCACACGCTTGATCAACAAATAAGCTACTTCATATCTCGATCCATCGAGTGGTTACTGTGGGAGAAACAAAATTATCCTACAATCTCAAATCTTCTTGATCTGCCAAATCCAACATTTTGCCAACGCAAATGGTTCATGCTAAAATTTTGTGGTTGAAAAATTAAGTAGATAGGTATGACATTATAAGTTAGGTAAGTACATTACTCGGTAATTGTGTATGATGCTGTTTTTTTTACTATATATCTGTAGGAAATGACATAAAAGTTACTAACAAGATTTGCAAAGTTAACAATCGATACACTTCTGCAATGCGTTACCAACACTCGATGAACACTGCAAAGTGACATTTCATTTGACATTTATGAAACGTCTAAATTTAGCGCGATACTGTTTTTGTGCGATACAAAACACGAGGTTCTAATATGACAATACGGCGGTGCGCTGCGTTGAGGTGAGCGTGACGTGTGTGTCATTATTTAATTACGGCAATACGAAATCAAACGTTATGACGCAAACGCAGTCAAGACGCGCTGCATAACATTACGGCGATCGGCCCGCAGCGGGCCGACGTCGTGCAAGCTCTTTCCAGTCATCCGTTGAAATATCACAGGATACGAGTGCGTTTTAGCATGTCTTTGTAGCGCCGATATTTCCCTCCTTGTTTACGTTTTCCACGTGACAGCTCCGAGTAGAACACTGCCATAAGCAATCTACTACCATCCATGCGTACGACGTGTCCACTCCACCTGAGTTGGAGTTTCATGATGAGGGACGTGGATCCAGATAAGCCGGCCCGACGCAGAACTTCAGTGTTTGGAACATGGTCTTGCATTTAATTCGTAGTCGGATTCCGGGATTCTACCACCCTGCAAAAATTGGAATTAATCGCATCTCTTCAGATTCTCGTTTCTGTCGTAAGACTAAAGACGTTAAAAATCACCAACCCACTGGGCCAGTGTAGTGGGTTATGTATGGCCCAACGTGCCGATCACCATGGAGGGCCTGTGCCAACAGTGGGACTTTTATAGGCTGATAAAGTGCAAAAATATGGAATTATTACGCGAACCTAAAGTAAGTATTGATTCAATTCCAAAAAGAGCGTTTCACGAGTACTCTGCATATTTGTTGTGGTAGCGAAACAACAAGCTTTTACATCGCGATAGTATTTTAAAACAATACTGTGTTGCCCCTGCCACTATTTAAACGGCATATTATCGCTTAATAATTAAGTTAACCTGCTGTTGACAGGGTAATCATTTTATAATGAATAATAATTAGTTAATATTTTACTAGTGATCATACGAATTTAGAAATATTCGTATATTTATACGATATGGGGTTTATTGGTATTATTATGTTTGTAACTTATGTTAATTATATATACTTAAAAGAATATATAAATCGGATGTTTTGTCGAAAAATAAACAAAGGTAGGTAAGTGTAACTTCATGTGGAAGAGGGTTCGAAAATGCTGAAAGAAATTTGGTATAGTGTTTGATGTACCGCAATGACTTAGTTTTCACATTGTTTACAGTTACCCCTTAATAAATAAGGATGATACATAGGTAAATATAGGTAAAAAATATGGAGACATTCATTTATTTTCATTATCTATAATAAACCTATTTTATTTTGTATAACAAAGAAAAAGCAATTTGACCTATTTTTTTGTTTTAAGTGCAGCGTTATAAGACTAATCATTAATATTCATGATAAAAAAGCTCTTCCGACAAATTGAGAACCGCCTCCTTTTTTTATTAAGTCAACTAAAAAGAGCCGGTGTGTACTTAAATAATGTAAGTATATTTTAAAAAGTTTTCTTTGATACAAACATTTACTACTACTTTTACTATTGTCATCAACATTGATTCTCTGAAATAAAGAAATACAGACTTTAGTTTTACAAATGCTTTTTTAAAATGTCTCTCAAATATGCGGGCAGGACATTTTACCGCATGCATGGATGCGCAACACGAGGCCACCGGCCATTACCGAGGCGATTTGATTAAGCTGCAGGTGGCTTCAGATAATGAAATTTTAACTCAGAATTTTGACAACGCTCTAGATTGGAACATAAAAAAATCCAAAAAAAGGCTTCTCTCCTAAATTGAGCTTTGAGGTAACCTGAATTGCTTGAAATAAGAAATACAAATTTATGTATTAACATTTAACTGTAAATTCGTTATTATTGCATTATAATACTTTGTAAATTCACCGCATTATACAGCTACAACACACGTCAGACAGTAAGAAGGTAATCTTAATAAGCGTTTACGGTGTAACATGGTGGGCGCCATTACAGATATTTACATTACAGACTTCTTTCACCAAGAAGCACAATTGCATTTAACTGAAAAGCTCGTTAATGTTGCATCAAAATAGTTTGTTAATCCGCTTGCCGATAGAGCTGTGCCTCATCAAAATAAAGCACGCGTGTAAAAACGCGGGAAATGAATCAGCGGGCGCATACTCGGCGCAACGCAGCGGGCAGCCATTACGGGTTATTTGATAAAGCTGCGAATAATTAATTAATTTTTTAGGAATTTTCTAATAGTACTGCACCAAATCATAATAAAGCAAGCACGTAAAAAGAAGTGAGTAGTTTACCTTAAGAAGCGTTCACGGTGTAACACGGTGGGCGCCATTACAGATTCGATTTTTTTCACCATTAAGCACAATATGTAAATCACTGAAAAACTCGTTAATGCTGCATCATAATAGTTTGTTAATCCGCGTGCCAATAGAGCTGTGCTTCATCAAAATAAAGCACGCGTGTAAAAACGCGGGAAATTCATCAGCGGGCGCATACACGGCGCAACGCAGCGGGCAGCCATTACGGGTTATTTGATAAAGCTGCGGATAATGAATTTCCCCTCTTAAAATTGTGGTTGTAGCCCGAAATAAGATACGTTTTAACGTTTTGTAGCGGAACGCGATGCAGCATATAACGTTTGTAGCTTTAATTGGTGACGGGGGGCAGTGGAGCGTAATTGTTTTGCTGTTAATCGCCCGTTAAATTATTTGAATGGTTTTTCAAATGTTGCGTACTTATCCAATAATATTTATGTATTTTTATAAATTTAAACCTACTGACCCGCATTGACCAGCTTGGTAGGTTATGGTTTTTTCTTCTTAAGTATATGGTTTTTCAATGTAGGAATGCCCGTGCCAAGCAGTAGGACGTTTATAGACTGACAATGATGATGATTAATTAATTTGGTATTGCTTGTTCCGTTTGCCAAGTATAACATTTATCAAGTTGGTAAGTTAGCTTCAAGGAACCTATAAAGACTGATTAAGAAGAGTGGCCTTAGATCATCCACATCAGGCATCATAAGCTATAAATAAAAAAAAATGAGGTTGACGTTTCGAGCTCTTGTTTGTTGACGTTTCGAGTTACTTGATTTTTTTACTGCTAGATGTGTATAAAAAGTTCTAATAATGAGAATAAAAATTAAAATAAAATAAATATATTTCTAATCAATGACATTCTTGTGTATAGAATGTCATTGTCATAATTAAGAATCAAACGAACTTACCTTGTGAAGTTTGATTCCAATTATGCGAGGGTCTCAACCGAAGACGATTACTTATTACATGCAGCAGTAGGATGAGATGGTGCTATCTTCTTCACACTTTTAGATATATCCTAAAAAGAAATATCTTATTTCCGTTCCCTACACTGGCAACCCCGCGTCACGAGACGTCATTATTTCAGAGAATTTTGTGTTATCCTCCACAATTTTTTATTTTATTTTTTGGGTTGGGAGGGATGGGTTGACGTAATCGTCTTCGGTTGAGACCCTCGCATAATTGGAATCAAACTTCACAAGGTAAGTTCGTTTGATTCTTAATTATACTTCGGGTCTCAACCGAAGACGATTACTTATTACATGCAGATGTTCAGAGCATTGTAATGTTAACACAATAAAAATAAAAAAATATGTCAATTTAAACTTTACAATATGTAGGTAGTTTTTTATAGTTGCGTAAGCCTCCTTTAAACCTTAAAATATGCATTTAATGGCTATCGATGCATTGGTCGTTTTCTAAACAATGACTTTAACAATTTCATTTATTTATTTGATTAAGTATTATTATTTTGTTGTAAATACTGCATTGACAAATTCATTCTAATTTGTACCTAAACATTTCTCCAACAGTATTAACAAATACATTAAGTGACTCAGCCCAGCCCACAACAACTCTGCGAAACACCTCCAGACTAGATCTGTGAGCAGTGTGAGCAGTAAATGCTGAGCGACTACGTGACTGTGAGCTCCAAATACAGACAAATATCCGTATCGGCATGTCTTAGAGCATTCAAATGCTCTACTGTGGATGTATGCCTATAATCCCTATCACTAGCAAGGAGATAGACAGTAAAAGACGATCGTATGACTTTAATAATTATACTGCGAATAAGTACAGAGTTACAGCGAATTTAAGTTTGACGTATTCCACAAAGATCTGTCAAGGATTTAAACAAATGTGAAACAAATTGACGTCCTTGGTCAGTTGTCACCGTTTCAGGGCAACCAAAGCGTGATACCCACATGTCATAAAATGCTTTTGCGACAGATTCAGCTGTAATATTTACAAGCGGCATGACTTCTGGCCAACGAGTGTATCTGTCCACGGATGTAAGACAGTATCTAAAGTCATTAGATGGCGATAGAGGACCTATAAGGTCAATATGTACATTTCTAAATCGGTAGGTAGCCAAAAGAAAATCAACTGCTGGTGAAGAGGTATGTCTTTGTACCTTAGATCTTTGGCATGATACACAGCTTCTAACCCAGTCACGACAGTCTTTTCGGATAGAAGACCATATGTACCGTTCGGTAATAAGCTTGGTAGTAGGCCTAACTCCAGGATGGCTCAAGTTGTGAGCACTGTCGAAAATTTGACGACGCAACCCTTTTGCTATGTAAGGGCGAGGCCTTGATTGAGAAATGTCACAGTAAATGGTTATATCTGTACCTGGTGCTGTAACTTTCTGAAGTTTCAGAGAAGTGGAATGGTTTTCCAACAGTTCTCGAAGCTCTGGATCATTATGCTGTGAACGAGCTATTGTCTCAAAATCAGGAGGGGCTGTTATACCCTCTATACGGGATAGTGTGTCAGCAGTGACATTATCTTTCCCTGATATGTGTTTGATTTCAGTTGTAAACTGAGAAATAAAATCTAAGTAATTAAATTGCCTAGGAGAACACTTCCAGTCTTTCTGTAAGAATGCAAAAGTAATAGGCTTGTGGTCTGTAAAAATTGTAAAATGTCGACCTTCGACTAAATAACGAAAATACTTTACGCTTTCGTAAATGGCAAGCAATTCGCGATCGTAGGCACTGTATTGCTGCTGAGCCTGATTTAACTTTTTTTAAAAGAAAGCTAACGGTTGCCAACTACCCTCAATGTTTTGTTGAACTACCGCGCCTAAAGCTACGTTCGAAGCGTCTGAAACTAAAGCAAGCGGCGCATTATGAAATGGGTGTGCTAAAAGAGCTGATCTTGAAAGGCTTGTCTTACATTTATCAAATACTGTCAGTTGTTCTGAAGTCCAGGTCAGTGGTTGCGAACTCTTGTTCTTAGTACCAACTAACATATTGTGTAATGGTGCCTGGTCTTCTGCGGCATGAGGAATAAAGCGTCTATAAAAGTAAAGCATTCCTAAAAAGCGCAATAAGCCACCAACTGTCTTTGGAGGGGGAAATTCCTGCACAGCTATAACTTTGTCTTTCATGGGGCGTGTGCCAGCCACGGAGATAGAATAACCAAGAAATGTTACCTCATCTTGACCAAAACTGCACTTAGCCTCGTTGATCAGGATGCCATACTCCTCCAGGCGGCCGAATACCCTCTCCAGGTCTTCCAGGTGCTCAGTATTGCTTCTGGAAAACACGAGAATGTCATCAACGTACGCATAACAACAATCAAGCCCCCGAAGCACTTCGTCGACAAAACGTTGGAATGTTTGAGCTGCGTTCCTTAAACCAAACGATATAAATGGAAACTCAAACATTCCAAAGGGTGTAGTTATAGCAGTCTTCGATATATCGTCCTTGAAAACGGGGATGTGATGATACGCCTTAACTAAGTCAATTTTGTAAATACTTTGCAGCCCGCCAGCCTATGTGAGTAATCCTCAATATGCCTTACCGGGTACCTATCTGGTACGGTTCGGGCGTTGAGTGCTCGGTAATCTCCGCACGGCCTCCATCCATCACCTTTCTTTGGGACTAAGTGGAGAGCCGATGCCCAGGGCGAGTCAGAACGACGAGCAGTCCCATCTCGAAGCATCTCCTCAAATTGTTCCTTAGCGATTTTTAATCGATCTGGTGCCAAACGTCGAGGCCTGCTGTAAACTGGTGGACCAGGCGTGGTGCGAATGTAGTGCACAGTATTATGCTTGACTTCGCGAAATACGCCTGATGGTTTCGTCAGAGATGGAAAACGAGCTAGCAAGGTATGGTACTCACTTTTGCCTGAAATCGCCTTAATGCTGTGCAGCTGACTGTACTTACTCGTGACTGGCGTTGAGAGGGTAGTAAGGCTATCTAATAACTGACCATGCTTGCAGTCAACCAGCAAACCATAATGTGCGATGAAGTCTGCCCCTATAATAGGCTTGTCTACATCTGCCACGACGAAGTTCCACGAGAAGTCGCGCCGCAGACCCAGGTCGAGACGCATCTTCATCAATCCGAAAGTACGGATGCTGGAACCATTGGCTGCTGTAAGGCTGTAATCAGTCGGCGTTATATATGCACGTAAAAATTTACGAGGTAAAACGCAAAGGTCAGAACCAGTGTCGATCAAGTATTGAATTTTACTTTGTCGGTCGGTAATAAAAAGACGACGGGTACTTTTACAACAGTCGGTTGTCGCCATTACAGACCGTCTCGAGAGTTTTCCTTCTTGTAGTTGCAGGGGGAAATGCATTTGTGTGCCTTCTCGGAAAATCTAAAATGGTACCAACACATACCTGAATCTCTAAAATGACCTGGTCCGGCGCTTCTAGATCTACTTTTCGACCTACTAGACCGTCTCCGGAACGACTGTCGACCACGCCCTGATTTAACATCTAGCTGAGACAACTGGCGGCATCCTATATTCGCGACGTAAGCGTCTGCTCCAAGCGTTGAAACATTCCTTCAATACTACTAGAAGAGGTACTAGCAACTTGATTATTGGGGGTAGGAACGACATCGTAAATTTGATCGGCGAGAATCGCAACCTCATCTAGACACGTGGCTTTCTGTGACGCGATAATTACTTGAATATGCGTAGGAAGGCGACCTGACCACAAGCTGCGCAAAAAATCGTCACTAACGCCATCCGCTGCCAAAGCTCTAAGGTGCCGTAAAAACTGAGACGGCTTCCTGTCTCCTAACTCTTCGTGAGTAAGTAACTGGCGCATGCGATGATCTCGAGAAACGGAGAGACGATTAATGAGCTCTTGCTTTAATTTGTCGTACTTGCCCGTCGACGGTGGATTCGTAATAACGTCGCGAACCTCTCGTGCAGTGCGCTGATCTAGTTCACGAATTACTTGAAAAAATTTTGTACTATCACTCTTCGTCCACGTACACGCGAATTGAGCTTCAACTTGAGCGAACCAAATCTCCGGGTCTTCCGGCCAAAACGCGGGCAAACGTAAAGTAACGCGGTCCACGGCGCCAGGCGGTTCTTCGCTCGCGTCCTTATATTCTTGTATGACGTCATCGTGACTCGGCGATCTGCTAACTAGCAGATAACGCGCCTACTAGTAGGCGCGCTCATAACTATCCGAAGGCGAAATAACGACGGCGCGCGGATATATAATAAACGTGTGAAGTCTGGGGTCACCACTGTGGATGTATGCCTACAATCCCTATCACTAGCAAGGAGATAGACAGTAAAAGACGATCGTATGACTTTAACAATTATACTGCGAATAAGTGCAGAGTTACAGCGAATTTAAGTTTGATAGCGGCGGAGCGAAAAGTGACACGGGGGTTGCGTAAAGGCCGATGCGTTGCACACTGAGCTCCCGTCCGGTCGACTGCGAGCTGGCCCTCTTCGCCTGCGCCCGCGCCCCGCGTCCCGCGGTCAGCCCCGCAATCGCCCGGCAGGTGCGGCTAGTGATGAGCACATCAAGTAGTGATGCGCCACAGCTCTAAGCGGCATGTCGTCCACTGTTTTAAAATCCTTTTTTTTTTTTAATCTGCAACAAATGTTTGTGACCACCTTTTTATGAGGTTGGCACAGCCAGCAACAAATAACAGGGATTCTTACAAATATTGGACAATCTGATGAGCGGTTGCTAAACACGAGTCCTGAAGTCTAAATGAAGTCGGTAATTTCAATCACAATCACATAATTTTGTATTGATATATTATTTTTGATTAAACTAATAGACTGCCTTTTTTGAGCAGAAACAATAGAAAATATAGTGTAAGAATCATAAGTGACAAATCATTGATTATGATCTGATTCTAAGGATAGTCCTGGAAATATGGTTTAATTAATATGACATTTTGTGTCCCATGTTGAATTGTATTATTGATTTGGAGCAATAAATCTTAGTTAGTGTACACTTAACAAAACTTGATAAACACAGTCATTCATGGAAAGTAAATTACTTCCCTTATATGACAGGTAAAGTAGACCTATGCGTATAAACAACATAGAACCTTCCTCAAACTTTTTGGTTAGAAATTATAACTTTATAACTATCAGCTTTGAAAAGATTCAAGTTACTATTTTTCGAATAAAGCTACCAAGATATTATCAAATACAGTACTGATTTAATGTTACTGATTTTGTTGCAAGAGATGTAAACATATATCTCAAGATGCTCGTGGTATACCATGTCTGGTCAACGATTCACTAATAATTTGGCGCCACCTGGATAAGGCTATCTAGAAGTGGATGGCTCGCCTTGAAAGGAAATTAGGTATAACAAATATTATTTAGGGCCGAAGAACATTTTTCTTGGACAACAAGTTTGGGTCACATTGTATACCAAGGATGTAAATTCTAATCTGTACCACATCAATACCTTCTGCTTTATCCAATTTATATTAAATGTAAGTGTTTTTTTTATATAACTTGGTCAGGATTTCGTGATGCGAATTATGGCTTTGCCAATAAACTAATAATATGTGAAAACGCATGGTAGGAGAGTTACCTACTCCGTATGTAAGTATATTCGTATAATGTTTTCACAAGACTTCATGTAGGATGCGAATACATAAAAGTTTCTGAATCAATTAATGCTAAGAATTTCTCTTGTTCAAACAACTTGGTGTAGGTAGGTAATTCAAACCGCAACGGCCGCTGTGCATGCCGTAGTCAATATTCTTGAATTCATCTAAATCTCTTATTATACATTTATGTATAAAACAAGTTCTGTTGCTCGGTTTTTAGTAATGCTTTTGTAAGTGTTTGTGACAAACCCTATGACTCCAAAAAGGTGCTTGTACTCGTTGTTTTATTATTCAATACACACTCGCAATAATTTGAGCTTATTTTTCGTGCGTAGGTACAAAACATAAACTAAATAATTATTGTAGAAAATTCAAATATTATGCGCAATCGTTCTAGAACCGGTTCCAGTAATTTCGCAAACACAAATAGGCCGAACAGAAGAACATTAATTTCAACTGAGGCCTCAAACTAAACCTTAACTTTTTCCGATCAGCTTTAATTGCAGTAGATACTTAATTAAAAATAAGCATCTTGAATATCAATGTTGACAATAGTAGCTGTGATTTAATAATTTAAGGGCAGTTCGATTCTTTTAAATATAATTATTTTGAAGCTGCTTTAAATTTTAAGTGAATCTGTGACACACACACATACATTGTTTTTTGTAAACTTTTCCTGACCTTTATAAACACAACAAAAGAGAATCAGACAAATCAGTCGAGCCGTTTTTGTGAGCTTAGCAACACATTTGGCGATTCATTTTTATCTATATGAGATAGTAAGTAACAAACATTGTTTTGAAGTATAGTTGTTTTGTATAGGTTTGCCGGGAAAATGAATATTACATTTACGAATCCAATGTAAAACATTACGATCCCTAGTGAGCTCACACTTTCAGTCATTCAGTCATAAAAATAGGTCAAGCGACTGCAGGAGCTCTGATTCCAACGTCTCCCTGTCAGATATTCGGCGGAACCTTGGCAGTCTCTTGGCGGTGTGAATGGTGCTGGTGGGCTTGATCGCAGCTCGATAGCTGATGATACTACTACGCACAGTGGCGCCCCCCCTATAGTTTAAAGAACCTCGAAGTTGATCACAACTTCAGCCCGGGCATCAGCCCGGGACTCTGTACAGAGCGTTGGATTTTTGTTTTCTTTCCGAATCAAAGTTGGTTAAGGCATTAGGGGTCTTAATATTGTTATGCTCAGAAAGTGAAGTTTTAAAACTTTTATTCATTTATTTAAACATTATCTCCAACAGAGCTTATTATTGTTATTATTATTATTATTATTATTTCAATTTCCTAATTTAGTTTTGGAGCTTCGAGGCTTATGTACATTATTACTAATTTTTTTTTATTATTATTTTTTTTTTCATTTATTTAAGTAGGTACTTATTTATTTATTACTTATTTATTATTTATTTACTTATTTTTTTTTAAATTATTATTATGAGTAACCCTTTATTTTTTATGAGGTTCGTCTCTGAGAAATTGTAGAATCCATGGGTGTCCAATGAAAGCAGGCTATCGTCGAACTGACCGTCATATACGGGGACAGATCGAAGATCTTAGTGGCGCAGCTGGCACGGGCACAGGCGCTAGCGCTGCAAGCAGCGCGAATGGCCAAGCTTCGTTTCTGCCGCTACTGGTTGAGTCATTGTAAACATCAATGACATAGTTTAAGATGTCTTCACTAAATCATTATTGATAAGTAAACCCGAAGATAACGAAACGTTGAAAACATGTCCACCCCAGGCGGAAATCGAACTTACGTCCTCAACAATGTTTAGACTCTGCTTTGTTCCACGGATGACGTGGAAACGTGAAACTGTTATGGTGAAATAGGTATGGCCTCTCACGGTTTATGTGGAGTAGAAAATCCTCAACACAGTTCAAGTGGAGTTAGAAACCATGAAACGGCTATCGTGGAATAAAATAAAGCCTCAACACTGTTAAAATGTACTAAATACATATTCCCGAAACGGCTTGCTTGAAATAAAATATAGCCTCACTCAACCCTGGTAGAGTGGAGTGAGTATCTTCGACACGGCTTGTGTAGCCGCTGTGTCACGGAGAAAGTCTAATTCTTATTCTAATACAATTAATAAGTATATATAATGCTGAAGTCTGACCTGAAAACCGCGTGGCGACTCCTTTGCTTCCAATCCAGAGGGGTTCCTTGGAATTTTCTTTCTTGATGTACCAATTGACAATTGACACCAATTGACAACATCGATATAGCCTCAACACTGTTAAAGTGGAGTGAGTATCTTTGACACGGCTTGCTTGGAGTAAGATATAGCCTCAACACTGTTAAAGTGGAGTAAGTATCCTCGAAACGGCTTGCGTGGAGCCTCAACACGGTTAAAGTGGAGTAAGTGTCCTTGACACGGCTTGCGTGGCGCTTCAATACTGTTGAAGTGGAGTAAGTATCCTCGACACGGTTTGCGTGGAGCTTCAACACTGTTAAAGTGAAGTAAGTCTCCTCGACACGGCTTGCGTGCAGCCTCAACACTTTTAAAGTGGAGTAAGTATCCTCGACACGGCTAGCGTGGAGCCTCAACACTGTTAAAGTGGAGCAAGTATCCTCGACACGGCATGCGTGGAGCCTCAACTCTGTTAAAGAGGAGTAAGTTACCTTGACACACACACACAGTTATATATCCTCGACACATCATACGTTTAGTAAGTTAAACACTGTTACAATGGTGTCTAAGTAAATAGTTTAGTATTTAATGAATTTCTTGTTTTAAATGGCTTTTAATTTTGTTACAATCATTATTATAGAACCCAAGAAAAACCAATAAAAATGAGGGTAGATAATTTTAATGATAAATGATGTTAGTTCCTTACAACTATGATACATTCCTTAATAGTTAATTTTCCAGGCAAATTAGCTTTATGTTCCAATACCTGCGTGTCGTAATATCGTTGATACGACATTTATCACTATTCACCGACACCGATGATGATAAACGCCTACGTTTTTTCAATTAAAAATGATTTCTTTACTTTACGAAGAATACCGTAATGATCACTGTCTCTCAACTTCGAACTTTAACATTTCCCCATCTTATTAAATACATATTTAATTTCGTTACGAAAAGTACGTGTGATTCCGATAACACAAAAACACGTAATGACGTCTCGTGACGCGGGGTTGCCAGGGAACGGAAATAAGATATTTCTTTTTAGGCTCGGACTACATGCATACGGAATCAGTCCGGCCCGGGAAAAAACTAAATTCGGCAAGTAATCGACTACACGCGCTCCGTTTTGAATCCGGAGAGAAATTTACTCAGTCGGTCTCTAGCACTTGCGCTGGATAGTCGTCCAGTCGACAATGGAAAGTTTAACTTTAGTTGAAATTGTATGCTTAGCTGTAGCCGTTAAGAGGCCTATTAATTACATCTCGACTGTGATTTTTGCGTAAAATGCCCATTTTCGCATTTTGTTGTAATTTAGCAGTTGTATTTATCGTTATTATCGAAATAGGATAATAAATTCATGCTTAATATTACAAATGTCCTTTTGCGAGGATAAGCTGAGTTCGGACGGCCGGCGCGTCGCATTTTGAGGTAATTTTACAGTTGTATTTCTCGTTTTTATCGAAATAGGATAATTAATTAATTATAAAATATTTATTCATTATAAAGTAAGTAACGATTATTCTGGTATAAATTTTGCTCAATAATATTATCGTAGATAGAAGAAATTCACGGATACCTTAAAGCAATTTTAAGTTTTTTGGTTTCGAATAAGATTTTTTTTTTCTATATAAAATCAATGATATCTAAAAATTCCGAGACCGCTACGCACTTTAAGACTATATAAGTGATAACATTCTATTTTTTTATTTCATTTGTTTAGAACAGTACTTAGTTCAATCTAGGAGCTCAAAAAAGTGCCTTCCCGCATTTTATGAAAATCTTTCTCTGCAATTTTGGGTTTAATTAAAAATCTTTATTATTGAAATTTTGCATTCACAATGCTATATAGTTGTAGAATAAAATGTTTACTAGAAAAAAAACAACCAGTCTCTGGAAAGCTCGAACGGGATTCGAACCCGTGACCTTTGGATTGCTGGTCCACTGCTCTAACCGCTAAGCTACCTCTCGAAAACCCCAGAAGACTCTTGAATTATTATTTTTTTATCGGGTAAGCGCTTGGTCTTCATCTCACCTTATGGTAAGTGACGATAAGGCCGAAGGTGGAAGCGCGCTTCACCTGGAATCCTCACTGAGGAACTGGCTATCTTATCTCAAACTGCCGAAACACAACAATGCTATAAACATCGTTGTTATGGCGACAGACTTAGATAAGATGGTGGTAGCTAGCCAGGCGGACTTAACAGCCCTACCACCAACCAAACCGAGCACACAAAGATGTACCCCCCGCTGGGAATCGAACCCGGGACCTCTAGGTCTGAAACAAGTTGCTTAGCCACTAGACCACACAGGCGGTTAAATTTTATGATTTTTTTTAGTAGTGCTGCAAGCCAGCGGTATTACGTCACTGTGAAGTGTGTGTGCGTGTGTTTTTTTCTAGTAAACATTTTAATTAAAAAGGACAAATTATTACAAAAAGATAAGGAAATAATATTATGGCCGGAACATGGATCTAAAACAGACTCAGCTACAATCAACAGTCTGGTTGGCATTTGTTAAATCACCCGGACCCTAGTATTTGTCCGGTGCGTCTTATACAATTATTAATACAGGCTTCTCAAAGGAGAAGATCAGAAGTAAACATAGACCAACTGTTTATTTCAGTAACAGGAATAGTTAAGACTGCCACCAGGACTATGTTGTCTGGATGGATAAGATCCATTTTTAAAGTTGCAAATATAGAAGCACCTCCGGGCAGTATACGTTAAGCAAAATTTACAAAATGCGAGGCCGCTACGCATTATTCCAAAAGCTATTCTACATTATTCAATAAGTCAAAATTGTTAATGTATTTTGGTTTCCGAGATCCGCAACGCCAAAATTGGCCATTTTACGCAAAAATCGCAGTCGAAATGTAATTGGAATAAAAATGGAAACAGAAAAAAGTGAAAAGATATTGGGTTAATCCTTTTCACATAGACCGCATAACGGAATATGAATTCTACAAGTCTTATACAAAAATAAGGTTCTTTTCTGATAAATTCTACGAACACTACTACTACTAGTGTACTAGTAGTATAGGGTACTATTATTTATTCTGTGCTACTAGTAGTAGTATGGTGATAGTAGTATCACCATAATGAGGCGCTCGGAATCAACTACTATTTTGCAGTTTTGCTTGCGCACGCGACGCGACCGACCGCTTCGAGCGTCTGTCATCGACTGGCGCGTGATTCCTCCGGACCGGACCGGAACGGACGTTTCTCGAGTTCTCGTGTGGTCAGCTCCATACAACTTCATACGATATTGATAGGCCCCGCCCCCCGTGCCGAAAAATAACGGACCGGCTACTCGGAGACGTCCGGAGCATGTTTCGGTTGCTTCCGGGTGAAAATCGGGATCGGAAGGCCTCTGATCACATGTAGTCGATGCAGTAAAAACTCATATATTTGTTTGAGCTACGGAATGAATCCGGGGCCGTGTTTTTTCGGGTCCGTGTGATTCCGGATGCATGTAGTCCGAGCCTTAGGATATATCTAAAAGTGTGAAGAAGATAGCACCATCTCATGTACTGCTGCATGTAATAAGTAATCGTCTTCGGTTGAGACCCGAAGTATAACTACTTATTTTTGTTATAAGTTAACATTGATGAGTTTTCACACATAATCATGAAAGTTTATTTTCCTAACTACATGGTGTATAAAACAGTCTCCACAGCTTTTATAAATCGTCGCAGCTTTCAAAGGTTAACACGGAGAGCCACATTAAATTTCGTGAATTAAACCAGTATGCTGTAGCGGCTCACAATGTGCACCCTGGGCGCTATTATAAATCATGCGGACCACAGCGCAGCTTAGTATATTTAAATTTAATATTAAGCTACACTTTTAGTGATGTAGGTACTCCATGAACCAAGTAAAGTGGAGCTGTTGGACAGTCGGCTTCACTTTACTGCTGAGTGGGAACTGGCTAGGCTACCGGATGGGTTCCGAGAAGTGGTGAGTGTACTTACTACTCCGCTACCAAAGAGGACATTTGAAAGTTGACTTTAGAGTTGACAAGTCGAGCAGTGGCAACTGCGAGATGTAGGTACTCTTCGTACATCAAGAAGTGAGCGAGCTCGACAGCTCCTGTTATTACCTATCTCTAAAATAGGCAGTGAACTACACGTGTTCACGGGGAAACTCCCCCGAGACACTAGTCTTATGAGTACCGAATAAAGAGCGCGCTTCGGCGGGCACCTGATTCGGCGTCAAAACCTAACGCAGATAGTGTCCTGCGCGAGTTGGTTTAATAACGCAGGGACGTCTGGAACTTCTTGTATAACCTGACGGTTGGTCTCGAGGTGCCTGTACAAATAAAATTAGTGATGTAAGGAGAAGGGTTGTCCAACTGCTGGGCAAAAGCCTCAATCATTGGTTTAAAGTAATCGGCTTAACCCACCCACGACCGAGGAAGGCGATCGAAGGCTTTCCCAAAATCCGAACTGATGGTAGATTAGTTCGGAGGTAGATTAGTTAGGTAGGTAGATAAGTTAGGTAGGTAGATTAGTTAAGTAGATAGATTAGTTAGGTAGGTAGATTAGTTGGTTAGATTAGCTTTTAAGATCACTAGTTAACTGTTATTTTTGTTTTTGACACAATATTTGCCTGTAAAGGTTTATATTGAATAAATGATTTGACTTGACTTGACCACTCTGTCAGAAGTGCCGGACTAAGAAAAAGAAGAATCGCTGCTATTGATGGGTAATCACCACCACTTTTAACACACAGCTTTTTTATTTTTAAGAGATCGATGGCATCTACCTACACGCTTTTGGAATGCAATACGTAATGCAACTTTTGCAAAGGCATTACTGAATGGGTTGACGAATTAAAATCTCTCGAACTCCTTGCTTCCGAAGGTAAGTTAACTGCTTTAATTATTTGCAGCCAGGAAATGCAAAATAAAAAATAAACAGGAGAGATTGGAGAATATTATAAATAGTCAGAACTACATTCTTACCCACCAAGGCTTCTTAACTTTTAAGCAAGCGGGTGGGTTACCTCAACCTCATCATCATCATCAGCCTATAAACGTCTCACTGCTGGTCAAAGGCCTCCCACGTGGACAATAACACGTGGGGATATTGTGCCATTATCCACTACGCTGGCCCAATGTGGGTTGTGGGTTTTAACGACTGTTATCTTACGACGACAACCGGGACCAACGGCTTAACGTGCCTTCCGAAGCACGGAGGAACTTAGCCTAAACCCTTCAAAAATATACAAGCGTAATATGAAGGAGGCCTACACCAAATTGGTATGAGAAGGTTAGAAACAAGATGGAAGAAGATAATAATTTAATTCAATGGGAAAACACAAAATTTTCACGTCCCTATACGATTATGCGTCTCGACTCCCGACTTGCTCTATAAGCTGGCTTTCGGTAACTTTTGTATAGATAACTATAGGACAGATCACAAAGGGTTATTTAGCTGGCCGGCAGCTCATTGTCCTTTGTGCAGACTGATTATTGGCACTGCTTAGCTTCGATAAACAGGCTTAGAGGACACCATTGTAACAAAGGGTATACAAGTGATTTGTTGCCTACGATACGATACAATGAATTTGTTAGCTTCATGTACCTACTCTATTTACTTCAAATCCTATTATAGTAAATTGGTCACTTAAATGTGTCTGCCGAGAGCTTATTTATTGAGCCGATATAGCCTACATCATACTCATAGCCTAGTCTCTGACTAACCCTTCGGGGATAATAGTCGTGATTATGTGTTTGTATGATTATAATTAATTACCTTTACCTACTTTAATTACCAATCTCATAGTCATTGACCATATTTTCTGTTTATAACAATCGTTTTTGTGACGCGCTCTTTTGTGTATCAGTGCACTTTGCTCATCGTTAAACACCGATTAAACAGGTGACGGCTAAAGCCAAACCCCTCAAAAAATTAAAGAACCTCTTCAAGCCCCAAATAATTAATCATTAAATCTTAACAGGTACCTAGTGTAATTAAAACGAAAAAATGAGCGGCCTCTAGCTCCCACAAAAGGTACATTAATATATTATGTTAATGGAAGGCAAGAGAGAGCGAAGAATCGCATCGTAAAACGCTGAAGCCATTATAACTCCCCCACTAACGTTTGGACGAAATATTTCTTACGGTGAATTATATCTGTTGAATACTTATAAAAAAAAACTCCAGAATATCTGTCAAATTAAATAATGCCTACTCAAATAAATTAGAATCCTTAGCAATAAAAGAGCGAGTGGGGGAGTGAAAAATAAAGAAATTTAATCTCGTCCACGAGTCGTCTGCTAATCGCCTATTGAAGTTTGTTTAGGGGTTAACGGAGGCAGAGGGTTCTGGTGAGGCTCGGCTATGTTTCAAGAGACAACAATAGAAGCGTTTTTATTAAGTAATAAATTATAAGTTTAAGTTAGTTTCTATCAATCACGTAAATTAGTGATGACCATACCAAATTGTTCTATGTGATGATCAAACCAAATTGTTGTTAGTTATTAGTCTACTTTTCCATTGAAGCTAACATATTCGTTTCTATTTGATTTTTGATTTTTTGTAATAATTTTTGTGTACATTAACTGAATTTATCATAATATTGTTTAAAAACTTAGATGTACTTAATTAAAACCTTGTGACCTTTTCATGAATACCTACGTCATTCAGTTGTCATAGTTCAGGCTATGATTAGTTTGGGGTTGAATGATTGGTGTGACAGTTGTGAAATTTATTATTTAGTATTTAGTTTCACCATAATTAATATTTTATTAGATTTAAGATAAATTTGATTAGTTTTATTAATGATTTAAAAAGTCCACAACGCATGCCGTGGCTGTCTGTAAGTAAAAACTGTGCTTAGATAAGGCTTATGTTTGTAACAGTATCATTGTTTCTGTTAGTATTATGTTTTTGTTGACTGTCTAAATAATAAATAAATAAACAAATAAATTATTATTATGCTCTTTATTTTATCTAATTCTTAAGTTAATTTCTTTTTTACAATATTAAAAAAACCTATGTACAATATAAAATATAAAAAACTAAACCTAGGTTCCCAGCGGAGAGGGAAGAGAGAATAATATTATTAATCCATTACTTATTATTATGCTCTTTATTAAAAATATAATCTTAAGTAAATTTTTTATACAATATTTTATATAAAATAAATATATTTACAATATAAAATATTATAAAAAACATAACCTAGGTTGCCACCGGCAGCGGGGATAGACCCAAGTTACCGGTGGTTAGGGCTGCAGAGTGAGGAACCTCCTGACAATACGTGCCGTGTCAAGGAGTACTGCCTTCTGTATCTGACCCTTGACCCAACCTTTTAGCGAGAGCCTCTCTAGGTGTTGATCGAGGCTCTTAGCTAAAAGACCGTTTGCCGAAACGACTATCGGTACAATAATGGTTGAATCCACATCCCACATGGCGGTAACCTCGTGAGCCAAGTCAAGATACTTACTGAGCTTGTCCTTCTCGGCTTTCACGAGGTTCTCATCATGAGGTACGGTGATATCAACCAATATTGCCCGGCGCTGAGATCGGTCGACCACCACGATATCAGGCTTATTGGCGACAATAGTCCTGTCCGTGATGATAGAGCGATCCCAGTAGAGCGTTTTATGACCATTTTCGAGAACTGGCGCAGGTGCGTACTTGTAGTACGGCACCTCTGATTCAACAAGGCCATATTGAAGAGCAAGTTGCTGGTGAATTATTCTGGCTACTTGGTTGTGTCTGTGCAAATACTCTCCGTTAGCAAGATGAGAACAACCGGAAATAATATGTCGGAGTGATTCTCCAGGACGGCGGCATGGACGACAGATGTCGACCGTACCGTCCTTCATAAAATATATTTCCGGTAGTTATTCGTCTTGATAACTTCATCTTCAATGGCACAGACAAAACCTTCGGTTTCCCCAAAGAGGTCACCGAAACGTAGTCAGTTCACCGAGGCAGGCAAATCTACATCAGGCCCAGTTAAAGCCCGATAGTAGCGCCCGTGTAGCACCTTGCTCTTCCATATGTCCTTGCGATCGAGAGTGCTTAGCACCACTGGTTTGCGCCAGTTTTCTGTTGCCAAGGAGAGCGGCGTAAAGTGTCTATCAACTGCCACGACATCCAAATGCATCCCGCACTCACTGTTAAGGAAATAATCCCTGAGACTGCACACCTCACGGTTATGTAGGTCCTTGGCATTTAAAAAGCCGCGACCCCCACATCTCCGCGGGATGTACAGGCATTTGACGGTCTCTTCTATCCAAGTGCGATTTTGTTGGTATCGGTCCACACGCACTCTGTAGCGACGTATACGGTTTGCCCACGCATAGACTTTTTGCTTCAGAAAGTCAATACGTTCCGTCACACAAGCCATATAGTTTTCCGGACGAACATCAGTCCCAACAAAGGCTTGTGTGACGAATCGCATGACGCGAGGCCGATTATTGCCATTTCTGAAGCAAATTAGCTTTGCAATGAGTGTCCTGAACTTATTAATACGCCCCTCGATCCTCAATTGCCAAGCAGGGGCAGTCCCGGTTCGCCGCGGTACTCGGTCAGAATCCTGGAATTTGACACGAGCAACGCGACACACCGCGATGGCCCCACAATAAAGGATCAAGTGGGTATCAATTAAACTTTCACTGGTTCCAAGATAAGGAACCAGTAAATCGTTCAAGGCACTCATTAACGCCAAATTATGTTTATTCGTGGGCAAACAAGGTATACGCGGCCTAGAGTTACGCGTGTCACGATACTGTAGAATAGCATCTTTCAAAGCGTTCCTCATTTGCTCATTCGTGTACTTACATTCGTATTTATGAAATCTTCATCGTCGGGTACCGGATCTACTCGCGCCACCAAAACCGGCGTCACGGCCGGTAATTGTGGGGCAGGGCGATCCTGCACCGAAGAAGAAGCCGCACAAATACGTAGTGACTCCAGGCGTAGCCGATCAAGTGCTGACTGATCCAGCAAGTTGTTACGCTGGATCACCCGCACTTGATCCGACAATCGTTCGGCAGACACGTCTAAGGTCGGTTCAAAGGCCTGAAACAAAGACAGCATCCTAACACGATACGCAGTAAGGTAATTCCTCCCTCTGTTGCCCTGTAGTAGGCGCGCATGCAGTTCTCATTTATTTGTTGAGTCCATCGCATGCGGCGCACTACACCACCGGTAGCGGGGGTCGTACGCGGGGCAGATTGCCCCGCTGATCCCAAGCGTGCCGGCAGCGGTGGTCGTTCACGTCGCGCAGGTCGTTGTGGCGGCGGCGGGGACGGCGATCGCCCGCTCGCGCTGCTCGACTCGTCTCTGGTGAAGTCATCAGACGAGGAGCTTGAGGTTGGCGGAGCAGGCGATGCTGGAGGGCGTGCGCTTCGTTTGGCTCTTGTTTGCATCATGTCATTTTCGTAATTTTCATCTCAGAACAATAAGATTTTCATATTAGTTGGTCGTTGACGTGTAAACGTCACATTGTTTTTCCTTATTTTTGATTTTTTCCAATGTTTTGCAAACATTTTTGTGGTTTTTCATTGTTGTTATTTTCAAACTATATTTTTAAACGGTTGTAAACAATGATATTATATTTTTTTATTGTAACATCATTGGTTGTAAATCAAATTATTGTTAAAAAATCATGTTACAGAAATAAAATAAAATTCCGATAAAAATACATGACGTTATGATGACATTGACCAGAGAGCTTTTTTTATTATTATTATTATTATTAAAGTATACGTCGGGATGGCCATAAATACGTTAATTCAAAATCAAGTATTCCATTTAAAATTGTACTTTTTCCTTTTCTTGCTGGTACACATTACTGTAAATTTTTTTGTTGGTAAAAAAATAAATTCAAAGATCCGCTCCTCGCTCCCAAGCAAGCCGCATCGCGACCGTCTGTGACATCGGTGGGGGAGTGAAATTAATGAAGTTGTTCATTAAGCTCAAGTGGGATTGTCGCTAATGTTCGACCGGGTAAAAAATAACGCCCGGGTGACGACCCGGACAGAATTAATTGATAATTACCGCACTGGGACCGATTTGGCGTTGTACTACGTTTTGTTTGTTTATTTTCCTTTTTTGTTGTTTACGAGTTTTGTTTTTAACGTTTAAGGCGGGTGTTGCCCGTCAGAAGGTTAGGTTGTTGTGATAGAGATGTTCTTAAGATTTATACAAGTGAGTGATTTATACAAGCTTATCTTTGGGCGTATTTTTCTGTTCTTTTGTTTCGTTAATGGGTTTGTCATGTGCAATAAAGAGTTTTAATATAAAAATCTAATTGGGTTTTCCGGTCTAGTGGTTTGATCACCGGTCTCAGACACAGAGGTTCCGAGTTTAATTCCCAGCCTGGAAGCCGCCTGGTTACCGCCTGGAAGCCGCCTCGCCGCCTACCTCCATCTCATTTACCTATGTCTGTTGCCATAATAAGATTATCTATAAATAGTTATTCATCCAAATGTAATCCCTAGTGCCATGGGACCACTGGTAATTAAAATTACCCGTGGACCCGGTAATGGGTCGACCCACCGGGACCACGGGCAAAGACTCCTAAATTCATTGTAGTTAAAGATTGGGGGTGAAGTTTGCTACTTTTGTTTCCTTTCTTCCATCATTCGCCTTATTGTAACTTATCAGTAGGTGTATTAAGAGTTAGACGTAGCTACTAATCCCCTTTTGTGGAAAAAAAACTGTTACTTACCTACAAACAATAAATTTAGCAGATTAAAAGACAGCTCGTGACTGTTATTTTGTGTTGTTGCAAAAGTGCGAACTATTTGTTGGCGTTGTTTTTCCCTGAAGTACAGATTAATACTGATATAATGGTATCAATGATATTTTTTTTTGGAAGTAATTGATTTTCCACGAATCCTTGTTTAACGAGCGAGCTTTCTTAATGGAAGGAGACTACTTACGAAACCATAGAGATAAAGTCATCGCTATGGTTTCGTAACTAGTCTCCTGTTCCATAATTAATTACTTATGTAAGTACATAGTAATTAAATAAGGAATAAAATGTTTACTAGAAATAAAAACAACCAGTCTCAGGAAATCTCGAATGGGAATCGAACCCAAAAGGCCATCCTTTTGACCCCAGAAAACTCGTTGAATTATTTCTAGTAGTTTGTGATGCGCTGCAAGCCAGCGGTATTACGTCACTGTGAAGTCTACCCGAGTCTACTTCGAGCTTTTCTGAGACTGGTTATTTTTTTCTAGTAAACATTTTATCATATATCTATATAGCATTGTGAATGCAAAAAAAAATCAATATTAGAGATAATTAATAATTATTGGAATTTGGAATATAGAACAGTTATCGCTCAGCTGGCGAGGAACTCGATGGCGCAGCGTAAGTAAGGCGTTCAGTTTCGCAATGCTGAGACACTGGGTGACCAACATCCCGAGCTCCTCCGTGTTTCGAAAGGCGCGTGAAGCCGTTGGCCCCAGTTGTTGTTACGACAACGGTTGGTGGCTATTAACAGATGGCATTTGTTAATAGCCAACAACCCACAATGGGCGAGCGTGGTGGGTAATGGACCAAACTCCCCATGTGCTGCTTTCCATGTGGAAGGATTGTGTCCAGTCTAGGATTGTGTCCGTTTATAGGATGATGATCGCTCAGCGGCTAACACTAAACGATATTTTGAGTTATTATGCAATATACATAATAATATCTTAAAGAATAATACTTATATCTCCGAAGGGTTAGTAAGAGACTAGGCAATGAGGACAGCAAAAGCAGTCCTCTACCATAGTCCACTTGTAACCTCCCCACCCCCCTATAAATTCTATACCTTAATCTAATGCCTTTCACACCTATATGCCTAGTCTACCTTATAATACATACACACATCCTCGCCGCTTCTACATTAACTTAACTTATTATCTAATTCTTAACCTAATTAACCTAATTTATCTACAATCTAATGGTTGTGTTTGGAGTTTTTCTTTAGTGCGTATTGTTTGTATGATGATGAAACCTTAGCATAGCTTAATTCTATTTGCAGTGAATTTCAGTCAAGCAATGTAATATTATAATAACTACTATTTTGGCCAGATCGTCTAGTGAACCCTCCGTTGTTAACCGCATTTAAGTAACTCAAGTTCTTTCGTGAAAGTTTAGTAATTGGCTTATCCCTGTGTTAAATTATTTACTCCTGACCTAATTACCTACCAGTCTATAGATCATAACATAGATATGTGTAGCCTAGCAATGACTCCGTCTGAACTGTGACCTAAATCCTTCACTGCAGCTGCGGGGAAGATTTGTAACCACTCAAAGGTAATCAGATGATAGCTTAGCTTGCAGGTATTATTATTTATTAAAAGTAGCATGATACATAAGAAGTCTTGTGCAATTTACATGACATATTAGAGGATTCTGGTAATTTAATAGCCCCTCCCCGCTATTAGCATGCCTATCAGCTCATTGTATTATATCAGCCCTGACCAGATTGAATTTAACTTTAATTATTAGCTTGTGCCTTTAATTCTTTAAAACTGAGAATTTACATCTCTCCTCAAAATTTAATTTAATTTTACATTATGAACTATGTGTTAGCAATTTAAATTCTTATTATTCCACATAAATCAATAGAGTTTATCTCAAGGCTTGCTATCATCCAAATATCCTTTTCACATTAAGAACTTAATTATTCAATGCAATAACTTATATTCAGTTCTGTAAAGGGTGGATAATTTAATCAAACGCCACTTCAGGCGGTGGCTAAAGTAGAATGCTATTAATACAGGTAAAATTACTTTTATTTACTCTTAGTATTTATTATACAGGTCTTATAAAGTTCCAATATAACTACATTGGATTGGCTGCATTGGCAGATTATCACATCTTAAGTTTATTAAAGGATGTTTAATTCATTCAATATCCTTGACTTTTAGGAAGTGAACTTAAATAGAATACTATCATTTGAAGTAAATTACTTTGGGTTACTCTTAGTGTTCATTATACAGATTTATAAAGTATAAGTACATCTCAAGTTTATTGAAAGATGTTTAATTTATTCCATATCCTTGACTTTTAGGAAGTGAACTTAAATAGAATACTATCATTTGAAGTAAATTACTTTGGGTTACTCTTAGTGTTCATTATACAGATTTATAAAGTATAAGTACATCTCAAGTTTATTGAAAGATGTTTAATTTATTCCATATCCTTGACTTTTAGGAAGTGAACTTAAATAGAATACTATCATTTGAAGTAAATTACTTTGGGTTACTCTTAGTGTTCATTATACAGATTTATAAAGTATAAGTACATCTCAAGTTTATTGAAAAATGTTTAATTTATTCAATATCCTTGACTTTTAGGAAGTGAACTTAAGTTAATTATTTTTCCATTAACTTCCACCCCCTGTCTCTCAGACTGAGTGGTTAATTTGATAGCCTACTAAATCATAGTTAGTATGTTGTAGTAGGTAGTAAATCAGGTAATTATCTCTGTTAATAATTGAATCAATTACATTTAGAAGTTATCTTTTACTCACTTTAATAAGTATAAAGCTGACTGTACTAGGTATTAGTCTGATTGATTTAGATTGTTCCCATCAAATATTTCTATGTTTCATATTATTAGAAGTAAGTACTTACATATCTTAAGAGGTCTTTGACCATTAAGGTGAATTCAAATGGTATTAGTAGACCATTGTCAGGCTAATTAGCAGGTTGTTATCAATCAATTATTTCTATGTTTCAGATTATTAGAAGCTCATAGCTTGCAATGTCTTCCTTCAACGAATTATCCTAGGTTCTAAACTGGTTTAAGTTGTTTAGTTTGTATCAGCTTATTTTTACTAATAGGTATCGGATGTATAATTTTTTTATACTTTGAAGAGTGTAGCTATTTTAAGGCCGTATTGTACCTCAGGGAAAGCTAAAAATGCCTGTTTGGTCATTTCAGTATTAGAAATCAAACATCACAGTACAGTTATGCTTATTTGCTATAACTTTTTAGTATTTTTCTTGTAATAGGAAACCAGTCTAGACTTTTAGGTATTCCAAGTAATGACGGTACAATATTATCATACTTCTGTTAATTATTTAAAATGAATAATTAATTGGTAACAACTTTAGGAAAACAATTAGAATTTTATCGGCCTGCGGTAACAGATTACTTCCTAGCTAGGACCCACATCACTTCATCATAATTTTATTTAGCACCGTAACTTAATTATCCCTACCTTATTAGTCTGAATTAATCCGGCCTGGCCTCGCGGCTCAAGCTCCCGTCCTATGTACGCACTGCGTGCAAATACCTTGCCCTCCCATAACTAACCATATATATATCCGCCTACCTATAGATTCCTACAACTTTCCTCACTTGAAAATGCCTATATTTTGTCGAACTAACAGTCCCTTTTGTGTACCTTGCAATCTAGGCCCAAGCCACATTTAACTTAAATTCGTGATGTGTGGTGAGAGTCGCATTGCCCCTGAAAGCAACTAACTCCTAAATGTTCTATCAGTCGAGCCAGTATACTCAGTGTGTTATTTTCCTATCACTACACTGTATGTACGGAGGTAGACTCGAAATTGGACTGGGTCATACGGGTCTACCTCCAGCTAAATGGTGTCTGACCTATCTTCAACTTTCACTAGGGAGACAACTGTCTCTCCCCCATTACTCCGTCGAAGATAGTGTATTGTTTAGCGTAATGATGTAAAACGCCGATCTTATTAAATACAATCAAAGATCATCCAGACCGAAGTCTGTTGAAAGGTACATAGGTTTTCGTTGCCACCGTTACGCGTTTCCGCCGATGTACCCCGGAATACTTCATTCCGTCAACGGATTCGAGTTGCGACCGCAATAGTTTTACTTTATTAATCACTTTCAATTTCACAAATCTTAATTAATATCGCAGCTCGAATATCACTTAGCGCACTATCAAAGCTCGGACACTATTTTCCCCGTATGAGTAGTACCGCACTCTTAAGTTGGACCGCACCGCCGACGTCCCAAAATTGAATGTCCGCTAATTTTCCGCCCTTTTCCCAAGCATCTTAACTTTCGCGCCATGCGCACTTAACATTCGCCCGCGCGAGTCCGCTTTTCTTCCCTTCAACTAATCGCTAGCTGTTTCCCCGATGCCCCTCGCCTTCGCGTCGCGCCACGTGGAGCTATCATCCGACCTCTCTTTCTGTCTTTTTCTCAACCTCTCGCTCGCTCATTGCCGCTTTCGCCGCGCAATTCTAAAATTTTCCATAATCTAACCAAATCTCGTCCGACAGCCAATATTTCATCTTTGAATATCTAAATGTAGCCTTCTATTAACAATTCCCTCTCAATAATCCTCCACTTAAGCCAATAATCCTATATTTTGGGAAATTATCAAAGGTTCCGTATTCCGACCATAGATGGCGTCCGCCCGTAGGTGAACCACTTTCCCGACCCCAGAGCAGTCCCCGCGAAATTCAAAATAAAAAATACGGTCCTAGTCAAGCTCACAACCTTATGACTCCCGCTAGACGCCGCCTACGTCGCAAGGGACGCGCAGAGCAGTCCCCGCGAAATTCAAAATAAAGAAGTCAAACTAGCAACCTTATGCAAAGCTCAAGTAAATAACTCACGCTAGATGGCGCCTATGTCGCAAGGAGCACACAGAGCAGTCCCCGCGAAGTTCAAACTAGAGATAAAGCGTTAGACCACGGACCATTATTCTGAACTAGTTTATTATTCCCTTTTTCATGCTTATTATATTAATGGTGCTACGCATTAATATTTATTTTAGTGCTACTCCCACACATTTCTTACTAACGGACGGATACCATTCATTCTGTACCGTTACACACTGTGAAAAGTAGACTATGGTTGAGGAATAGCGACTGCACATGTGCTCAGCGTTACAGGTGGTAAGCCCATCGCCGCTTTATACTGTTGGAAATATGTGTAGTCTTTAGTTAGTCGCCTTTTACGACACACAAGGGAAGAGAAGGGGTGGTAGTATTCTTTCACCGCTACGTCAACGGATGGGTGACTAAATTAAAATACCTCAATTTCCAATGCTTCCCAAAGCATGTTAAACCGTTAAGAAACACGCCAGCCGATCAACCTATCCTTAACTAACAAATCTATAATCGTTATTCAACTCAAACCCAAATATATTTATTCAATAAACTCAATTAATAAATACTTTGAATCGTCCAAATCTTTTTTAACCTACTACGTCATTTCTTAGCTCTATGGCAAAGAACGGGCGAAAGTAACCACAGCGCACAGATGCAACGACATTTACAAAAAAGAAAAACATTAGACGTTACCAGGGTCAAAAAATACAAAATATGATTTTCATACGGAACTCCGAAAATTCCGAACCATAAAGTACAATATTGATAGAACGCTGTAAAGTATTAAGTTTTTAGTACCGAAAAACCACGCACGGATTACCTACGTGCTACGTCAGGTACTTCAGATAAAAACCATGTTGCTCTACAGGAATACTAAGACGGCTTAGGCAACTAGCTTTATAGAAATGTTTTTACATAGGTACTTAGGTTTTACCGGCTCAGCAAGAATAAGAATAAGAATAAGAATATTTATTTGTCAATAACATGTGTGGTTACATAATAAAAGTTGGTACCTATAAATTTTAATTGCATCAACATGTTTTGCCAGTTTGGCGTACAAATTTTATTTATAAAAAGCGTCTATTGTCAATTAGTCAAAAGAATTAAATATCAACGTAAAAAGTGCAAGTCAAATAACAAATACAAATAATAATTTAAAAAAAAAACCATGTCGTATACATTACATTACTACAAAATACAAATGTCAAAATAAAAATATCGTAATGAATAAATTAAATTAAATAAGTTTATCATTTAAATAATCAATAATATTGTAGTAGCATTTGTCAATCAATAAGCATTTCATTTTATTTTTAAAGTGGTTTAATGGCAGTTCTCTGTATATCTTGGGAATTTTGTTATAAATTTTAGGTCCCATGCAAAATACACTTTTAGACATCAATGTAGTATTAGCTGTATGAAGTTGTAACCGGTCATTGTTGCGTCTATTACGGACAACACCATCTGACATTTTAGGGAACAGTTCAGGGTGTAATTTTATGAATACAGCAGTTTCATAGATGTACATGGATGGCAACGTAAGAATTTTGTGTTTTAAAAATAGAGGCTTACAACTTTCTATGCTCTTAAGATCAAACATAGACCTCAAACAGCGTTTTTGCATTTTAAATGCCAATACTACGTCAGTGGAGTTACCCCAAAACATTATGCCGTATCTAATAATGGAGGCAACCAATCCATGGTATGCAGTAAGCAAAGCGTTAGTGCCTAAAACTTGGGCAAGTTTATACAATGCGTACGAAGAGCTGCTGATTCTTTTACATAAATAGTCAATGTGCTCTTTCCAATTTAATTTACTATCAATAATTAATCCTAAAAATTTTGTTGAGTTTGTCTCAGTTATTAATAATTTAATATTATCTAGTGGCATTCCCGGTTGTATTTGTCTTATCTGCATAAATTGAGTCTTATTTAAATTTATTTTTAAATTATTATTTTCCAACCAAGATATTACTAATGTCAAAGAGTTCAAAATGTCAAATTCATAGGTATCTAGATTATTACATGGTATTGTCATTGTACTGTCATCTGCGAAAAGTGTCAAAGGGTAGGGGATTTTTTTAGGGAAATCATTAATGTACATAATAAATAATAAAGGACCCAAAACACTTCCTTAAGGTACTTCAAATTTTACCAAACGTTCGCTGGAAGTGAAGGCTTCATCTATGTTTGTCTGTTTATTGATTTTTGATAAAACTGTGTACTGTTTTCTATTTGTTAAATATGATTGTAACAACTTGAGCACATTTCCTCTAATACCATACAATTCCAATTTTTTTAATAATATATCGTGGTCAACGTGATCAAAAGCCTGTGTCATATCACAATACACAACGCAGACGGGATTTTTTCTATCAACATTTGACATCACTGTCTGTAAAAATTCAAATACTGCCAAATTAACAGTTTTACATTTTCGAAAACCTTTTTGTTCATCGCATAATATTTTATTTTTTTCGAGATACGTATAAATTTAATTAAATATAAACTTTTCAAAAAGTTTTGATAAAATTGGTACGAGTGTAATAGGTCTAAAGTTTATAATATCATTCTTATCTCCCTTTTTGAACAACGGCTTGACAACAGATAATTTTAAGTAATCTGGATACACACCAGTTTCTATACAAATATTAATTATATGTGATAATGGAACACATACATCGTCACTTACAGCTTTTATTATTTTGGTTGATATGCCATCGAAACCCTCGCTTTTTGTGTTTTTTAGACTAGCGATAGTTTTTTTTATGTCACAAGGTATGCACGGTGGCATAAACATCGACCGCTGCTTTGAAGGAAAACTCGACGTTGCAGATTTATTAGACTCTTTTGTACAAGTAACCCTATCAATAAAATAGTTATTAAACTTATTAGCTATTGCTTTCGGATCAGTAATAACTTTGTCATCAACCTTAATTTGAGATATGTCATTTTTTGGTAGGTTAAATTTAGATTTGTTTATTATTTCCCATGTCGTTTTCTGTTTGTTGTCCGATATTTTAATATTGTAATTATTTTGTGCCTTTTGTGTCAAATTTATAATTCTTTTAATTAATCTGGTATATTTCAAGTAGATCTGTTTATTATTTTCAGTCGGTTTATGTCTATAGTTCCATAATAGTTGTCTTTTTTTCTTACTGCAGCATTTTATACCCCGCGATATCCATCTAAGTTTTTTTATGATAGGTATAGATTTAGTAATTATAGGGAAGCATAAATTGTAGAATAATTTAAAGTCTTCTATAAATTCATTGAATGCTGAATTGGCGTCGTTTGCCCTAAAAACATCAACAAATGAAAGACGTTTCAAGCATTCTTTAAATTTAGTAATATTTTCGAGGCTATAATCCCTGTGTTTTTTTTCCCAATGTTTAATCAGTGGTAGACCCTTTATTGTACATCGCATGAGCTGCGCAGTGTGATCTGACAAGGCTAGTTCAAGGACTTCCGGTTTATAGCCTTTTTTAAGGTTATGTGCAAAGTTGTCAATACATGTTCGGCTTGCCATTCTAGTTGGTTGTCTCAATGCTAGTTTTAAATTATAATTCAATAGTATACATTCAAATTCCATAGCAATATTATTATTTGTCAAAATGTCAATATTAAAGTCACCAGCTACTACAATGTGGTCAAATCTAATAATTTTATGTATTTTTAAAAGCAATTGATCCAATTTAGCAAAAAATATGTTTATATTTGCTACATTTGGTACCCTATATACACGCACAACAACAAGTTTATAATTAATTAATTCTATAGCACAGCATTCGAATAAATTTGGCACTGACAGTTCTGCGATTTCTGAGACAGGTTTCCACATGTGACCCTTGCGTAATAAAATGCAAGCACCACCTCTCTTTGACTTCTTTCTTGAAAAGCATGCGGCGAGATAATAATTTTGTATTGAAAGTTGAGATTCTTGCCCTGCCATCATGAAGTGTTCAGTAATACATAACACATCGACAGATTTACCCTTTTCCGTAAGATCTTCCAAGTGTACCTCCAGTGTATTCGATTTGTTAATAAGACCGGCGATGTTCTGATGAAGTATGTTAATGTTATTGCTCGAGAAAAAACAAGTCATTGGTTTGGCTTGATTCATAAACAGCTGTTTCATACTTTATTATCACGCTTATGCGAGTACTGAGATCTTTAAATATTTGCTGTAAGCCACGGGTGCTTATAACGCCGGTTCTTTTATTAAACATACTGTTATTATAAGACAAATTTCTGTTGGAATCAAGAAGATAAGCATGTTCATGAGTCAGAATATCCAAGTTTAGTAGACTGTTAAAACTTTCAATTCTTGAGTTATACATGTTTGCATATTTTCCACAGTTAAAAGTTGGTAAACATAGGATAATATTAGTGTGCTTAATCTGCTGCAGGACCTCTCTGAGCCATATAATGAGATTAAAGTAATCATTTGTATTTTTAAAGTCATCTTCGCCTATAAGAACAACGCAAAAGTCGTTCATTGTAAACTTTTGGACTTTTGAGTTTATACCACAAATGAGTTGTTTCAAATTACAGTGAGGAGTCAAGTAGTGGCATAATTCAGAGCTAGGAAATGTCCTTCTAGCTATTGGAAGTATGTTAGATTTATTATTTGTGCTCAGTATGCTTATTTTTGACATCTTTTTTTGTCCTAGTTTTTTGTGTGTTGTGTCCAAAGTATTTTTTCTCTGATTAGAATCAGTTGATAAGTGTTCATTTAATGTAATTTTGTAGGACTGGGTTTCATTATTTTTCGAATATACTTTGTCGCTGTTTTCTGTCTGTTTACTCTTCTTTTGTCTTCTTTCCATTGGTGTTATACATTTATCATTGCACTTTGAAGTAACTGAGCTGTTGCATTCTTTTGTCAACACATCATTACCTTTTGACAACTCACTATATTTCTTTAATTCTAAGTTCTGTTGTTTCAGTGAATCTATTTCTATATGGGCACTTTGTAATTCATTTTTTAATATTTCTATCTGTTCTCTCAATTTCGCTAGCTCGTCAGATTGTATTGAATAAGGATCGTCATCATTGGAAATGTCCGGTAAACTCTCCATGGTTTCGTTTAAAGAATCAGTCGTCTGACCTTCTTCTATAGTATTTGCCGCATCTGTATTGTAACGTTTGGAACGAAACGTAATATTGTCTAGGAAATTCATATTTGTTGCAGATCAAATTGTATTGTAATATTTTATGTAACTTTTTATTAAATTCCTGGAATCGAGCTATGGACACGTTGCAATGTTTGATATATTTAAGATTATTTTAAAAAATATTTTTCTTATCAAAAATTCTGCATTGACCCGGGGGTTTGAACCACGGATCCTAAGGTCCGTAGTCCGGTCGAGCGCTGTCGCGGCCACCGGCTCTTATTATTAGGCGTCGAATATTTGGGTATGGCTGCTGCGAGGTGTCGAAATATAATGGATGATAGTGGTCAGTTATTGCAAGATAATTTTTGGATCACCTTCATAAGCAACAAATCACAAAATATGTTGTAGTGATTGTATTTTTGACTATTTTATGTGAATTTGTTAACAGTTATCGCCACTCACCCACAGTATTCATCAATGTACTTATTGTTCCTTTTGTCGCTTTTTGTTTCTTCAACTGAAGTGCTTAGCAACACCAACACTGTAAGTAGGTACACCGTAGCACTATTTCCAATTATTACACTTTCCGATGTTATTATAGTTTAATAACGATAGTACTTAAGATTAATAAGTTGTTTTTATTAACGAACTAATCAAATGTCCAAACAACATAGAATTAATATTTTTTTCAATTGAATTGCAATTTTATAAAAAAACCAGATACCACCACAGATGCCACCTACCGGGTCTAGTTGAGAATCTGAACCGTCTAGAGACCCAGTCGATACAAACAAACATTTTCAATTAAATCTTACGTTTATAAACAGTTCACTTACGTACACACCACAGACCATGGGCTACTAAGTGGTCTGTGATACACACATTCAGAAGTATTATATATTAAAAATGACATTAAAAACTAAATTAAATAAATAAATATTGTTTAATTTTATGAACAGGAAGGAATAATCTATTTCTTTTTTTTGTTAAATCAGTTCCAACTCTTCTGTTTAGGCAGACACTTCGTTTTAAAGGTATTTGCATTTGTTCTCTGGCTTAGATTTCGTTCCGCATTTGTGTTTCGAAAGGATAAAATAACTAATGGCTTGTCGTCTATCCAAACTAAATTAAATGACGGTAATTAATTAAGACCAGCGTATTGATGTTTTCTTTTGTGTATTTTCCTTTTGTTTTGTTTTGTATAGAGTTTTTCCTTAGACAATGTTTAGATGAGATGTTTTATCTTCATAGAATAAATTTAATCAATTCTTGATAATGTTTTAGAGGAAAATGAAGCCGTTTATCAAGGTTTTGTCGTAAAATGGCAATTCTTAGGAACCAATTCACTAAAATGCCTGCAATGTAACCTTCATACCTATACGCTATGTAGGGCGGTATGTTCCATCTGTGTAAGTGTAAATAAAGTACCTTAGCCTCACACAATGTCATTAAATACGTCGTTGACATTCCACCACTAATAGTAAAATAATATATCAAAGATTAGTTAAGAAAGGGTAAACTTTATTTTATAAACGAGTACAAGTATTTATAGGAAACTGCAATTAGAAAAGACTTTTCATTATAACTACTCGTACCTACGTGTTTAAAGGTCGTTTTGTAATAGGTTGTAAATAGTAGCTTGCACCCGCAGGCTAATAAACATTGAAGGACAGAAGGTTCGCTTCTTTTCTTAAAGAATAACAAGTAAGTATTACTATGATTTACGATTTACCCATTTTCCCTTAGATGTCGCAAAAGGCGACTAACAGACTAAAGACTGCACATAGTACATCAAACAGCAAAGAGCGGCGATGGGCTTACTACCTTTTACGCTGAGCACATGTGCAGTTGTGATTTGGTGAAACGTGGACTATGGCAGAGGACTGCTTCCGCGGTCCTTTTTGCCTAGTCTCTGACTAACCCTTTGGGGATAATAGTCCCGAATATATGTATGTACTAGCGGCCGCTCGCAGTTTCACCCGCGTGGTTCCCGTTCCCATAGAAATATCGAGATAAAAAGTATCCAATGTGTTAATCCAGGTTATAAACTATCTGTATGCCAAATTTCATCCAAATCCATTCAGTAGTTTTTACGTGAAAGAGTTACAAACATACACACTCACAAACTTTCGCCTTTATTATATTAGTAGGATGTATCCAAAATCATTTTCACTTATTGATATTTCAATACATGAGTGATAGTAGCTAATTAAGTAGTCTCTGCCTAACTAGTCTCGAAATCAGGATGGCTACGAGTCGTGAAGCTTTTAAAAAGAAAGTCCGCATGCTCATGCTCCAATGAAACCATGGTAGAATCATCTCAGTAACGTCCTTTTTATAAGTTATGTAGATAAACGTATTTAGTCGCCTTTTACGACTTGTTAAAAATAAGGAGGTGTCCTTCTGGGCTGATTTCATTGACTATGGCACCTCCACTATTACTCGGCTTACGATGGAAAATTGAAAAGTTAACGAGCCTACTCCGCGCGCTCGCGTTCCGCCCGACCACCTTTTGTTTTGCCGTTGGCCGCCGGAACTCCTCTTATTAGCTATTGACAGGGCTGGCACGCGTTAATTACGAGTATTTACTAACGACGTAGGGACTAATAGTTATATCCGATTTTGTTAACGACCCTAAAGCGCTGAGCGAACGAGTTGCCGACACGGGACACCATCATACGAAAACTGTAGTTGTAGTGCGTTCAGTAGCTACTACCGGACACTGCAGCCGCTTTTTTTATTTATGGTATCAAATGTCGGAAACAGAAAGCGTTTACGTTTGTGCAGCGTCTAAGTGAATGTAGCCTTTACGCAACTTCAGGTGACGTTTGCCGGAGTAAAACTGTCAACAAAAATGGATTAAGGGTATTGAATACTCACGTATTTTTTCTGGCTGTCTACATAAAGAATCAGTCTTAACGCTTTTATTATAATTAATAACTATTAATAGCTAAATAACTATATCGTTGTTCAATAAAATAGCAGAATACAAATAAAAATGGGATTTACATAAACAGTAAGGTAGATACAACGTCTTACCTATTGGATAACGTTATCATATTATTAAGCAGTTGCTATGTTACGAGGTTAGTTATAATTTTTCTAGTTAATACTATTTACTAGAAAAATTATAATTTTCTTTATTTAAAAAATAGTAACATAAAAGAAAAAAATATGTAAAAAAAAATAATCTGTTTTAAAATTACTTTTGCATTTAATTTTGCCGATGCTACTTGGTTTTAATGAACTATGTGTAAGGGAACGTTGTAAAACTACCACAGTCGAAGGTTTCCTATAAACAATAGTAAAAAAAGTATAAAAACAATTTTATTTTCCACACCACGTTTACTCAAACATCACAGCCCTGTTATTAGAGGAAATTGCTTGGAGAAACATGAAAGGTGTACGGAGTCGTTCTTGATGGTATCCTGGCTCTTAGACTATCTGCTGGAAGTAATGAGCTTGTTAATTGACTTTCCTTTTCAGCATAGCAACTTGTTACTTTTTATTTATTGATCAATCAAAGACTCTGTATACATAATAAATCAAACGAGTTTGTTAGAATCTGCCATTTTCCTTAATTTTAATTTGTAACTTCCCACAACTGTCTCTTATTGGCAATGCCTTCCGAATTCACTCGAAGTTGTCCATTAGTGGTTAAGCATAATGGTGACATACTTGTTTATTTAATTAAATGTGTAAAGCATAACAAGTTTCATCTTTCTTACTATTCCTATATCACCGGCATTACTTTATATTAGTGACATAGGTATATCGGTTTTGTGACTTATTAGGTAATTAATTAAATGCGTCAATGTACCTAAACAACTTTACATTTTTTAATCGCCTTCATTATTTAAATTAGGCACTGCTAAATTAAGACATTTCTAACCGTAAAATCACCTCTGTGGTTTTTTCCGCTTCTGTGGTGTATTGGCTAAGTAACCTTAGTCCCGGATTCGATTCGCAGTGGGGGTACATCTACTTAGATTTAATGATACAGAACAATTCCGTTCTACATTAACAAAATGTCGGGCGAATAATCGCAACGTTTATTGAATGTTTCATTAATTTGATCGTCGGCTCTAAAAGTTTCCAAACGAACACTGATTAGGCTTCTTCAAAGTTTGACGAAACGAAAGTTTCATTTGAAAGGAAAACGCAACATTTGTAAGTATTATTAGATCCACTCGCCCCGTGAAGCTGTACAAAATCATCGTTTATGAAACTTGCAAAAAACATTTTCTTCAACATGACGTATACTTATACAGTTAAAAGTTTTGGCTTCGTAACATCAAGGAATGAACCCTTATCAAAACCGTAAAACAATTATTGTTCAAGACTAGGTCTGGAAAAGGAGAAATTAGAAAACTGACCACAGTCCTTAGAAAACATATTTCCATAATATTAAAGCGTCGGTATTTTTAATTTATTCGCCAGTTTAGAATAAATAAATATTTTTTTAAAACAAAACTTAATATTAAACAACAAGTGCAAAACTATTAGAAAAGAGATAAAAAAGACATTCCAACATAAATAATAGTATTATAGTATGCAAAAGTAGATGGAGTCATTAACCTACCACACCTTGTAACAATAGTTTTGTAATATTTATTTAACTTAATGGCAAGCACAAAGTCGATATCGCAAACGCTTATTATTCAAAATACAAATAGGTACAAAATATTTTTAAACCTCCTGATATCATTGACAAAAATATTTCCTTACGCGTCTAATTGGATACAACCGTAAATAAATCAATTAAATTCTTCCAGTGACTGTTCCGTTTAATGGCAGGATTGAAATCGATGCTATTTGAGGCGGCGCATAAGTTTTATTTTTATAAACCTCCCCTAATTGGGACATTAGGAAGAAATGTTGAGAAATCTTCAGATTCTATTGTAATTCTCGATTATATAAACGTACACCTTTTTGTGATCGAGTGGGTTTGTAACTCCGCTCTACTTAAGAGAGTTTATGCATTTCGGTTTTCCATACAAACTTCCAAGTCGAAATTTTTGAAAACCAATAAGCCAATTTTAATTAAACTTTCCATGCTGGAGTAAAATACAGGGATCTAAATAGTTTGGTTAAAACATTTGTAAATAGAGTTTATTTAGCTGAGTTATTGCGATTTAAAGTCTACTTTAGAAAGTTTAGCATGCAAAGTTTCATTGAAATTGGCTAAATGGTTTTTAAAAATTTGTATGGGAAACCGAAATTCGTAAACCCTCTTAATGACAGGTTCTTCCATGCCGACACAATGGTGACGGCCCGCCAGATAAAAAGTTGAAAAGTTGAAAAACCCTGGAACTTCAGTTGGTCTCTGTACCTCTATGCGCCTCTATGCTTTCTTATTGCCCTATGCTTTGCACTGGATCTAGTATCATTAAAACCGAATCTCAAACACCAGCCTTAATGTTGTTATCTAATAGTAATTACAATCTGAAATTAGAGGTGTATCCACATCACTTACTGATGATATTATTTTTATCGGTAATTTCATAGCAACCCTGAAACTTCAGTTGCTCTCTGTACCTCTATGCGCCTCTATGCTTTGTTATTGCCCTATGCTTTAGATGCACTGGATCTAGAGTATCATTCGAACCGAAACACAAACACCAGATCTAATGTTGTTATCTAACAGTAATTGAAATCTGAAGTTAGAGGTGTAACGGTCATTTTGTCATTATTATCATGAAGCACGAAGGAATTCGCCATGTTTTATGAAAAGAAATGATTATTTATTCGCACAAAACAGAGTACATTTAAGTTGGTGGTAATTTTATAATTTTAAATTTCCGTTTTGCCAAACGCAGGTCATGTGAATGTTATCTAAAATTAAAATATGTTAAAATAAATTATTAAATTATTGTAATAATGAAGCCATAAAGGGGTAGGTACTGCCAATTCCGATCTATGGTGATAATATACAATAACAATATTATAATAAAATTAGAATAGTTGAAATATGTTACACTAAATCAGTATGATAAAAATAAATATTATATACATACATCATACATATAATCACGACTATTATCCCCGAAGGGTTTGTCAGAGACTAGGCAATAAGGACCGCAAAAGTAGTCATAGGAAAAAGGGAACTATGATGACAGAGGCCATCATAGTTCACTTTTCACCAAATAGCGACTGCACATGTGCTCAGCTATTGGATGTATGTGCAGTCTTTAGTCTGTTAGTCGCCTCCTACGACACCCAAGGGAAGAGAGGGGGTGGTAGTATTTTTTCACCGCTACGTGACACGGTTAATAATAAATGATAAAACATGATGACAAGGACAAACAAAACACAATCTCGTTCAAGTATTTATATGAATTTCATTTGTAAAATCTGTTTGCAACCGATCGCTCCTAAACCCACTAGTGGGAACGAGTGCCATTGTCGCGGCCAAAACGCCGAGCGTGTCACGGCGCATCGCTGAGAGTCGTTTATCAGGCGGGTCGAGTATAGACGCGTAATTATACATCACACACGGCCGGTGCAGACTACTAGCAGCGGCTAACCCATTGTTAGCTGTTCTTACAGTTTAATATTTACACACATCAGATTTTTTAGCAACAATTGAATTTGAAAAAATAAGAACTGTGCATTTGGTTATTTGTTATTATGACATTTCTGAAAAGTAAGAAAAGCAAAGCGAACGACGCGACGCAATAAACAGTTTCATACAACCTCCTCATATTTTTGACTTGTCAGTTGTCAGCTCTTTCTGTCACTGTTGTCTGTGAGTATGTATGTGGTTGTCCGATTCGTTATTTTTAGTTTAATGAACTCATGTGTAGTCTTGATTATTGGCTTCTTTAATAATAAATATGTGTTGTGACCTGTGGGTGATTAGTTGAAATATAATTGCCATATAACATGTTCAGCTATGATTGTGTTGCCGAAAATATTGAGAAAATCAATGTCCAACAGCAAAGTTAAAATTGTAATTTTTAAACTTTCTCTCATATAACTCTGGCTTTTAATAAAAAATCTGGCTTTAGACCATAAAACAGTAATTTAATAGATAACATTTTGCTACCAATATAATTTTATACAAGCTAAATAATTGTCAGGTTTCCAAATATATGAGCCGTGGGCATTGTCCTTTTGCAGAATACACTAATTTACGTCATTTAGAAAAAAAGCTAAAAAAATGTGGCTTTCATACTCACCATTATTTTGTCCCGACGATAGTCAGTTGCTCAGTAGTTGAGGGATCTGGGTGAAGTGCGCTTCTACAGTCACCAGTATTAAGATGTGACATGCAAAAATATCAGATCATTGGTGGAAGGCATGTATATAGACATACTTATATGCCTTCCACCAATGACCAGATATTTTTGCTGGCCGTCGATAGTCACATCTCAATTCTACTCGAGTAGCTTGTGGGTCAGATATACCAAGAAGTATAGACGCCCTTCGTATTCAATATAATAATGCGTTCAGGGCACTCTTCCGGCTGCCTCGTTTTTGCAGTGCATCCGGGATGTTTGCGGATGCGCAGGTCGACAGTTTCCCGGCTATTTGGCGCAAAAAAGCTGGATCCCTATTGCGTCGAATCCGTGGCAGCCGGAACAGTGTTTTGAAAGGCTTAGTCGACAGTAGGGACTGTCCACTGATCGCGCACATGTCCCATATTACCCGGTCTGTTCTAGTTATTAAGTACTAACATAGGAGTTAGGCTTTTGTTATACTAACCACATTATGGATCTTTGTAGTCCGATAAATAAACATTTTTAAATTTTTTTTTTTTAATGCTGGTGCCTGTACCATAAGCTTTATCATCACCTTCATCAGGTGAGATGAAGGCCAAGTGCCAAACTGTAGTAAAAAACCTACATCAAAATTAATACATACATACATTAAATCACAACTATTATCCCCAAAGGGTTAGTCCGAGACTATCCAATGAGACTCGCAAAAGCAGTCCACTGCCATATTACACGTTTCAACAAATTATAACTGCACATGTGCTCAGCGTGATAGATATAGAGCTCATCACCGCTCTATGCTGTTGGATGTGAGTGCAGTCTTTAGTACATTAGTCGCCTTTTACCACAGAATAATTTTACCTTACCCTAAGGAAGAGAGGGGTTGTTAGTATTCTCTATGGAGTCGCTATACAACACGGCTCGTGGCCAAAATTAACGTTAATGTTGTACTTATCGCGGTTCTAGTTATTGTCAACGTTAATTATAGCTTCTTTGTAGTACAAATAATTATGAAATAGATACATATTCATACATATAGTCACCACTATTATCCCCGAAGGCTTAATCAGAGACTAGGCAATGAGGACCGCAAAAGCAGTCCTCTGCCATAGTCCACTTTTCAACAGCGACTGCACATGTACTCAGCGTGACAGGTGGTGAACCCATCGCCACTCTATGGTGTTAATTGTATGTGAAGTCTTTAGTCCGTTAGTCGCCTTTTACGACACCGAAGGGAAGAGAGGGGGTGGTAGTATTCTTTCACCGCCACGCGACATGGTTAGTGAAATAGAATTTGCTCGAAAATTTTACTTTTAGTCTGTATTAATCTAAGCGTTTACTGTGCGATCTGTCAGATGGAATGCTCTATACTCGTATGAAGGGGGTCAAGTGCCGTGTCGCTTAATTAAATGTTGCGTTAGTACACACGGGCTTGTAGGACCGCAGACTTATCTTTGAATTCAGAGAAACTTTATTTACTCAAAAAGAATTTATGTATTATAGTTCACTTAAATGTGCTTATAGCATTAAACTTTAAAAGTAAGTACAATCCAGCAATAAAATGCGAAAGTGAGTTTGTTTGTTACGCTTTCGCGTTTAAAAACGCATAATCGATTTTGATATTATAATAGAAAGCATATATTTTTTCACTTTTTAAAATTTTAGTAAAAGTAACTCTTTTTGGTAGCTATGATTTTCGTCAATTTGTGAAAAGAAAAGTTATAGTGCACTTTTTCTTGTACCCTATTTGCTACACCCTAAATATTTTTTATGAAATGAAGGGTACTTTTTTATGCCAACACGTTTTTTTTAGTTTACAATGAAGTTTCTAAAGCAGCTCTTTGTCTTTACAGAGCGTGTGTGAGCTTACCCCGAACGAACCGCCTGGCCCAGACAAGTGAAATGAAATGGAGAGGAATAGGAATGAAGTTTCGCGAGATGTCGGTCGCTTCGAGTGTCGAGTGTCTAGTGTCTAGTGTCGGGCGTCGTGTGTCGTGTGTCGCAGCGACAGCGAAATCCCAACCACTTCATTTGTTCAACAGTAATATAAAGGGTTGTGTATCTGCACTACAGTTGTAGTGCGATACAGAACTCTACATTTTATTAATTTAATATAATAAGCCAGCTTTATTTTCGCTTATAACAGTAGAAAGGTGGTGATGAATTTTAAAGGGCTGCAATCAAACAATGACTGTGACACCTTAGGTATTTAGGTAATTATTTTTTTGTGAGCTTGTTATTGTCAGGATAAGATTTGTTGAAAGAACGTCGTCTCGGCGGGCCGCTAGTACTCGTATAATATATAATTGTTTATTTATTAACATAAATCTATATAATGCAAATAAATACAAAATAAGTACCTACACAATTTTTTATAGGTATAAAAATATCGCGAATAAAATGTTATAATAAACGCCAATTTATTATTATTATATTAGTAATTGCTTCGCATTTTATGTATTACCCCAATTTCAACTGGTAATGTTGTATTAGTACAATGTACTTTGAATTGAAAATGGAGGCTCATAACACGTGTTTTTACGAAAAGAAGTCAAGTGAAACCCCACGCATGTTTCTTTTCATCCGTTCCCATTTTGACTATCACATAATTGACAGAGGGCGGTACCGATGACAGTCCCAGCTGATGGCAACTATCCTAGTCGACTTTAATCAATCTTAAGCGACTGCCCCTTTTTACTTCAAAGGGCGACCTTTACAGTCCTAAAAAAACATTTAGGCGTAGGCATGTTGTATATATAAAGTTGTCATGTCATCTTTTTAATGTCGTATAAATAAGCAATCCAGTCTGTACATTAAAAATATTGTGAAATATATCTCACATGTTAAGAGTAAGTGTAGGATAGAATGTGCTAGGATAATCTGTATTAATAAAAATAAATTGCCTAAATATTTGTACGCGCATCACTTCAGAACGGCTCGACCGATTTGGCCGATTCTTCTTTTGTTGTCAATACATGGTTTGTGTGAAAGAACAATTTTAGAAATTTGTCGCAAGACCTATATCTTGCGACTAATTTCTAAAGTTTGTCGCAAGATACAGGGTGTTCACGGGTCGCCAGTTTATAAATAAATACTTAAATTTTTTTCACCGATCTATTCCTTTCTAATACCCAAAACTCAATGGTATTTGTTTGTAATCGTGATTAATTTTCTATTCCGGACGAATACATAAACGAATCCGAAAATACGTTCATTGTAATGAGATACAGTCAGTAACAAAAATGCTTTTTAATGTGATTTTAAGTAGTGTTCTGCACCACATGATTACTAATCAGTGTCCTAATGTCAATTTACTTAAACTGAATAATATTCAAAATTCAAAATCATTTATTCAATTTAGGCTACAATAATTTAACACTTTTGAATGTCGCTATGCCATCGGCTCGTTCGGGGAATGAGCCTCCGGTATTTTCACTCACCAGACGTTGTTGTTGTGTTAACAACGAGTGCCGTGGTTGTTTCACACTGATATTCCGTGCTGAAAAAAACATACATGCATATAATCACGATTATTATCCCCGAAGGGTTAGTCAGAGACTAGGCAATGAGGACCGCAAAAGCAGTCCTCTGCCATTAGTCCACTTTTCACCAAATAGCGATTGCACATGTGCTCAGCGTGACGAGTGGTGAGCCCATCGCTGCTCTTTGCTGTTGGATGTATGTGCAGTCTTTAGTCCGTTAGTCGCCTTTACGACACGCAAGGAAATAGATAGTCTTCAAAAAGAAATATATTTATTCTAATTAATTGCTGACCGAATCTCTTCCACGCTTATTTACTGCAGGCTTTTAGCTGACCGCGCAGTTGGGTAGCAGACTAGCAGTCCGCTTGCAGCGCGCAGATAAGAGTATGATGCATTAGCGGACGCTTTGTGGAGCACACAGCGCGCCCGTATCGCGCTACACCTACATCGGCGCGATTGCTGCAAAGAGTGCAAAACTTGACTGGTATCGTGAGCGGCGATATTAAAACAATTAAAAATAGAGTTTTTGTAAAAACTTATTTGTTTTGTACTTTGCTGTGTGGTGGTGGCTCATTAAAAAAATAATATACGTACGACGTCAAACATGTCTATAAAAAAATGTTTCTAATTAATTGCTGACTAAATCCCTTCCACGCTGTACTGAAGGCTTTTTACTGACCGTGCAGTTGGTAGTTGGTAGCGGCAGTCCGCTTGCAGCGCGCAGATAAGAGTATATCATGCATTACCAGCCGCTATGCATAGTACACAGCGCGCCCGTATCGCGCCATACCTACATTGACTGGTATCGTGAGCGGCGATATTAAAACAATTAAAAATAGGGCTTTTGCAATAACTAATTTACCGTGTACTTTGCTGTGTGGTGGCGGCTAATTAAATAATAATATACGTACGATTAAGACTACTAAGATAGCAACGTAATTCAGACCATGTCTATAAATTATTTTTTTCTAATTAATTGCTGACTGTGCTGACCTTCTAAGCTGTACTGCAGGCTTTTAGCTGACTGCGCAGCTGGTAGCGGTAGTCCGCTTGCAGCGCGCAGATAAGAGTAGGTACGATGCATTAGCGGCCGCTTTACACGTACACAGCACACCTACCTCGGAGCGATTACTGAAAAATTTTACTGAGCGGCGACATCAAAACATATAAAAATAAAGTTTAATATAATTAGAAACACAAAGGACCATGGGGGATTTTGTATGAACCCCGTCCCCACCCTACAACAGTCATGGGATACATGTCAATTTGTTCATTGGGACCCAAAGAAGCCTAAAGTACCTGTGTTAGTTGCCAAAAGTATTGGGTTTATTTATAATAAAAAAAAACTTTTATAGTTTTCTTGTTTTAGTTGGAGTTGCTCGAGTGTGTCATGCTCTCTCAAAGTGTCTCTGCGGTGGTGGCATGCGTCGGGTCGTTACGTTCCCTAAAACATGGTTGAGCGAAGCGATGGCTGATTCAAATATCATACTCTTGAACGGGTGCCGCCCGTGGAGTCTGGTCTGCTCTTGCAATCTTATTTTGTTGGAAAAAAAATGAAATATTCAAAACAATATATTTTTTATAATCTGAATCCCGCGTATTTGAAGAATGTCGCCATAGTAAAAAAATATCTATACTACTAGACTCTTCAAATGACTCTAATTTCAAATCTGTTGGATGGTGGGCACAAAATTTCCCATGGTCCTTTACAGGGTGCTTTGCTGTGTGGTGGCGGCTTATTAAAATAATACTACTAACAACGGCGTCTAACGGACTAAAGACTGCAAATAAATTCAACAGCATGAAGCGGCAATAGGCTTGACACTTATCACGCTAAACACATGTGCAAATGTTATTTGGTGAAACGTAGAATATTACTTACTGTTGGTTTTTAGCTGACCGCGCAGTTGGTAACGGCAGTCCGCTTGCAGCGCGCTGATAAAGCAAATAACACACTACGCAGATACGGTAATATTTTAACTATCTCTGCGTATAAAAACTTAATTATCTGAAAGCATAACACACTAAAATACCATAATATACGAGACGATACATTCACTCGTAAAGCAACTTGTTATCTGTACATATATTAAATACACAGATAATAATCTTACCATCTTTCTATATATATGTCGGTGCTCACAGATACTTTACAATAAAATATAAATTATCTGCGCTGTGTGTGTTGGTTCATATGAATTATATAAAGAGCGATATAATCCAGGTCTGTCTAATATATCCATCTATAATCGCTCTTTATATAATGGATATATATGATAAAAAAAAAGTTTGCAACGATTGTTGGCGTTGACTTGAAAAAAAACCAGTGTGATTTAATTTTAAAGCCTTTGCAGTCTCGATAGTAAAACTGAGATTTTGCAGAGCAATACACAAAACGTTTCATTCTCGCCTCGCACATCGGACCGACTAAGTTTCGTCTGTAATCTGTCTAGACAACGTTCCCGTTTCTCGAGATGACCGCAGCGTATAGCACCCGCATTCGTTTACTGTAAACAAAGTGCAACTTTTCAAGTGGTTGGTTTTAAAGTTCTGTAGAATAACATTTACACAAATTAGATATCTTTCGTGAGTGAGACAAATATCTAATGTATTTATGTATGCATTATAATTTAAAATATAATTTAAGTAATAGTTGTTGAAAAGTTCTGATTGTAGTACCTAAGTAGTATTTTGGTTACGCATTAGCTCATAGCAAATTTGAAAGCTGTGGTCTCTGCCTAGCCTTCTGGGAAGCGGGCGTGATGTGTGTAGTGTACATACACTACACACACACAATAAAATACATAGTACATTATGTCGCAGTAAGATAGTTATAGCCGTAATATAGTTATATCCCTAGGGATATGATTATATCCCGTAACATAGTTATACGAAAGCGATTCATTACTATCTTACTTTTTTATGCTTAATAAGACAGCTCTTGACCTCGATCTCGCCTGATGGTGAGCGTAGATGAGGTCCACGATGGAGCGAGCTGCCCCAGAAGATGCCTATTAACTCTCGCCTTGAAGGCATTCAAGTTATAAGTTTTTGGGAACACAGACGATGGGCAGAGAATTCCACTCCTTGCCAGTGCGCAGTAAAAATGATGACATGAAGCGTTTAGTGCGACATAGTGGAACTTCTGAGGGATATCATCCCCACCTAGTTTCTACTAGGTGGTGATATCCTAAAGTACGTCTGGAGGTTCGGTGGTAAAAGGGCGATGGTGGTATGAGTTCGAAAAGCTCCTCTGCACACTCTCCGTGGTAAAGTCGATAAAAGACACACAGGCAGGCGACACGACGCCGATGTGCGAGGCTGGTAAGCTTGGCCTCGACAAGCGCGTCATCACCGATGAGCCTTATAGCTCTGCGTTCCACCGAGTCGAGTGCGGAATATAATTATATTACGGTTCAAGTGAAATAATTGTAGGAGTGTAGGGCGGGGGCTTTTGTGTTTGTGAACGCCGCACGTCGCTCGCTACCCCCGTCAGTCGGTCGACATCCATTGCCCTACTCCTGTAGTAGGTCACGTGTTAGGTTACAAATTTAAGACAATCGCGAAGCGTAGCGTAGCGATTGTCTCTTGAATTTCGAGGTTATTTTTTATTAGACAATAATAATAATACATATGACCTACAGGAGTAGGGCAGCTAGTAATTCTGTGGTCTAATAAAAAAAAATATGCGGATGACACAGCTCTTCTGTCGGTCCATGATTGCCCGTCTATAGCGTCTGCCAAACTACAAGCTCATGTTCTCGAAATAGAGAAGTGGCTGGACAAATGGCGTATTGAAGCGAACCAGGGTAAATCCGTGCATGTTACATTCACTCTGAGAAGACAGACCTGGCCAGTGCCCACCAATAAGACTCCATAATGAGGAAAAATCCCAATCTGAAGATGCCAAATACCTAGGTAGGTATACATCTCAATCGTCGATCGATGAAAAAAATGTCCGGGAAATTCTCGGCTCGGCATCTCCCACTTATTAAGAAAACTTCATAAAGTTGTCAACATTAATCTAGAATAAGTTTTCGATTTGTTTGATTTTTATTATTCTACATTCAATGATAAAACTGGGTTTTAGTTGAATATTAGTTTTAGATAAACTTTAACATGGACGCATAATATTAATTGTGTTGTGTAGGTACACTTGTTCTAAATAGGAATTTAGCTCTTATATAATTTGTGATGCTTTTTTGTTATTTTTTAATTTCTATTTGTGTTGTGTACCAAATAAATAAATAGATCGGCGACTCACCTGGAGAAAGCATATCTGGACCAATCGTACACAGCTGGACACTAAATTTAGAGCGATGTAGGTACTGGTTGATAGACCGTAAATCAAGCCTGTCTCCAGAAAGCAAAGTAGCTATCTACAAGACCATCCTCAAACCAATTTGGACCTATGGGATACAGTTATGGGGTACTGCTAGCAACAGCAACATATAGATTCTTAAAAGATTCCAGAGCAAGACATTGAGAGCGATGCTGGACATACCTACCCTGCTACGTCAGCAACAGATACATACACAAGGATCTAAAAATCCAGCAACATATAGATTCTTAAAAGATTCCAGAGCAAGACATTGAGAGCGATGCTGGACATACCCACACTACTACGTGAGCAACAGATACATACACAAGGATCTAAAAATCTGCCGTCAAACAAGAGATTGCTAGGTACAGCATAGGCTATCAGACGAAAATATTAAACCATGTTAATGAGCTGGCATTGAAGCTGACAGGCACAGGAAGTGTCATTTATTCCCGACTGAAGCGACATAGTGTCCCTACGCTGTCCGCGAGATTCACCCTCACATGAAGGGAATGCCTAGGAATTCCTTCTGCTGTCATTACAACAGCCAAACAAAAACCCCAACTGAATGCACAGATTGCCAGGTTACAGAATGAAAGGAAAAAAAATAACCTTGAAATTCAAGACAATCGCTACGTTGCGCTTCGCCAGTCCTAATTTCTTTAATCCAGTAATATAATTACATCACTAAACTTGAACCTTATTATAATTACCGCATTATCGATAATTATATTCCTAGTAAGATGTAATGAATCGATTTCGTATAACTATCTTACGGTATATAATTACATCCCTAGGGATATAACTATATTACGGCTACAACTATATCCCTGCGACATATACATATGTATGTATTTTTATGAAGGGACAAACAAAGTATTTGTCATTTTATGCATTTCATTTCAAACATGTTATTTAACACATTACATACCATATATTTATGTTGTTCCATTTTATTTCATTTAATTAATTTCATGTTATATATTTGTGCCATGTGGCTGTTCTCTTCCAACTTCTTTCAATGACGGATTATAGGAGAATAGTGACTAAATGATAAATCGTCGCCTCAGTGCTTGTTTAGCCAACAGACCATTTGGGTAATTTTACAGGAGCAATGTTTTTTTGTTTTTTTACATGTAAAATTCAAAGTTTTTTTAATTTTTATAGATTATTACATGTCCAGATGTACCATATTTTTGGAAACTACCATAACATTACTCCTTTGTTTGAGTCATAACATAGAAAAACAAAAAAACATTGCTCCTGTAAAATTACCCAAATGGTCTGTTGGCCAAACAAGCACTGAGGCGACGAAATATGAATAATATTCCCCCCAAAAGTTGTTGGACTTTACTTAATCCACACGCTGAGTTTTGCACTCTTTCTTTTATGAACACTGTTTTTCTATTTCATTTGCAAACGCTCAAAGCTTACTAGTGACATACTCCTTACTTACCTTTAACTCTCCATATTTTTTTTGATATTCCGCAAATTTCATTATAGGTATAACCATACTGCGTACAGCTTTCTGCGATTTTCCGCTAAGAATTCCAAGCCTTTCTATTGAGAGACGCCAAAAAAAAGATCTTTAACTGACATATGCCGTCTTCTCTAAACTTCGATGCAAGAACAAAATAAAGCGGTCAGCAGGACTATTCACACAAGAATATATAATCATAAAATGGTTCTCATAGGTCTTTGCCATAGCGTATCCTTTACATCCACCCACAAAGGTTTGATAACGCGACACTCTCGCCCCGGGCTAACGTGTTTAGCTCAAAGAGTGGCACAAAGTAATCTTTGGCATCGATCATTCACAAAGCCCGCCCTTAGTCAACGAATAGTGTCACCTGCGCTGGTAAAAAGACCAGGATAGCGTTGGATTCTGGTGAAGCAGATTTTTCTCGTACAAAAGGAGGGGTGAGTACTTTCATGTTTCAATCTTTCACTAATGAATCACGACAAACATGTTAAAATATACAGAATGTTTGGTAAAAGGAATATATCCAGCAACTGGGCCACCCTATTAAATGCAATAAACAACTATTTGTATGGGAGTGACTTTAAAATTGCAAAAATAAACATTATGGAACAGCTGATTTGTGCAGCTGGAAATGCAAATCATTTTTGTAAGTAATCATTTGTGTAACCAATTGACATCTTTACTAATATCTGTTTGTCTAAAATAAGACGTTTCGTAAATTATTAATTTATTTCTACATCATTGTCTTCTCATCATTCTCAGCTTTTCTCAACCCACTGACTGCCACATCGGTGGCTGAGTGGTTGATATCCGGTGGTTGTGGGTTCAATTCCCAGGTTGGGCAAAGTATGTACCTACCAGCATTTGTCAAGCGCGGCGATTAAGCCAATGCCTATATGATTTCAATGATTGTCCTACAGGGGACTGTATACAACTGTACTTCACTTTATTGAAATTTATTTATTCAAGGTTAACATAAAATTAAAAAACAAAGAGTTGCTCTAGTGCATCCGCATCAGGCAGAGTACTCAGTAGGCATACGACACAATATAGGCTAACGGCATTTGTTATTTCGTATATTTGTTACTCAATTAATTAATGGGCCGTGTGGCTTAGCGGCTCATTAAAATAATACTTTTGTTTTTATAGTGACTCGTCGTAGTAACCACGTCCTGCCTGAGAGTAGGCAGCCGATGCAGTTCAAAATAATGAGAGCGCTCTCCACCGTGGAACAAGCATGGTAACAAGCGCACCCATTCATGACGGCCTAAATGCCATTTCACGCCCCGCTTAAAAGACCCGGGACTATAGGATCTGGGAAACACATGCGCCGGAAAAAAATTCCGAAGCCGAATGGTCTTACAGAGGAACGACTTGCCAAATTTTTTGGTTCAAGTACTGAAAGTCTGTACTGTATGATGGTGGTTCCTAAGACCAGCACGTGTAGTCCGAGAAAGTAAAGGAGAGGGCGGGATTAGATCAAAAACTTCTTCAGAACACTCTCCGTAGTAATTTCAGTAGAAGACACTGAGAGAAGCAATATCTCTACGCAGCTGGAGGTCCTCAAGAGGGGCTGTAACCTCAGCATCTCCAATAATGCGTTCCGTTCGCCTTTGCAGTCTATCAAGTGTATCGAAGAGTATTTATTTAAAGGAGCCGTACCATAGATGGGAACAATACTCCATACTCCATCGGACTTGAGTCTTGTACAGGACTCAAACAGCGCTGCTCGGGAGTGAAAAACCGCCTCACCTTATTGAGAATACCCAACTTAAGGGAGGCAGTTAATAACTCTCGATGTAGCACTTTGGATTCAGTCCTTCATTTCATTCATGTCCAGTCCATGCCAAAAATGCTGAGGTCAACCGAAATGGGTAACGGAGAGTTCTAAAGTACCTTGGACGAGAATGCACAAACCTGGATTTTGCTGGCATTAAACTCGACCAGGTTTTCAGATCCCCACTTAGAGACACGATCGAGAGCCAGGTTCAGTTTGGCAACCAGTTCTTGCCTTTTCACCACGATATCGGCTTGTTTTGCCGCAGGATGTCCGAAGTACCGCTCATGCACCGTAATGTCATCCGCATAACAATGAACATTGCCCAAGGACAACATGTCATTGATATGCAAAAGAAAAAGAGTAGAGTAGTAAAGAAAAAGTGAGAGCACAGAACCCTGCGGCACTCCGGCATTGACTTTGTAGAACGTGGAACTGCCACCCTCTCTCTCTTGGGTGTCGTAAAAGGCGACTAACAGACTAAAGACTGCACATACATCTAACAGTAGAGCGGCGATGGGTTCACCACCTGTCACGTTGAGCACACGTGCAGTCGCTATTTGGTTAAAAGTGGACTATGGCAGTGGATTACCTTTGCGGTTCTCATTGCCTTGTCTCTGACTAACCCTTCGGGGATAATAGTCGTGATTATATGTACAAAGGGCAAGTGCTTTATGCCATTCTACTTCTCATCATGTTAAGTTAGGATAAGGACGACGATGAAAGCAACTACAATCATTATGCGTATCATTATTTCTGCTGTAACCAGCAAAAACAATAAGATTTTTATTAGGGTAATTGACTTAGATAAGATCGTGGTAGCTAGCCCGGCATACTAAGAATAAGCGTGGTAGGGCTACCAAATGGAGTCCAACACTAGAAATCTGGGAATAGTGGTCTTTCCACTAGACCGAATTGCCGAAAGAACGTCTCTATAACTGAAGATCGCGTACTTTCTGTGACCGTATTCTAATTACCAATACCGACGCTGAGACCATTAACGACGGAAATCTTGAAGCCAAACAAGTCGACAAAAACAACGAGTTGACAAAAACTTTCCCGCCGCTGCGCCGCGCCGGTAGCAATGTGCAAATTTTTTAAATAATAAACCCTATGCTACACATATTTTGGAGATAGTATTTCAGTAGGGATGCTTAGAGGCCTTTAGTCAACATCGACAAGAATCAATAAAAATATATCAAATAATGTCGCTGTCAATTTGTTTATCAAACGAAGTATTATTAAAGTACATGCATTGTTTAATTTCTTGATTTATTTTCATGATGGTACTTGATATGGCTGACAAGCTGAAAAGCTGACATGACTGAAAGCGCAGTACAACCAATAAGAGTTTGTCTTTACCACCAGACACAGACTTGTCAACAAACACAAACGAGTTAACACGACTTTCGCGCTTCCGACCGAAGCCAACCGGCACCATCTCGTCCGTGACTACATGAACAACTTTCCACAATTTAATCCGGCCCCCAGTGCTCAAATCCTTTCGGCACCTGGAGTTAAGAGGTGCAAACCGGAGTGTAGGGGCCCAGCCGAATTCCGGCGACGTAATTATTTGCACAAAACGTCGCCTAATTGCATGCTCTGTTGCCGGCACTTCGGGGAGCACGTGACGGGCCGGTACAAAGGTCGTGTGCCGCAGAATGTGGGAGAAAGCGTGTTTTTTAATGACCAATCATATACTGGGTCCAGAAACATCTTACAAATCATTAATATCGTAACAAGTGTCCTTTTTAGTTTTAGTACTCGTTACTTCATTTTGGCAATTGGGTGTTTTGATAGTGGCCATTATGACAATCCGACTTTTTAACAATTTGTTGTTTTATTAACTTGACATTATGGCCATTAGACGCTTTAGCAATTTGTTGTTTTGACACCTGGATATTATGACAACTGGTCATTTTAAAAATTGGGCATTATTGCCTTGTCATTTTTACACACTGGACATTCTGACAATTGGCCCAACATACCCCGGAGTCTATTGTACGTAAACTTTGTAAGGATTACAAAGTTTATGTATAATATTTTTCTTACGGCTTTTAAACCAAAGGCTGGTTAGCAAAAAAAGTAAAAGAGAGATAAAACACACCCTGAAGAGTTAGGTACTCATTGATAATGATTTGCAACTATGGGTTATCATTAAGACCAAACATTCATTTTTAACCATACCATTTCTTTGACGGCTCGGTGGATGAGTGGCAAAGCGCTAGGTCCAAAATTCAGAGCTCCTAAGTTCACTGCCTAGGTGTTGGACTTTCAACCTTGTTACCGCTCCCCACTTACGTACCAACTTTTCGCCTTTCACGTTCAAGTTTATGGGACATTATGAAACAGCGCCCCGGCGGGACATTGTAGCAAAACAATTTCGCACGATAGTTTTGACACTTCTACACTTTGTAAGGTCTGCTCTGTTGTTACTCAGACATAAGTCCTGTACACTTATAAATACTGGCGTAAGTTGGAAAATTGTCCTGGACACTTTGGTCGTTAAGATATTAAATATTTTTATTTAATTCGCCTCCATGACATGGCGGAGTGCAATTAAATAGTGAGCTTTTGTTAGTTGAAAAATGAATTTACTTATATACATACATATAATCACGACTATTATCACAAAATAACTAAATCCCTGAATAACTAATAGTACTAGGTACTGTGGAACTCGTAAAAGGTTGGGGGGCGTTTGTTTTAATAACAACAACCTTTATTTAGTATAC